>JAIGNY010001560.1:375000-490000 GCA_020152595.1 Chiridota heheva | reverse complement strand
TGCACTCCCCATCAGCGAAAGCAATAATGACACCATCATCGTCTGATACGCTCATTCCCACAGGAATACTTTTGGGTGTTGTTTCTCCTTCAGAAATGTATCCACGAAACTGGTTGTTTTGTTGTACTTGGTGAGTTCCCATCGCACAATTGGGTTGTTTTCTACCAGTGTCTCCTGTATCCACAGTACAAGCCAACCACTCTCAACGTAGCCTACAAAAATTGGAACTAAAGTTTTCTCTTCACTTGGTGAATCCAACATATCTGGCGTCTGAAGAGACATGTCTAGTCCAAGCAACACATTCTTTCCGCAACAGACTGCAAATATGTGTGACTGAAAATTCCATGCACCATGATGAATATCATGCTGCATGCCTAAGCATGGTTTAGCGAGACCAGACAGGAGATCAACTTCCACTTGTACAAGATTTTTGCAAAAGGCGACTAATCCATTAACTGTCAAAGCAATGGATACAATAGGCGGGATCGGTGAGTCTGAAAACAAATCTACTTCACTGATATATTGGATGTCCCAAAGTCCTGCCACCACTTTAAATATATGAATGGTTTGACCTACTCCCATCAAAATTTCAATAACCTTTTCGTCTCCAACTATGTCGGAAGCCATGGTAAACGTATCAGTTTCGTTAGAAACATTAAGCTCTAAGGAATTCAGCAATACATCAATGTTCTCCTTGTTGTGAATGGTAATTCGGATTTGTCTGGTACTACCTTTAATATCCCAAGACAATGCAAAACAATTTTCAGAGAGCCATGCCACACCAGTACATGTTACTGTTTTACTACTCACGACGTTGCCAACGTCTACGTCATTTAATCCATCTATAAATCTAATTTCATCAATTTCTGGAATGTTTATCTGTTTCATCTTTTGGATGCCGCCAGCTATGTTTTCAAAATCAGATAATAATATTTTACAATCATCTATTCTAGTCATGTCACCTTTGCTTATATCTGTGTACAGATTTTTCATATACAAAGCTGTCGTTTTAAAATTTTCTTCTGTCAGTATTGAGCTTTTATCGATGGTTTCAAAACACTGTATCGCCCTGCTCTGTAATTTGTCAATATCATCCATAAGTTTCTTTTCTTGTTTATCCACTGCATCTCTGATTTTATTGGCAGCAGATTTTACCGCCATTACGGCTGTTTTTTTCACTTCTTCGCCCTCCTTTCTTGCTTCATTCAACGAAGCGTTCACTTTCTGAAAGGTATTCTCAAAGATTTGTAGTTTTTCTTCCATTTCATTCACCGTTTCCATTGCCCCCAATAGAGCCTCGTCCTTCCCTCGTATCTTATGGTCCGAAACCTTGTGTTCTTTCAGAAGGCACTTACTACATGCTTGATCACCACACGTATCGCAATAAAACTCACATTCAAGCCTGTGTATCTTACATAAACCGACGTCCGATACATCGCCATGTGTTTTGTTGCCACTGGTGTCGAGTTTGTTAGGTTTGAAGAAAAATCGTTTTCTTTCGTCTTCAATGGCGGTTTGTAGAGCGAAGTTGGTTGGAAGGTCGTCAACATTTGCACCCGATGATAAGTCTATTTTCTTTCTACAAATTGGACACATCAGATTACCTTGCTTCGACAAATTTCTGAGGCATGGGTTTAGGCACATGGTGTGTCCGCATGGTAATACTTTAGGTGTTCGGAGGAGCTGCAGACAAATTACGCAACTAAACGTGTCTTCATGGAGTGAGACTGGTTCCTCCATGATCTATATAAAAAATGAATTATAAAATGATAACTACTTATTCTAAACTGAACGAGTATCATGGAGTCTACTGATTCATAATGTATTGCCAAATATTTTCTCATAAATTTTTAGTAGTAAGTACAATATGCTAAGTAGCAAAAATGTTGTACAATGTTTACTGGTAAGGTCATTTGTCCTGCTTTGTCGATTTGGTTAGTTTTGATCCACAGTTAAGAAACTAAATGCATTATTAGTGAATTTAAGTAAAGGCAATATCTTAAGTTATAACATTTCTTCCGCTTTTGCAATCTTGGTTTTAAATTTTAATCATAGCAATGTTAGGCATCTGTTCATTTGTGTTTATTTAAAAATCTAGAACAATAAAAATGGAGAAAATAGTTGTACAACTGAATGCAGCTAAAGTCAGATAATTCACAGTAAGTTTCGCTATAATATTTTCTTTTTCATGTATTGCGCTTAAAAGGGATTAGCCTTCGAAAAGTCTTCTACAGACTTGTCCCCAGTTTCTGCCACTATTATGTATAAATGTATAAATATATGGTTGCTATGTACATGCCCTTTTTTTTGTTTTAAATGTTTTTTTGTGATTTGTGCTCTGTTATCGTACTGAAGAGTGAAAATAAATCAATTTCCGTTTGTTGATGACGTATATGGCTTACTACTTTACATGACCTCTATTATCTCAGGTGTTTTAACATTTGAGCCGTTTATCATTCCACCTGTCACTTGTAGGTATAAAAGTCCGCTAATATGCAAGTACATTAAAATAAAATGGCTTTGGAAAACAATCAATGGAATATACAGTAGGGAATGATGGCGCTATTTACCAATGTATGAAAATTGACCTTAAATGTTTGCGTATTTTAAAAGCAGGACCTCTCTCTCTCTTAGTGTTTGCTTTTTGTTGTTTGATTTTGAAATCAAGCACCATTAAACAGTCCGTGAGAATCCTGGCCTTTTGATGTAATAACAAAATACACCAAAACTTGGAGATCCGTATTCATTAAGATCCATGAAGGCCGCCATTTTAATTTGTGATAACATTATATCAATGGGATTTTGACTAAGAACACGGTAGTATTTGTTTAATGTAACGTATGATGTATGTACATGGCATCAGCAATGACTGTCAACACAAAATCATGTGTTGAGAGAGCTGTTCAAAAGGCCAACGACCAGTCAGCGGAAGTCTTTTCTTATCGTATCGCGGTCAAATTGAAAAGTCCGTAGTCAAATCTAATGAAGATTATGAATATTCATTTGATATTAGTTTTTCCTTTCAAAAATACCCCTGTGTTCTCAATAAAAATCACAATCGACTTAACGTTATCACTACTTAAAATAACGGCCTCTATAGATCGTGTAATGAACACGAAGCTCCAAGTTTTGGTGTATTCATTATTACACCAAAAGTCGATGATTCTCCCAGACTGTTTAAGCTATTTTTAACTATTATACAACCAAAACTGCATCACTTCTAGCTTCAGGAAACCCTCAGTAACTATGTTGCTTAGATAGTATGTACACACCCAAAGAAAATATTTTAAAACATTTACAAAAATAAAACATTCAAGGTATATGGACATACATATGGTAGTTTTTTTTTATTCACTGCGTAACTTAAAATTCTAAACGGAATATGATGAACAATTTTATCCACGTTTGTGCATAATGAATACAAATTTGGTGTCTTTTTATGTCAACTTTTCTCAATTCATCGAATAGAAAAGCTAATTATAACCAAGGTGGGGAAATCTCTAAATATTTTAGAAATGAAACATATATAACATAAATTTCAGAAGTTTGAGTTGTTGACTGTTTTTTCTAAAACAGGCTAGCGGTCTAAAACAGGTTAGCGGTCTAAAACAGGTTAGCAGTAAACAACTGTGTTAGATATTATACTATTTATTCATACAAAATACTATCAAACATAAGTTGCATATCAGTGCAAAAGTTAAGAATTTAATGTTTTTCTGTCACCCGAATGTTGAACGCGGTAGTATCTATTGAGCTGGATCGAATGAGACAGCAATATGGCTAAAATCTATTAGATATCATACAGTACATGATGTGGTACAGTTCACACCGTAATGGGTGGTCTTACAAAAAAAACTAGGCTTATTTCGTAATGCGGAAATATCCAATTAGGCTGCGCTACTATTTTTCAGTAAAATGTAATAAATGCTAAAATATGCATTCATAAGAAAAAGACTGAATATTATGATATATGATATACAGTCATACCGCCTGCAGCATATGTGTGCCTTCCCAGCAGAAAGTCTACTTAATTAAAAGCTTACGACTCTCTAAAATGCAACATAAGCGTATGAAAATCAAAGGAACTTACACAATGGCCAACGATCTTTCAACGAAATTGTATTGTATGAACGTTCAGTACGGTTGCTTGCACTTGGTTTTAGAGGAAACTATATAATATTGTGCTTACAACGATATGCTGTCGACCTATTTCCGTTTTGGGAAATTTCTTTGTATACCATTTCCAGCGTATTCTTTACAAAAGCTTACATTGAGGTCATTAGTCCGTGTCGATTTTAGGGTAGCTTGTAGACATTACGATTTTGTAATGTGCGTTGAGATACTATAATGCATTTTTGAAATGCAATATCATTCGATGTAATATGCAGAATAAAGCGTATTTCTTTCTGTAAAATTTTCCACTAGCATGATACGCTGTACATTGGATAAATATAAGAATGAATTTTTCGTTTGTTATTTTCAATGTTTCTTGAGTCTGTAATTGTGACATCACATAGCAAGCTCATTTTCAACATATTGGTGAAATCTTTGAAATATAAGTACTTCCTTAATAAAAGATTCCATCATAGCTTTTTCACCAATATGTTTCTTTAAAAGTCCTCTTTGATATGTATGAGCGTGACATACACAAACACACCCTTAAGGAGAGGTCATACTCATATGCGAAAAGACGGGCTCGACTCCCACTGCGAGTGCTGTGACGTGTCTATTTGCTCTGGTCCACTAAACTGGAATAAACACTTGCACCAATGCGAAACTCAACTGTGATTGGTGGTCCTGTCAAGGCGGAGCCATGTATCTCCACCAGCTTACTCAATAAAATCGAGGATAAGTACGATCATTGTGGCTCGAGTGTGGCTTTAAATTCCAACTATGACAGTAACTTCTCTCGCGTAAAAACAATCGCCCATTGAAAATCCGCACACAATTCGAATTGTTGCAGAGAAATCAATAAAGAAATATTCACATGAAATATCGTTTACATGTATATAACAGAATACTAATTGTTTCAAAAACAGTGTTAATATTTTATGTTTCAATTATTCCATTCCAGATATTTCACCGGTGTGTTATTATGACAAACATGTTTTGTTTTGTTCATTGAGGGGGAATATAACATGTGCTTTGTAAGAGCAAAGAGCTTCCACACAAGCTTTTTGGTAGGAGCAGCATCTAGAGTGAACACGTGTTTGTGAGGGCGATAATCTAGAACAGCTTGTATTTGTATGCTTCCGCCTTTTATCGGAACGCTCATATGGGAATGTTTGTTTTATACGCTTGCGATAATCTCCTTTACTGTGCAAAACGCTCTGAAAAATCGCATATATTTTGCACTACAAACGTGATAACTAAAGAGTATGTATATTTTGCTCCATTTCAAACGTTGTAGAGAGCTTGAATTCATTATCTATCGTTTGAGACCATTGTCGTGAAATTATTCCAAAAAAAGTACTGTACTTTGTAATCTATGAAATGTGTTTTTTCTTGTTTATCAATGAGAGCGCAAGCAATATCACAAAGTTATTGCCGATTTGACCTTTGTAACTCATGAATGAAAGTATTTGGGAGTAAATTTCACACGGCCTGACAATTAACATATATCTATTTACCATATATGTATAATCCAACGTGATTGGTCTAAAAAAGGGCCCGTACTTTCTAACAAATAGAAAGCAATGAGAGAAAACATTTCGCGTCCGCTTATGTATCCCTTTATTTTAATTCTTTATTTCAATCTTAGCACGCCCCAGCCGCGTGGACTGTACTATTGTGTTCAGAGGGTTTCCTGCTGTTTGTGTATTGTAAACATGCTGTAAAGAGGCGAATAAACGTTTTCCAATGTCGGATTTTTGCTGATTTTCTTCCATTTTAAACACTTTTCTTGTATAGTTTGTTACACTGAGATATGTTTCTTATTATATGACTGTATTCATCAAAATTGAAACATTATTTGGCTGAAATATCGACAACAATCAGGAACTAAGAAGTGCAAGAGCGAGGAACAACGACAACGTTAGGTTGCATGATTATGATACCACAAATTAAGAACTATGCTATTTATTAAACATTTTGTATGAATTAATATCTGTTTATTATTTTCATGAGTATACTTTAAAGACTTTGAAGACTTCGTTCTTAAAACCAACCCGCATAATAATGGTACGATCCAAGTCCTTCCAAGTTTATCTATAGTTTTCCGTGACACATCGCAGCTAGTTCCGCGATATTTTTTCCTTATGCGCGTTTTGAGGCAAAACAGTCCCATATGAGAAATTATATTTGCATAAAATACAGAGAATTTTAAAGGTATGTACATGTAATCGGTAAAACTTATAGTGAATTGTGGATTACCGTAAATTGGGGCGTTTGACGATTGTACTCACATCAGAGAGCCGTGATAAACGGTAGATGTTGAGGGGCGTGGCATGGATGAAAAGCTGTATCTTAGGCTGTGTGCCTGTGTTATGAGGCTTTGTGTTTCTTGGAGATACTGTGTTTATTAACTTCATAGTGAAGTTCCAAGTTAGTTTATCTTCCTCGCCCAAGTCTTTACCCTGTGTGGGAAATAACGCGGTGGCCATTTACATGTCGTCGTATTTAATTGGCAGCCTATGTGGTACGGAAATACATAAATATATCAACTTCAGAACATTCAGAAGTTTGGAAAAGTTTAATCAACCTGTAGTGGCAGCATTGACTAGATGATGAACAGATGGACAGAAGTACCCGCCTATAGCTGATTCTACAGCTCTTTAGAACCAGGCACCTTTATGTATTTAGTCGGTTTAAGTTAACGATAAGCAAGAAAGTTCACTGAAAAGAAGCGCTAACACTGGATCATGCTCCAGCATCCAAATCATTGCGAGAGTCAACAGTATTATTCTTTCTGCCACATAATTGCCTCAGCGAGAAGAGGCACGCAGATTAAATTAATATCTTAAAAATCTGACTTTTGTTGTCTTTTGTTCCTTTCCCCAGTAATTTGAAGTTAATTGCTGATCGGAGTCACGTGGGACATTCGTTTAAGCCGATACAAAATGCGAGGTGCGAAGTTTTCATATCATGAGAATGGAAATCATTACCATATTTGAATTCCCATTGGTACGTTTATATAATGTAATACTCATGTTTTTATATTCACTTTGTAAATTATTTGTTGAGAGCTTGCAGGGTGATCTTATCTTCTTGCGCCATGAAAGCCGAATGGTTTTAACCTAAATAGGGAATTTTATAGCAAGAAAATTTCTTGATACAGCACCATTAAATCTACTATAAATAAGCAACGTCAGTTCCGAAACATTTTTTGATTGCCTTGTCCGTATTTGTGTTAATATGATACGCCAATTACAAACATTGAAATTCATTGCACATTGTTTTCTCCAATTTAATATAACAACTTGCCTTTAACAAAACGTAAGTATTGCTGAACTGGCATATTATAACCATATACATTTGCACCAGGGTGGAGATGTTTCTGTTTGTGCTGGCTCTTATCTGTTGCGGATAGTCAGGGCCGATTCAATACAGTAAACAGATGTAAGAACACGTTGTTTTAACTACGACGAAAAATTGTTAAGGTAAAGTCACGAATATTTCGTTACTGCCAAGATAGTTGCTAAACTGCTAAAAGTCTAACCGTACCGTACATGATATTTTTAGACTACCTAATTAAAAAAAAAAACGAAGAAGAATACGCACACAACAATTTGAACAAAAAGCTTAAAAAGCTTGTATTGTAGAACTACATACAGACATATATTACACCCACACGCAGGGCCGTACTTCCGGGAGTGGGGTGGAGGGGGGCATGACCCCACCTTTCAGAAGAATTCTAAACATTCAGTACATTTTAGAGAAAATTTGCCTCTTGTTTCTCTCTTTGGATAAGAGGTCATCTCCCCTCCCCCCACCCCATTCGAATCAGTGTGTTTTAAAATTCCGAGTGGCAATGCAACAGTTTAACACGATAGGTGAAATGAGAGTTAACCGTTACTCTACCACGCGGCAATATTATTGCCGTTTTGAGTGCCCCGTCTTTGACTCCGCCTCCCAGGCGAATTTTTAACAAGTTGCTGGTAGAGTAAATGTTAATCAACCGGCGAGAAGTGTGCAAACTTGAAAAATTGTGTAGCACGGTCCTTGTAGGCGGGTCACCGAAGCGGAACGAGCCCGGCTTTGCTGCTCGGAAGGCAGAGGACCCTTCAATAATTAGCCTGTGCTTAACCCTTACTCTACCACGCGGCGATATTATCACCGTTTTGGTGCCCCGTCTTTGACTCCGCCTCCCGAGCGCATTTTCAAACAACAAAAAAAGTGTTGGTAGAGTAAGGGTTAACAACACGTGGATTGAATCTATGAAATTCCCCAATCGTCATTGAGTGCCACAATATTATAAATAGATTTTTACTTACTCTAACCGTCAGTCTGGGAGCGGACAAGAAAATACGGTACTTTTAAATAACCGCAAAATAGGGTCCTTTTTACAGGAACGTCACGTGATGTCGCTCGTACATGCACCAAAGCTTATGTGTGTATTTTTGTCGCTCCGGATTGTTTGAAATTTCTATTGCTACTGTCAATGTTTGACTACTGTAGAATATGAATAATAACAACTTTTGACCGCTGCCTTTTAAAATTAACCGTCGCCTTTTGTTTATAAGAGAAAAAAAAAAAGTGTAAAAAAGACGACTAATGCACTCAATGAAAGCTATTTCCTCAGTTTTCATTTTCGCTATACTCATGCGAGCATAGGGTACTAGCTACAGTGCATACCCAGCCCCGTTTGACGCTGTATTAGCAGAAGAGGCGACCAATTTCTGGAAGTAATCAACATCGCGACATTCCCTAGTGGCTCCAATGGTAGGGAATTATAGAATATAATGGTCCGGATACGAAAAAGTAAAATTGGGAGGGAGGGGAGGGGGCAGGGAGGGGGAGGAGGGGACTTAAGACATGAAATAATGATTGACCTAACCTAACGTTACAGTAAAACGTGCAGTGACATGGTAGGCTAGGCGGCAAAGATGAAAATAAAGAAACATGGCTTAATTGTTGAGCGTCAAAATTGGCAAATTTATCAGTATGCCTTGTGAAATGTGAGTGGGTTATTTTCTGTTTAGAATGTTGACGTATCCTTACACGTAACAGGGGCAGCGGAGCGTTAAAAAAATTGGGGGTGGGGAAGGGGGCTAATGATGTTAGGTGACAGGTGACAACAATATCCCAAATTTGTCAAAGCCTTTAATATAATAATTAACTGAAATATCAAGTGTACAAAACAGAAGATAATATTTTTGTATTTGTAGATTTCAGGCTACTGAGTTCAAGTTGGCATTAATCTTGGACCAAACATTTTTCATTTTGGCCCCAAAATCTTCAATTTGGACCCCAAAATGTTCAACATCGGATAAATAATTTTGATTTTGGACCAAAACTTTTTTAGATGTGGACCACAATCTACAACATAGAACCAAAAATAGGTAGGGAGGTGAAGTTTCTATACAGTAACATCAAGGCCATGTACGTTTGGTCCCCACCCCACAATAATCTTTCAAAGCAATACAATTTTAAGTTGAAGCTTTACCGTTTCATCCGCGCTAATTGGGAAATATTTGGGAATTCTTTTTGAATATTTAGGAAGTTGTCTTCATTTTCATGAAATTTTGTTCATTTTCAGAAAAATGCATTCATTGTCAGAAAATGTTATTCAACTTTTGCAGAATTTTCATGACTTTTAAGGAAATCTGGACCATTTTTGGGAAATCCTATTTCTTTGGAAATTTCCTTCACTTTTGTGAAATCTTTTTCCGGAAATTTTAAAAAAAGCACTGCCAATATGAAAATTTTCAGAACTTTTGCCAAAATTGAACAAAATTTCCAACAATTTTACGCATTTCCCTTCAATTTTATGCTAAAAATTTCACAAATTGTCATCAAAATAAAGCATGCATACAACCTGAAATGGAAACCCTTTTCCGGGGTCCACATTGTCTTACGCCTATGCCCTTACTAATCTAAAACCGGCCCTCAATTTTCCGAGGTTTAAGTCCCTCAAAAACGAAAAGCTAAACATGCCCCTGCAAAACTTGGACAAGGTGGTGGTTTGTCCTCTACTACAAGCATAGCGTTGCGTTAGGCTTTACTTGTTTAACATTTCGTGTCCATATTTTTCTCCTCACTTAGGCCTACTGTAAAAATTGTTAACAACAGCATATTACACAAGTATTTTAATTATTACAGAACTGTATTTCGTTCATGATTTCCTCAATGTGTAGCTTAAAGAGGGAGGCTCGTCTCAGTTAAATACGGTAAAAATGGGGGATACTATATTTTGACGTCACTTCCGGTTGTGAAGGCAAGATCCGATGATCTGTCTGTTTGTACCACACAGTACAGCCAGACACTAGCATGTACGTTGTGTGTGCAGAATTACAGACACAGCGCTTTACGTTACTGTGACGATAAACTTATTAGTTTTTTTCAATGCGTATTTGTCAGAGAGCGAAAATGAAATTTTAGTATTATAATACTACAATGTTAGTCACCAAATGAAAATTACTGAGAAAAAAAAAATAAGAAGATGAAAGCAAAAGTCAAAATAAACGATTCTACCGGGGCTCGAACTCACGACATGATTTGAAAAAAAGTTGATTTCGCTCGCCGCAACCATCTGGGCCAAGTGATGTGATGAACGTCAGAAGGGTTTTAAATAACTATATACCTTACAATACGAGATAACGATTCGCGCAGCAAAATTTCAACCAATCAAAATATTTAAAAGGAATTCTAAATATTGTGCACATATGACGATATCGCCTCTTTAAGTTATGTATTCCAGTTTTACACCACCGAATAGAGGAATGATTCTGAAAACATGGCAATATTTCAAGAACGTTGGCTTTATTGTAAATCAGTAGTCTGATTTCTGTAATCTCTTCACTCACATCTCTCTCTCTCTGATTTGTGATAATTCAAGATGAGCTAAGAAGGGTTTTAGTCAACCCATAAAAGCCCAAACTAACGCCCACCACAACAACAAAAATCACAGAAGGAAAACAAAAGATGCCCAGAGTTAGTGAACAGAATTGGAGCTAATTAGCCACTCAAGTGAGCCATTCCACCCATTTACAACCCTTTGCTGAATGTTAATCCTGGAGAACTATTTTTTCAACTTCAAACTGTTACCACGTGTAACATGAGGATATTAGATGTGCTGAATATTATCCTAAACTCTAGTAAGAAATTTGATGCATGCATGCTGGATGGATACTGCATATACTATTTAATTTCCTTGCATGCAATTTTTGTGGGGCATCACTTACTATTGTAGATGATTCAACAGGGAAATAAATTAAAAGAACTTTTAAGATGGAACAGACAACCATCTGAATCAGGAAATCAGTGTTATTATTTATTGTGTTTCATACATTTCTTTGCTTATGTTTTAGATTTGACTTGATATTATCAGTGCTCTGCCAACAAGGCGAGGAGGAAATACGTTATACCCAAAATGGCCCAAAGCAGGTGCTCTGCTTAACAAAATTTCAGTGATGGTTTCTAACTTCACATTTGCTGTCATAACAAGGTAGACACAAGTTGCTACAGTAATTATGTTGTTTTTAATGAAGGAGGCTTCTAACCTCCTAGCCATTCGTGAATGTGTCAATGAAGGTGCAGATGAGTGACATAGCATTTTTAACACAATATCTCATGATCATATTGAGATTAAAACCATACAGTCAGTGAAAAGGTGTGTTGGAGTGAAGGATGGGTAGTTAAGGGAAGAGTTGGTATTGGAGTGAAAGGTGGATTATGTGTGGAAAGGATAGATAAATGCAAAATTATATGAGTGGGAGGAGCAGGTGGGTATACATTGGGGATGGAAGGCGTATTGGAGATGGTACTGTATGTAGATGTAGGGCAGCATGCCTACTGTAGGTGAAAGGAAGATGGTACAGTGGATGGATTAGGGAAGGTAGGTAGTTGGGATGTGTAGGGTGAGTGGGTTAGGTATTTGTTTGCAAAGGGTTAAACAGGGATTGACTTGTGTCCTTTGCAATGGGTGTTGTGTGCACTCCTCTGCGTATGCCTAGGAAACCATGGATACGCACCAGCTTGATGGGTCTAAGTTCAAGACCAGTATAGATTTAAACTTTAATGCTAAATAGATATAAATAATTAGTGGGTAAGTATAATATGATTTAATGAAAGTAGAAGATAGATGGCGAAGATTTCCAATCATAAGAAAATATTCATTAGAGATATTCATTAAGTATTTCAATCTGGTATTATTTCCTCTTGGAGAAAATTCCTGTGAATTTTAATTTGATTATGATAGAGGACCAATAAAAAACAAGTTGGAGTAAAAGTTGATAATTATCTTTTTTTGCCTTTGTGGAATGTTTACATTTTGAGGATTTGACCTGCAGTGTGATGTCATAACTACAGATCCAAAACAGTGTTTATGATTTCCTTGGGAAATTAGATGTCCGTTCTTTAATTATTAAAAACATTTTGACTAATTAGTGAGATGGGGAATAAAATTTCCCTTGGAAGACCAGGATGTGTCAATCTGCTTATGTATCTTACATTCCAAATGAAATAAAAATAAAAGATACAACTTTTATTTTTTAGAAATGCATAACAAATTAATTAGGAACTGCAGCTATGTTATTTCAATTTACACTGCAAGTTCGCTTTTCAAGATATTCCTCAAATCTTTAATAAAAAATAACTTTTAGATGGATGAAATAAGATATTACTATGGTTTTTGAGTCACCAATCTGTTACTTTAACAATCCTCTATACAATATTGAAATGGAATTGCAAGGACATTGCATTTTTAGATTTATCTCACAAAGTGCACTATTTCTTTTTCTATTCTTAAAATCAAAAATACATTGATTTATATATATATATATGATATATATATATATATATATATATATATATTAATGTAAAATGGTGAGAGAAAAATCATATGCCTTCATCGGGATTCGAGCCCGAGACACCCGACTACCGTTCGGTTGCTCTACCACTGAGCTATGAGGCCAAGGGGTATTACCCCCTCGAATTGTTCCCTAAGGCATCAATTTCTCTCGGTGCTGCTCGAGTGCAGCTACGTATTTTAAGGAGATGGTGTGAAATGTGTGGAGTCTACCAACTGTGGTGTAGCGGTTATCATACATGTCTACAGACCACAAAGGCCCCAGGTTCAAGCCTGGGTTGGATAGACACGCCAGTGCACCACAACTGGTTATCAAATGCCGTGGACATTGACTTGATTGTCGATCTTATGTCTATCCGTACGTCGTACCTGCAGACCTGTGTTCTCGTCTGGGTCGTATTAAGCGTTTCGTGATAGCATTGTTACTATCATAACCGATTACGCAGGTGACGACCCCGTCATTGTAATTGTGTGTTCACTCGTCGCAAATGTGTGGAAATGTAATTTAGGAAGCTGAATATGTTCAACAGTCTGTTTTACCGTCCGTAGTGCAGTAGCCAAAGGGATGAATGTTACGTCTGATTTTTGGAAACACATTTGACTCGTGGAAAGAAAATTGTTGTATAATATAATTCTGCGATTTGTTTTCCTTCAAATTTTTTCATTGAGTTTTATAATAGTGGGTTACTTCCATACAAGAAGCTTTGGCTATTTCGTCGGACAAAAACTTGTTATTAGAAAAAATGGCAGGATAATTAATATAGTTATACCTTTATGTTTTGGTTTCTTCGCAAAAAGACAGCGATGGTCAAATTGTAGCCTACCAGAGAGATGTACGTCTGTAAAAAGAAGGCTTGGTAGTCGGGGGTCTCGAGTTGGAATCCCGATGATGGCATATGATTTTTTTTCTCACCATTTCACATTCATTATTCAAACGTTCCAGTGGAGAACTGCATTCCACACATTTCAACCCATTCAATAATCAGCCTGTGCGTTACTTTACCACTTCATTTTGGGTGCCCCATCTTTGGCCCCGCCTCCCAAGCGCGTTTTCGAAAAAGTGCTGGTAAAGGATTAATTAGTCTAATAAATGTGTTAATTGAATGTCGGCCCATTGATCTTATCATATCCTTAACTCCTAACAGAACAACCCAGTTGCATCCTTACATGCCTGTTTAGCACTTTTAGGTTTGGTTTTGTATGTAAGCAATTCAAACATGATGGGCTGACCAAGGTAACAGTGTTTACTTTGAAAAGGATTGACTATGATAGTTGCTTAACAGTATTACAATCAAAACCAAAGTACATGTAACTTCAAAGTTAATTGAACAATTGTTATGTACAGATAATTGACAAATGATAATTGTGACATTTTTGTCAATAACAAATAATTACTACACAACGGAGCTACACGTTTTTACTTAAGAAGCAATTCAGTTCATTAGTGATAATTTAATTTGTTACTTTGCTTTTCCTTTTCATATGTTTAAAGGTTCTATCTTGGTGCTTTGTAGCACTGTCCTCTGCAGGTATATATTTTACATACGTATAAAATGGAAAAATATAATTTAAGACTTTATACCAAGTACCTATATTATTGTCCTAAGGTCTGTAAACGATAAATCTTGAACTATGTAATTACAATGTAAAAATATAATAAACATCAATTGCATTCAATTGGAGATGAAATACTGGTGAAAGATCTTTATAATACATCTACCTAGTACTTAGGAATCCTTAACATGTATACATTTTCCTTGGACTGAAGGTGGTGATCACACAAATTAAACACGTATTTAGGGGAATGAAATAACATAGTAATTTATCTTCGCTAATTCAGACAGGAGCAGCCCTCTGCTTATACCGAATTTCCAATGCAGCGTCAAGTGGAAGCTACTGTTAGACTTTTTCACGTATAGTAGAAACCAAACGTCAAAGGACAAGTTATGAAATAAATATTAATAATATTAATAATAATAATAATAATAATAATAATAATAATGATAATAATAATAATGATAATGATAATAATGATAATGATAATAATAATAATAATAATAATAATAATAATAATAATAATAATAATAATAATAATAATAATAATAATAATAATAATAATAATGATAATGATAATAATGATAATAATAATAATAATAATAATAATAATAATAATAATAATAATAATAATAATAATAATGATAATGATAATGATAATAATGATAATAATAATAATAATAATAATAATGATAATGATAATAATAACAATAATAGTAATAATAATAATAATAATAATAATAATAATAATAATAATAATAATAATAATAATGATAATGATAATAATGATAATAATAATAATAATAATAATAATAATAATAATAATAATAATAATAATAATAATAATAATAATAATATTAATAATAATAATAATAATAATAATGATAATGATAACAATAATAAAAATGATAATAATAATAATAATAATAATAATAATAATAATAATAATACTAATAACAATAATAAAAATTATAATAATAATAATAATAATCATAATAATGATAATAATAATAATAATAATAATAATAATAATAATAATAATAATAATAATAATAATAATAATAATAATAATAATAATAATAATAATAATAATAATAATAATAATAATAATAACAATAATAATATTAATAATAATGATAATAATAATAATAATAACAATAATAATCATAATAATAATAACAAGAAGAAGGAGAAGGAGAAGGAAGAGAAGAAGAAGAAGACGACTACAATCACCGCCGTCGCAATCACCGCCGTCGCAATCACTGCCGTCGCAATTACCGCCGTCGTTATCACCGCCGTTGCAATCCCCGCCGTCGCAATTCCCGCTGTCGCAATCGCCGTCGCAATCACCGCCGTCGCAATCACCGACGTCGCAATCACCACCGTCGTAATCACCGCCGTAAATTGACGAAATCAAATCACAGCCGTGTTTCCGTCGCAATTTTCAAAAATAGTCAGAATACTACCAAAAAGTTCGCAAAGGGTACAGAGATACGATTTTGAATTTGTTAATATCCTTTAAATGCGATTCTTGTTAGTCAATAATTGACTGAAGTAAGGCAATACAAAAGCTGAATGTAATTCAAAACTCGACTTTCAAAAGTAAAAACTTTGACGTTGTATTTATCACTCGATCAAAATGTGAGTGTGTTTTTCTTGAGTCTTTAGAATATTCGAATACAATTTAATTTACGTGATACTACTGAGAAGTGTTCAAATAAAACATGGACGTATAAAGAATGAAGAAATGGGAAACCAACTAAAAGTTAACATTCTGTACAAAATTGCCCATTGTTACTTCCTAAAATTCTAATTGCCGGGGTAGATGGACTTCTCCCTCACACTGTTCAACAGCCTGAGAGTTCTCCTCTAGAATATCTGCTAGGAATGGTATCCCAGACACACCCACCCACACACACACACACACACACACACACACACACACACACACACACACACTTTGTCGAGCAGAATGTCGCTGATTTGTTAGTACACGTATGAGTTATAGTTTAATCTGGGAACGACGTGACTTTTCTAAATATTTAATCCAAGAAAGTGGCATGATATTTGGTGACAGTGATAATGGTGGCAGGGCCACTAAATGTCCACATTTCTCATATTGAAAGATGTATTAAATAAAAACAGCTGCAATCTCAAAACTAAAATGAATCCTTAGCTGGATACGGAAACTTACTATTTGCCATAGTTAATGTTAGTTACATGTTAGTAGTCCGGTAGTTGCCCATTGTTATCTGAAGAGACAGAAACGGTAGAGATGAAATATATCCAGCCTCCCCAAATATACAGAACATAATAATGAAATATATTACACAGCCAAAATAGGTTCTCTAATCTTGTTCCTTGCCAACGTATCGAGCTCTAAGTTAAAGCCGAAAGAATATTTTTTTGGAGTGTTAAAGTTGTGATACACAACGTAAACAAGTCGCCGTTCTTATTTCTCCAATGGTAATTATAACTCGCCGCTTTCTTTAGGTTCATTTGAAAGTTTAGTTATAGAAGAAGATATGAACTAAAACATGACCTCTTTTGCTTAAAAACAAACAACATCGTGTCTTGCATAATTAAAATCTCAACATCTCATTTCAAGAAAAATCCCTGAAGTACAACAATAAATCCGGGTGACGTCACGCTATTGGGTACATGATTGGTGATGTTGTAAACATTTTGATGGCCACGGTATCATAATTCCTGGAAGAACAGCAATAACTCCGAGTGACGTCACTAGGCTATTCGATACATGGTCGGTGAGTTTTTACACATTTTGATACCCACGGTATCCAGATTAACCGGTTAACACAATGCATGACCTTTAATATGTTAATTACTGAAATCCACGAATACACGGTCATTAGTGTAATCATATCCTTGATTCCTAAAACCAACCCGCCTGATTACTAAAAATTGCCTGTTTATTACTTCTGGGGTTAAAGTTTCTTTGTTTAAGAAATTGAAAACAAGATTGAATGACAACAAAAACATCGTTTGCATCATTTTACTTGGAAAAATTTGAATGTAATAGTTACTTAAGAAATACATTGCAAATACAAACGAATTACAAGTTTTTATAGTTAATTAATAAATTATTTAGCGCAGACTTTGTATTATCACAAAGTATAAGAATAGGAGTGTTAAAATTATTTCTCATTTGTAATTTAGGTTTATGCACACATAGTGGAACAGAGCAGTCTATTTTACATTGAGGAACAGAGCTATAAGTTTACGTACGGAACAGAGCTATATATTTTACCTACGACACAAATAAGATAATTTGACGAATACACGGGAAGAAAATAAAACCAATATGGAAGGAAGTAAGGATAATGTTTTTCTGTTTCCTTTTCTTTTAAATCTCTTTTATGCATATTGCTTCAATTTGAGTAAATTTGTAGCTTTGTTTACTAAAACAAAACATTCATTACATGTAATGTATTAAATGCAGATTTAAGAAAAACCCGAACAATCACATTTGAAAGGAAATCTTGATTCATGTGCTGGTCATGCTGGTTTGAGCATATAAGTATTGTAGCCTAATAAGTTAGCATACTCTAACTTACATGTCTGCGCGGGGATACATACTGTAACAACGCTGTTGATATCAGTCCATCAATACATTACGGAACAGAGATGTTTGCCTTCAATTATTTGGATCAGAAAGCTGACAAAAAGTAAACTAAATTGGATACAACTAAGATTACCGAGTTTGTATTTAATGTATTGCTTTTATTTGAAATGTCTTGTTTGTTTATTGCAACTAGCTTGGTGGTTTTAGCCCTGTGTACTGCATACGTATTTATCGATAGGTATAAACAGTGACATATTCATAATCGAAGGGGAGGAGGGAGGGGGTATTTAACATTTTGGGGAAACTTTAAACAATCATATTTAAAAAAAAAATTTTACGTAAATTTCTTGACGTTAAAAAGAAACCAGCAATAAATTTGAAACTGGAGTCAGCCCACCACAAGTTAATATTCTGTACAGATTTACACATTGTCACTTACACAAATATGCATACCTTAGGTCCAGAAACCGGGCAGACAGTAATCAGAAATGAATCATTGTAAAATGATGTCTTGCCATTTTTTTCTTAATGATTATATTTTTAATGTTAAACATGATATTGTCTTCTGGTACGCATATTTAAAGAATTCCTGGTACTAGGCAAAGTAAACAGGACCGTAATTCGTCTTTTGTTAAAAAGAGATAATTAAAAAAAAGCGACGATTATGAATGAAAGAAAAAGAAACGGCGAATTTCTAAAGGCAGCGGTGAAAAGTTTTAATATTCATATCATACCAGTATACAAAATTTCATAGCACCCAATAAAAATTCAAACACCATAAGCTTTACTGCATGTAAGAACGATGTTACGTGACGTGTCTGTAAAAAGGACCCTATTTTGAGGTATTTTAAAGTACCCAATATTTTGGGTCGCTCCCGGACTGTCTGTCTCGGTTTTGCAGGTTTCGGTCTCAGATGAGAAGGTCTTGAGACCTCACATATCTAGGGAAAAATCAAATGCAATAATTACAATTATTAATTCTCTCTTGCTCCACTATTTAAAACGCTCATGTTTCTGAAATACAACTCAAATATACTCTGACTTTATCATTGATATTATTAAACACCTAGGGTAAAGGTCAATCTGTGCAATCAAGCATTAATCAATGATGTGTATTCAATTCAACTCTTTATGTACTTTTGGTGTAATGATGTTTTTTATAGCTATGCACCCGAAGATTTTGTATAATGATGTTATGCTAGGCTATCACACTGTAGCTACAATTTTATAACTCCCCCCCCCCCCCCTTTAAGTAGCTGCGGACGCTATAACAGTCTCTGGATGGGTATATTGCTGGTTATGAGTTGGGAAAGGGGGAGGGGGGCGGGGTGACATCTTTTTAATAGTATACTGCACCTCGGCAGTAACTTACAATTAAGAAATCATATCTCACTATTATTTGAGATTTGGTAGTAGCAACTGTTTCATTACAGTATAACATGCTTTCAGTTAGTTACTTAATTTCTTTTATGGCAATTATGCATTTAGCCTTATAATTTAAATCCATTGTTTACACTATTTAAAAGGTAAGAAATTAAGAAATGATTTTAAAAGATCTTTTCAACTTATGATGTGAAATTGAAATATGCCATACTGTCCAAATACATCATTTTTTTGTTTACTCTTGGGGACTATTCCGTTTGTGTTTTAAAACTTACAATTTTCAACTTTTCATGTTAACTTTAAACAATATTTCAAACATCCACCATGCTCTTGTTTGAATTTAAAGTATTCACCGGATTAAAATAAATGCTTTCTTTTAATTCAATCATTTCGACTTCTTTTTGACACATATATTTTTAATAGACCCAGCATTATAAGGGGCATGGGCATGTGTAAGCCCATATTTCTTTCTTAATAAACTGCTTTAAGGAAATGGTTCGAAGTCTTGATTTCGGACTCGGATGATTTGCGGCTCGGTCTCGGGAGGGTTTGTCTGTCTCGGAGGGCAAAGTGTCGGTCTCGGGCTTCGAAGGTGTGGTCTCGGTTTCGGTCTCGGATCTGCAGTTTTTGACTACAACACCAATCAACAACCGCCGCGGAAGTGACTAGTACACTGTATATACCCATGTGACCTCATGTGACGTGAAAGATATAAACATTGCAGTTTTATGAATTTTACAGGACGAGAATCCTTCTTTAGCAAAAAAAAAAAAACCTTTAATATGTTCAGTGCTGGAGAAATCCTAACAAGAAGTGGATTCAAGATGGAAATCCATGGGAATACAATGGCTCTATTTGCAAAGCAAAATTTTCTGAAGATTTCTACCTGTAAGCTGGAATGCTCTTTAGTAATTGCTGTGTAAAAATATGTTGCCAATAAAATGACTTCAAATTCAAAATTAATCATCAAAACTGCTTAAAAGCGGTACAGTATTAAGTTAAGGTTTTTCTATGGTAATGATAATACATATTTATGCGAATTAGATACCACAAACGTTTTTATTAATCTATTTTTGCAGAACAAGAAAAGACCAACCTCCAGCCTATGATGTAGAGAAACAGGATAATGAAAATGGGCAGCAGAAAACTGGATATCAAACACCAAATGCTGGGTATCCACCACAAAATACAGCATTTCCAACTCAGATTCAAGTAGAAACTAATGCTGGATATCCACCGCAAAATACAGCATTTCCAACTCAGATTCAAGTGGTAACTAATGCCGGATATCCACCGCAAAATACAGCATTTCCAACTCAGATTCAAGTGGTAACTAATGCTGGATATCCACCACAAAATACAGCATTTCCAAATCAGATTCAAGTAGGAACTACAGTGAGTCTATTTTGTTTCCATATCGCAAAGCTATAATCGCAGCCAAAATTGGTGAAGAACCCTTAATGCCCGGCATTAAAGCATGATAGCATGTAGATACATACACAGTAGCAGCCAACGTCTGATTGGTCGAAATGTTTAGCCCTAAGCATGTAAGCTGGCAAGCCTGATCAACAACCTTCACGGAAGTGACGTCACATATCTACTTTTTGGGAAGATCCGTTAAAAAATCTCCAGCTTTGAATAATAAAAAAAGTAATTTAAATTAAAAATTTGATGTAAAAATCTACAGAAAAACTATGAATTCCAAAAAATGTTTTCATATCAATTTCCCAAAAATAGGGATTGAATAAATTTTATCTAATTACTTTATGCTCGGACCAAAAACCAGATAATTATTTAAACTAGAGTCCTCGGAATCAAAGAATACTTTGTGATTCCTAAAATTAAAATTTCTTCCTAACTATAAGAAGCCCATTATAATAACAAAATTTATTGGTTGCCTTACCTTCAAGATTATAGATTTACCTTTTACAAAGAAAAACCATAAAATCCCATTAATTTTGGTAAGTACTTTGTCTCACAAGCAAAATAATATTGAGATCGATATTATATTAATTGATTAAATAAAACATATATATTTTTCTAGATATATTATATTTTACGTCTACGGTAAGACCAGTGACGCAACAATAGGGTGAAAATGGTGACTCCAAACAAGAGTCGAGGAAGAATTTAAATTTGTTGGCCTCCGACACTGCAGTATATTAGTTATTCGTCACCGAAAGCTAAATTTTCGACGAGTTTCGGGAGTCTTCCTGCGCCACTGGACTAGACCGAGGCATTAGAATACGGAAATGTAGCGCACTTTGCCAGAATATGTGTCATGTTCTTAGCAACTTTTTGTTCCCTTGAATCAATTCCAAAAATATATGAACAATGGTTGCCGATGCGCAAATCGGGGAAAATCGAATCAAACAAATAATGATTTGAAGGAAATAAAAACAAAGAAGATACATAGGTCATGCTCCAAATAATTTTATATCATGACCTCTTTCCTTTGTTATATTCAAGATTCGCCATAAGGTGTCGCCTCCAGTGGCGGCAGAAGGATCTGTTTCCCACAAATCTTTGCTAGAATCAATCTGATATGAGTAATAACACCCACATCAGATCTCTACTAGACCATCTGGGCCCAGCTATTTAATAATGAAGCTAATTTGATAAATCCCTGTCATGTTCCAAATACCCCTCACTAATTATACGCAACCAGCTGTGTTTTTAACAAGAATGATATCCTGTTTTATTCCTTGTTTCCTTTTACTTTCTTTTTCTCAGAACAATATAGTCATAACGCGAGTTACCCAGACACCGATGCCCCCAAACTACATGGTTTGGTCGGTGCTGTCAACATTCTTATGCGGTTTCCTGTGCGGTGTGATTGCCTGGGTGTACTCATGTCGGGTAAGATATGTTCTATTAAATTGACATTACAACTGGAATAATCGGAAATACGTAATGAGATTTAATGGGGAATTTATTGAATCAGGTCCGATTCAGTCCAGTTCAAAAATCCTATCCCGTTTTTGTTCCGTCAAATTAATATTTCCTGGGACAAGCAATGTGCCATATTAGCTTAGCTGACCCAGTTATAACTACTTTAATTCAATGGTAATGTTGATCAATACGTTTTTGGGGAGCCGTCGTGGTAGTTGGCACAAAAGCAAAATGTGGGGCGCTTTAAAAAATGATCATTGCGTTTTTTAACATACTAACTATGTATCCATGTTCGACAGAAATGATGTGGTTCCTCTACTGGAGCAGTTTGGCTGCAATCTTGTCACCAATAGCTGATAAATGAAAATTCGTTTTGTTATTACGTAGTCAAATTATACTTTAGATTAAATAAGCTTTCATTAATATCCAATCCCCTGACTAAAGAATGAATACGACTTACAAAATCAGCTGCATCCTGTATTACAGCACTGTTGCAACTAAATATATTAATGCATGGGTCAATGTCCCTTACAAAGGACCTCCATCCAATGTTGTGAATTGTAAAAAAGGCCACGCGTGTTGAATCGCTAGGTATACCAGAATATTTCATTCAAACTAGTGGCGAAGATTTTCCTCCACACTGTTCGTGCAGCTTTCCGACAAGATGTTATTACTTTAATTTAGTTTGTTAACAATTTTTACTGTGACAACATTTCATATTTTCAACGCTATATACTGCTTTTTGAAAAGAATACATTCAAAAGCTCTCTCCCTAGCCCTGACAGACATAAAAATCCGGGGGATTTTTTAAAAGTAAGAGATCCCCTACTCTTGGATGAAACGTTTCAATGCATTCATATACGTGTAATCACTTGAATTCTTACTCAGCGCAATCTGCCTTCAATATTTCTCGAAACCTAGACTAGGGAAGTGGTAATCAGTTTCATAGTCACTTGTAAACAAATATTCGAAGATTTTAAGTCAAAATCAGGATTTTTGAGACCAGTAATATTTCGAAATCGAAACGGCAAAAATGTTTGATATGCTGTGTTGTTACGCTAGAAATGATTGAACACTCATACCTCATAAAGAACAAAAGATTGCAAACAAAATTCAGAACTTGAATGTTTAAAATTGTTTAATAGCAGTGTATAAATACGAATGGTATCATGGGTATTATCGAGTATGGTGGGAGATTCTCGCGTTTTTTTTGCCAATTGCTTCTTTGATGTCATCTAACGGACAGCAAATCCGACTGGTTTGCTCAATTGGTGGAGAATCCGCTTTCCAACCGAAAAATGTAGTAACTTAACAAATGACAACTGCTGCCCTCTCAAATTGCACTAAGCACAATGAATCGCAGTAGGGGTTTAGCACATGCTTGTGAGCCGTTAATTGGCAGCCTTCTTTTTATATTCTAAGGGCTTCGAGCATGTTGATTGTGTGGATATAGCGCTCTATGAAAACACGATATCAATATGCAAACAAATATTTAAAACACGTTATTATTGAAAACTAAAATTGCATCAATCGCGTATTATTCATGCAATTGTCTTCCAAAATATATTAGTTTTATTGTGTTCTGTTCTACACTTAGGTACGGACTTACTACGAAGTTAATGACATCCACGGAGCACGTGCGGCATCATCTAGTGCTAAAGCGTGGAATTGCATCAGCCTTGGAGTCGGGATCGTACTTTATTTCAGCCTTATTCTATATTTAACTCTAGGTTACGAGTGAATTATTTTCTTCGGAATCTGGGCAGAACTATTATCATCAAACTTATTTTAGGTCACTAGTGATGTTTTTCTTCGGAATGAATAAATATCATCAAATGTTACTTAATGTCGTTTTCTTCCAAAGCGAGCTGATGTAGGTCATCTGTCTTATTGCGTGAAGTAATAATCACGGCTGATTTAGTTCTGCCTATGTTATTGGATAAAGTAATAACTGCGGCTAAATTCGTTCTATGATGAAAAAGATCGACTCGCTACGCCCCTGATTACTTCAATCTTGGTAAATTTGTAGCCTTGTTTATACCTATCCGGTGCCATGTCTTGCTTAGGCTCTGGCTGATGTGGTTCCCAACATGCTCAATTTTTAGCTTCCCGCAATGAAAAGCTTTTGATTTCTGACAACAAGGTGTTCCTCTCATTCACTTTCTCAAGAACCTGGATCTTATCTGGATCTATCATCTTCCTGTCCAACCAAATTTCACAAGCCTTTAGCTTATATTGCATTTCTTGACATAAGGTCCATGTTCAGATGCATACAGTAGGGTGTAGATGACGTAACATCTGGCCAATTTGTCCTTGATCTGCACATTGCTACACACTGTTTGAAAATATTCATATTATATTGACCAAAAAAGGGCAAACAGTATTCGGAAATTATATTAAAATTATGAATGTTAGTTGTTTGTGTATTTTTGCGTTCTAAATTTGTTTAAGGTTAGGGTATAAGTGTTTGCACCACTGTGTATAGTTTGCAACGCTGTGTATTGAAGAAGGTTTAGGAGTGATATACAATACGTAAGCGAAATATGCATTAATATCAAACCGAAGTTACTTATTCTATATATGTTTATCCATTAAGGTGGTTACAGCATGCCCTTCAATAAAGAGACATTAATGTTCTTGACTATTAAAAGAGTGTATACCGACATATATACAGACAGGCATTTTAGGTATGTTTGACAAAAACAAAAAATCCGTTTTCAGGACTATATTCATTCCACTTGGAAAACATTGGGATAGCTGTTTTGGTTTCTTAAATCCTCTATCATAAGATTAGTATAGGCAAAATTTGAATGTTACGCCTTACTCATATTCTAAAAAAATATACAATTTACCCAGTTAAAAGAGCATTAAATTCTGTCAGTGAGCATACAGGCACTTAGAGTTTTTAATTTCACTGTAATAAATTTTCCCCAATTCAAAATTGGTTGAGGAGGAACTTGACAAAAAATAGTCGTTTCTTTAACCCATTCTGAGGTCAGAAAATGTTTTTTATTTTATGCTAATAAGCCATCTAAGTTTTTAAGATGCTGTAATATTGTCAATTTTTTAAAACAGATTTTGATAGGATGTGTGGTTCAAATGTTGTAATACATGCATTGAAGTCCTGTGAACTAGTCTGACATGCAGTCATATGTATCCTTTTTTTCCCTTATCATTAGTTGTTACGCTGCTTAAAATTTCAAACAGGTAAAACCGACCAGATATATAAAAGCAGATTGTGTCAGACTTTTCCCCTTTACTTTCTTTATTCTGAAAACCACAAGTAATTGGAATCAAATTTCCTTTATCAATGGCTTCATTGTACTTGCAAATTTGTTGGTCCTGGGTTGTTGTGGAAGTTGGTATTGAAAATCTTATTAGCAATAGATGAAGTCCTTATTGTGTGGCAGAGTGGTTGTTTGAATTAAGATAAGTGTTGTCATTATTTGCTACATTAAGTTTGTGGTTATTATTTGCTGGAACACATTTTTAAGGAGAAGGACACGTCATGTGTCATTCAGTATATATGTATATCGAGCGTCTTAATTTGAAACGCACATACAGCCTGATTCATTAGTTTAAGCGAAATATTAAGGTTGTCATATGAAATGACTGATATATACCTGGATAGTCTTAAAATGTATATGTTTTGAATGTAATCATACTTCATGTGTTTCCTACTATTTATATTGTTATTGTTGTTTTATTACGTTATATACCTTTCTTTACTTTAATAACATGAGCATTTCATGTGATTGTAACTTATTTGTATATAAATAATATTCTAAATGTTACACGGGCGGATGGCCTAGAGTATCAAATAATGAATGCAATAATTTGAGCTGTTTTTCATGATTTTTAGTATATTTTAAACATGTTGTTATTACCTGAGCATAAACCATTACATTTAAGGAATTTAAATACAAAAGGGGCCGCCATATGCCAATAATAAAACCGCGCGTATCCAATACTTTTGCCAGATAGACGAGCCTCAAAACTTGAACAAAAAAAAGAAATGAATTGTATTACTAAATATGACAAAACCAGAGGCAGTCATCTCTATTATGATAGTTTCAAGTTATGACCTCAGTGCTTTCTTTATTTTCATTTTCAAAAAATATAGTTTTATTAGATGACAAAATATGACTTTTCTTGTTTTAAAAACAAAAATTATCGTAACTTTATTCTCAGCATGGTATACTTGATTAGAATCTCGTCTCAAAAAATTATCTGACATTGAACAATAAATCCGAGTAAAATCACTGACTGTGTCACCGTGCATGGTTGGTGATTGTGTAAACATTTAGACAAAACAGGAACGCTGGATTGTATGGTATTTCTGATATCCATGATATCCAGGGAATCATATCCTTGATATCCAGGTAATCATATCCTTGATATCCAGGTAATCATATCCTCGATATCCACGTAATCATATCCTTGATTCATGATATCCACGTATTCATATCCTTGATTACTAAAAACATAACCCGTCGATTACTTAAAATTACCGGTGTATTACTTTTGGGTTTATAGTTTCCCTATCTAAACAACTGGAAATATGATGTAATGACAATGACAGTAGTTTTTACTCCAGTCTACCTGAGAAATAGATGAATATAATTTCTGCGTCGGGATACAAACTGTAACATTTATGTTAAGATCAGTCCAATGCTATATTACGGAACAGAGCTATAATTTTTCCTACCACAAAATTCAGATAGCTACAGGCAAAAATTAAAAATGCAAGTAAAAGATACAAGTAAGATTACCGAATTTATTTTTTAAGCATACAATTTTTTTAGATTCTTGTTTGTTTATTGCAAAGCGGATCAAATTCAGACTTACTAGTTTCTCTGCTTGTTTGCTTAATGTGTTATCCTTCTTTCGTGGTCTTTTTTATGGTTCAAAAAGTTTTCTTTAGTCGGAGATTCTACATCGTAGGACTTTGTAAGAAATGGCAACCCATTTTTTTCTCTAATTAAAGGTGTATCGACAGGTAGAGGAAACATGCACTAAATTTATTTCAAATGCATTAAAACATAAAGAACGCAAAGTATTTTATTGTGAAATAATTGAGCAGACATGCACATCTTTGTGTTTATCTTCTGATGTATAAACGGAACATAGGCTCTTATTTCTGATGTAAATCCATTGTTTTTAAACCCTTCGACATTTCTGTTTGGAAGGGGAAAGATAAGTCTCAAACTGGAGAAAGCATTTTTAACATTTGCAAGTCTGAAATTACGAGAAGAAATACAAAAACAACAACAGCATTTTCATGTGTTTTTCTATTCATAGATCACATTTCTCAATATACTACAAAGATTTCAAACTTTGAGTATTCATACTTTCAACCTTTAACATGCTATTAAATAAAATGCTATTAAAAAAAAACAACTAATTATTAATGTCACCGTCTGTTACTAGTGATTTTTACCCTCGGAATATGAACGAAACTATTATCAACTGTTAATTATTGTCGTTTTTTTCCAAAGCGAGATTATGCAGATTAAAACTGCAGATCAAGAGGTCTAAAAATGTCCACCAAGAAGTTCGAGAGAAGCCCTCCTTTTAGTCCTTGTTAGGAAGACTGGAAGAGGGTTGTTTATCAGCCCATGGGGGCAGCCATTACCCATCGTGCAAGTTCCTTTGTCCATACACTTTGTACAGAGTGAAGAAGTTAAATTATTTTGTGAACTTAAATGGCGTATGCTGAAGTCTGAGAGGTACATGGAATTATAGGGAAACATGTTAGCTGAATTTTATCCATTACCTTTTTATATGTTAACCAGTGCATTTTTGAAAAAAAGAGCAAATATTTGACATAACCTATGTTTGACCCGCTTGGGTTTCTGAGTTTTTCTGCACTGTGCTAACATCCGCGTTGTGTTGTTAAACTCACGACGTAATTCGAATTAAATTCGTGTGTTTTGATTGGTCGAAACACAATGGTACAATGTGCACTTAAGTTGATAGACCAATTACTATCGTTTGGTAATAAAATGTACGCAGCCACATTTTAATCACGATAGATGGCCTTTCAGTAGCGTCGACTTTTCTTCTTTGACTGCGATTGTCAGTGTTCGATAAATTATGACTTAAAAGGATTATTTTTATGTGCTTTCTTACGTTAATTGTTTTCTTCGCGTAAACTGGTTGTTGTTTTCGTAACCTCTTGGAGAACGCGTTCATTTAAATCATTGCAATATCAGTTTCTTTGTGATTTTTGTATGGGATGTTCTGTCTGAACAGTGAACATATTCTAACGTAGGCCTATTGACCGTAACTAATGCTAAGTTACATCCATGACATGTGTGTTGAAAGTACTGGACATGACAGTGTAATTCGGATTCTTTGGACCGTTTGCAGGCTTCCTTGTAATTGTAATATATATATATATATATATATATATATATATATATATATATATATATATATATATATATATATATATATATATATATATATATATATATATATATATATATATATATATATATATATATATATATATATATATATATATATATATATATATATATATATATATATATGTATATACATAAATGTACATATATATATATATATATATATATATATATATATTATATATATATATATATATATATATATGTATATATATATATATATATATATATATATATATATATATATATATATATATATATATATATATATATATATATATATATATATATATATATATATATATACATATATATAAACATATATATATATATGTATATATATATATATATATATATATATACATATATATATATGTATATATATATATATATATATATATATATATATATATATACATATATATATATATATATATATATATATATATATATATATATATATATATATATATATATATATATATATATATATATATATATATATATAGTGTCATTCGTGTCATTCTGTTTCACCCATTGTCTGTACTGGCGAGTAACGACTTTAAGGCCTAGTCAAACAGGCACTATCGTAACAATACAAAGTACTGAAATAGTACAATATTAGGCCTAGATTTTACCTCACTTGATCAAAACTTAAGCAGTTAGTTTAGTTAAACTCAAGTTGCACTGTTTACTCCTTTATGATCGGTCAGTCAGTCAGTAGGTGATCACAATCACAGTGTCACACATAATGCATACTTGAAATATACCGAATTGAAGATAATAAGCAGCTGGTCTGAGTGTGCGATTCTTATGTTTTAACTGTTGACTTGTTGTTGAATTGGGCAATGTTTAAGCCGTGGAAGCAGGACTTAGCGTGAAAGACTCCATTGAGGGCTTCACCCGAACTGCCAAGATTAATATAACACCCACGTATCAGATATATAAAATGTTGGATACTACCACGTGCGCCCCATGCTCACCACAGACCTTAGTCAGAGATGTGACCATGGCTTGGTCAATCAATATCACAAGAAAGGAGGTATTTGTGAGGACACCATAAAAGACTAAAACCGTCATCTATATAGTATAGTGCGAAATTTTCCTCAATCTAAATCTATACCATTTTCGTCAATGTAGGTTGTAAATTCAAGATAATTGGTGAACAAGAAAGGATATGCTTGAATAAGCAATCATTAACGGATTGCATTACATATTGTTTGTACAATTTTCAAAAAAGACAGATTAAGATTTTCTTTACCATCATTAAAGTACCCTTAGGTGACAGTGCCAATATGTACAGTATTTACAGCAAGGCGGCAATTTTAAAGGCACTGGATATTTTTTGATAAAATGACTGTAGAATACATAAATGGCATCCCATCATTTTCTTATACAGAAACGATATTTCCATCAAATTCGTCTGAGGGATATTTGACAGTCCGGGAGATGCCTTATGGTATGTAGATGCATGCCGGCTATGTCACAGAAAGGGAGCATTTATACCGTTGTATATAATATACCCTGCACTGATCTAAAAGAGAAACGAAAGATTAATGTTAACTCCATTTTCTGATCAGTAATATCGTTGAGACCGACGACTACGAAGATACCATGATCGAATTGCTCATTAAGTAAATAATCATCGCAAAACTAACGTTTGTGTTTCAAGTCTTAGAAAACATTTATAAAGTGTTTTTACGTTAACCAAAAAAAAACTTAAGTTTGAGTATCTACTTCAGAGTTGAAAATTTCTCAAATTCTATCAATCTGTTAACTTGCGCAAACGTTCAGGAACTAAACAAAAGATATCCCCTTATAATCAACCAACATCATGTTGTAACTTGATAGTGCTTGAACTTTGAACCTTATTCCCAGGAAACTCAAATTTGAAGTTCATGATCATTATGTGCAAATTAATATAAGTTCTTTATTTACTGTTAAGGAGCAGTATGGTGCATTGATATAATTTGCGTCTTCTCAAGTACTTGCATCTCTGACATCAAAATTGTGGTCTACTTTTCTGGGTTGTGGTTTCCCATCTGGAATTCCCAATCATAGACGTTAAACGTTGTACATTCCAAATGGCAGTTGCGGCGTCGGCTTCTGCTGTAGCTTTTTTTTCTTTTTCTATAAAGGTGTCCTACCGAGTTCCCGTAAGAAAAATCATGCAAACAAACAAGCATACTCTGCCTTTGAATTTGCTTCTTTCCTAATTTTTATTTGGATGACTAATCCTTCTTTTCCCGTCAGCTTGTTAATTTTCATAAAACTATAACTTATTGAATTTCTAAATAATATATTAACTTGTTTGAAGTGTACTTACACCAACAAATTTTTATCAGGGATGTGCTATTAGAACAACCAGATCTGTATCATAAATTATTTTGTTTAATAGTCCTGTATCATATAATATAATTTAACATAATTGTGATATGGAATTAATGTTTCTATCAATGGGTAGGTTAGTAAGTATAGCGAATGAAAGAAATTGGAAACACATACACATTGTGATTACTGTTATTTGTGTTCGTTTTTAAGTGATTGTGAGGATATATGATATCGTTGCTAAACTATAGTTCTTTTGTGCAAGAGAAAAGGAAAGTGGACTCTGTACACATGTGTATATATGTATATGTATATGTACGTGAGAGAGAGAGAGAGAAAGAGAAAGAGAGAGAGAGAGAGAAAAAGAGAGAGAGTCAGTTTCGATATTTCAGAGTTATCATTTTATTAAAAAGAGATCATTTTTTACGAAATGTATTTACAGAAGAAACTAAAGACTTGCAATGCACTTTAAGCGTGGCACGATATACTTGATTAATTAGTAATGTAAAATACAATGAATTAGTATTAATAATGAATGCACATTTATTGATGTAACTATAATATTATACTTCATATCATATTACGGGTGTGTCTCTTCGGACTTAAACTATTGTCCTTAATAGGTAAAAAAGACAAACCCGCTGCTCACTTATGTGTTCAATAGTTCTCGGTATTAGGGTATATTCATACGACGAAATGACCATCTTACTTTACATCTTTTTAACCTTGGGAATTATTTGTCAATTATATTTACCTAAAATCTAATTATGATCATCAGTAAAGTATCATTACTTCAAAAGTTACACGATAGAATGACCAATATAATAACCTTTAATCCTTTTAACTTAATAATTTACCTAAGACCTAATTACAAATAGAAACAAAGTAATCATTGCTTTATTGTTAGTCAATACATTGTTAATTGCGGACTCTGGACTTGTGGAGAGGTTTGACAGCTTTTGCCAGTTTACAACAAGTTTCACTAATATTCTCTATTGCTGCACGGAAGCATATATTATTACACATACACTGTTAAGCGCAATATTTTGTTCTATTTGAAGCAGTTTTACCTACCAAACAATTCTTTCAACAGAAGGCAAAATGGAGAAAATGAATGAAAGTAGGAATTGTTTTCTGTTTAAGCTTTCGTTTTTCGTTAGAATATGTTTTGTGTAAGACTAAGTGACTAAGTGACCATACAGAAGTATTTCAATCTTTGTCTCCATTTGTGGATATTTTTATCTGGATTTTGGATTTTATTCGGGCTGAGTTTTACCATATTCTTGCTTTTTACATTTGTCTGCATATTTGTTATTTTGTTGTTTTCATTAATTTACTCAATTGTTGAATTGTAGTTGCTTTTTGTTGTTGCTGGTTTGTGTGGTATACTAACTCTATCCTATTACACACTTTGTTGTTGTTGTTGTTGTAAGGCCCTACAGTCGTTGGAAGCTAGGCTTTGGTATTATTGTGTTAGGCTTTATCATTTCTTTAAGTATCGCTGGGCCTATTGTTCCTCTTTTAGATTGCTGCTTTTAATTATCTGATTCTGGTTAATCATATTGTTTGATTACAGAGAGTTCGATTTGTTGTGATAATTGTAATATGTGGATTGATTTACAAGAGTCCGGTGTGACATGTAGGCTTGAGCAAGCTTCGGTTAATAGTTTTGTATTTGTCTGTTCAAAGTGTACACGGTTGAAGGCTTTGGAGTTGAGACTTTCTGGTTGTATTTGTATCATTGAAAAGGTTGATGCTAGTGTGCAGACTGAGTTTTGTGGCTTAGATGTGGGTAGTCAGACATGTGATGTTGATAGTTCTTTGGGTGAGGAATTTGATAGGGGTTCTGTTAAGTAGATAGTCTTGGATCAGATTATATTGCCAGGCCTGATGTAGGGTCGTCTGTAGTTGTTGATTGTACAAGGACCATTGGTCGTGAGGCTGTCGATTCATCTGGCACATTGCCTGTGGATTTTGTTGGGGTTAATGTGTTATGGATAGGGGATTCACTTGTTAGGTATGTTGACACAGAGTTTTGTAAAGTAGATCGTAGTAGAAGAATTAGGGTGTGTCTTCCATGGGCTAGGGTTGATGTTGTTAGTTCTCGTGTTGGGACTTTATGTAAGGGTGAAGTTACCGTCGTAGTTTCAACTGGTGCAAATGATATTACAAGAGAAATATTGATTCTGTTAGGCGTAGTTTCATGGATTTGTTATTCAAGTTGAAGGACATAGGTTATAGGGTTCTAGTTCTTAGTCTGTTGCCGCGTAGGGGTTGTTCCTTCATGATAGAGAAGATGTTGTTGATCAATAGTTGGCTAGAGAGTATTTGTTGTCTATTTGAGTTCGGTTTTGTAAATTTCTGGCATAAGTTTAAAACTCGGGTTGATTGGTTTATAAGAGATGGTTTGCATTTAAGTAAAAAAGGTGCTCGTGACCTTTCTAGAGGTGTCAATAGGGCAATTAAGGATCTGAGTCCTTTAAACTAGTCACGGGAAGGAACAAATGTGGGGGGAGGTGAGGGTTTAAACCCATCTGTCAGGCATGTTTCTGGAAATGGGGATTGTTCTAGTGGTAGAAATAAGGTTATGTTGTCAAATGTTCGTAGCATTTTTAATATGTGTGATGAGCTTCTGGCTGAAATTTTAATTAGTAGACCTGATATAATTGGTATTACTGAGAGTTGGATTTATAGTGAAATTAGTGAATCAGAGATACATATTTCAGGTTACTCAGTTTTTAGGCAAGACAGATTAGATACTCTCAGTGGTAGAGGAGGTGGTGTGTTATTGTTTGTGAAAGACAATTGTATTTGTATAGATAGGACTGCTCAATTTTCTTTTGGTTTTTCAAGTGCCTATGGTGTGAGTTTATTATTGATGGCGATGTTGGTAATTCAGTAGTTGTTGGTGTTGTGTATAGATCATCAAATTCTAGTCCTGAGAGCAATTAGGAATTGTTTGACTGCTTCGGTGAAGTTGCTTCTAGGAGTGTCATTGTTTTTGGGGACTTTTTCCCATTAAAGAAAGTCTGTAGGTGTAATCGTCTAGTGTGGATGTCTCGGGAGGTTTTGCAGGCTGTACGGAAGAAGAAGAAGTTGTGGCGTTTTTATAAATGTAGTGGGTGTCCTGCGGAGCTTGCTAGGTATAAAGATCATGAAAAGTTCACAAAGAGTTTGATAAGAGATACTAAAGTTCTTTTTTAAAAACGATTTCCCAAAGAAGTTAAGATTAATCCTAAGTCGTTTCATTCGTATGTTCGCTCAAACCAAAAAACAAGAAGTTTGTTGGTCCCCTTCAAGGTAATGATCGTATTACTATCAATAGTTGTAAGGATATGGCTGAGGTTTTGAATGACTACTTTGTGTCTGTTTTTACTAAGAAGTCCCCTGGTAATGATGTTGTGGATTAATTAGTGTGCACTCTCCAGTATCCATAAGGAACGTTGATTTTTCAGTTGATGTTGTGTCTAAGAGGTTAAAGGGTTTGAATTCAAATAAAGCACCCCGTTTAGATGGTATACATCCTACGGTGAGCGTCCTGATGTTCTTTCTGTTCCCCTGAGTATTATCTATTCAAAGTGCTGTGATGTTGGTGTTCTTCTTAGTGATTGGAGAATTGCTAATGTCACCCCTATTTCTAAAAAGGGTGACCACAGTTTGCCTTGCAACTACAGGTCAGTGAGTCTTACTAGTGCTGTGTGCAAGGTCATGGAGTCCATTGTTAAGAATGTTGTACTAGATCATTTACTGGTCAATATATTGGTGAATATGTCCTAGCATGGGTTCTTACCTATGAAGTCTTGTGTTTCTAATTTATTGGAGTTTCTTAAAGATGTTACTAAACAAGTTGATTCTGGTCATAAAGTGGATGTTATCTATTTAAATTTAAAAAAAGCATTTGATAAGGTTTTATTAGGCAGGCTCAGGATGAAAACAAGAGCACTTTGTGTAGAGGGAAAGTGTGCCTGTTGAATATATTCCTGGTTAGTTGATAGGTCACAAAGAGTTGCTGTTAATGGTGAAGTATCTCCATAGAAAAAGGTTTACAAGTGGTGTTCCTCAGGGTTCTGTACTTAGTCCACTTCTTTTCTTAATCTTCATTAATAATATTGATGTTTCATTTGGCTCCAGGATATGTACATTTGCTGATGACACTAAGCTGTACAGGATTGTTGATGATGCTAGGGATTCTTCACTTTTGCGAACTGATCTGGATTAGTTAGTTTCTCGGTTCCAAACATGGCAGATGTCATTCAATGTTGATAAATGCAAAATTATTTCTTTTGGTCAGAACAATTTGACTTTTGATTACTGCATGAAAGGTTCAATTCTTGGTTGTTGTCTTAAAAAAGGGATCTAGATGTTGTCATTACTAGCAATCTGAAGCCTTCTAAACAGTGTGCTTTAGCAGCTGCAAGGGCAAATAGGACGCTTGGTTTGATTAGAAAAAATATTTTTTTGGTAGAAAGATTCTTCTGAATTTGTATAAGCACTTCGTCAGGCCTCACCTTAAGTATGATATTCAGGCTTGAAGTCCCTTTTATGAGAAGAATAATTTCATTTTGGAGCAAGTTCAGCGAAGAGCCACTGGACTTATTCCCGAAGTAGGGAATATCTCTTATAAATCTAGGTTGCGAATTCTTGGTTTGACCACCCTTGAGTTGAGATGAGTTCGTGGCGATATGATTCAGGTTTTGAAGTTGCTATCTGGTAGTAAAGCTTTGACTTCCTATTATTTCTTGCATGTTTCAGCTAATCCTTATGTGACACGTAGTAACAGTTTGAAGTTGACCAGAAAGTTCTCACGGATAAATATTCGACGTTTTAGCTGTTCGCAAAGAGTTGTCAATGAGTGGAATGGTTTGCCTAAGTGGGTAGTTAGCTTCAATTCTGTTCACAACTTTAAGGTCAACATTGAGAAGTTCTTTACTAACTCAGGGCGTCTTTGATTATTTATTTTTTTATTTTTGTGGTGGTGGTGGTGCTGGTTTAGGCTTGTTATGGGGTGACTAATCCTTCTTAGCCCGTAATCTTATTATTTTATGCTATCTTATGTTATGTGTTTATTTATTCAATCTTTATGCATTTTTAACCTGGTGTTATGTTTCAAACTGTGCGCGTTACAAAGAGTATTATTACAGAGTGTAGTTTTATATTAAATAAAAATCATTTAGTGGGAGATACTTACCTTAACTTACTGCTCAAAGTGCAGTGTTATATTTAATACAAATCATTTAGTGGGAGATACTTACCTTACCTTACTGCTTTTTTCTCCTGTGTATGGAGATTGAGGCTTCTCTAAACAAAATGTTCACTCTTTTTCTGTCTCTTGCTACTACTGCAGCGCCCACACCATTTCTCTCTTTTTCTGGACACTCTTCTCCATATAATTTTAGGCCTTCCTTTATTTCTTCTACCTTCTGGTGTGTAGGTGATTGCTATTCTGGCATAATTGTTCTTAATGCGTGATCCAACCTTCTCCATCTTCTCTTAAATTTATCATTGCTTATCTCCATTGTGAGTGTTCTATCGTATACTTCTTCATTGCTGACTTTCACGGGACATCTTCTTTTCAAATACTTACCAATTAACATTTAATTTCGGACGTAAAACCCTCTTAAGAAGAAAATCGCTAAAGATTTGAAATAAATGGCGTGTGTGGAATTGAGAAGGTTTGGAAATTTTCTCGTTTTGATACACTATTATAAGTTTGTATTTTCACAAATGATAACGATAGCAATTATTAAAGTAAATTCTAATTCAAAACATGAAGGCTAATCAGGCCGGTGGTTATTCTGGCTTTCATTTTCACATGGATAGGGCTATTCCATAGTATGTTAATAACAATGCAGTAACTCTTAATGATTTTATAACTGAATGAACTGGAGCAAGTACAAAGTATCTTGGTCAAGAACACAATGCACCACTTGCAACCAGTGGCGTGGTGTTTCATGTTTTACTGGAGGGCAAGGGAATTTCGGCGCCCCCCGCAAAAAAAGCTTATAGGAGTAAAACGTTGGGCACATAGAAATATATTGGCATAAACCGTTTAGGAAATGGCTGCAAATCAGAAGCCTCCGGAAGCGCTGCTTTGGTAAAATTTCCCAAAAAATGAAGAAAATTTCCAAATATTATAAAAGATTCGGGAAATAAAGAAATCTCCTAAAAAAGAAGAAAATGTTATCACAATTAAAAAAAACTTCCCAACATTTGAAAATAATATCCTAAAATTTGAAAAACTGGCCAAATCTTGAAAAAAATGTCACATAACTTTCAACAAATTGAAGAAAATTTCCTGAAATTTGAACAAACATTGTCAATTATTAAAAAAATATCCCTCAAATGGCGGAAATTTTATAAAAATGGAAGCAAATTTCACGAAAACAAAGGAAAATTCCCGAAAAATGGAGGAGATATTTCAGGAATTAAAGGAGAAAATAAATTTGTAAGACGGTCATTATCTGATTATAAGGGGGCTAAGAATTGTATCAACTCTAGGCATGCTATAGGGGTGAAGGTCACGAAGCTGTACGTTTGTCATAGTTTTAATAGCAGCACAGGGCTTTAAAATGTGTCACATCTATTGGGCGAAGCTGCACGTAGAAGCGCTGGTGTGAAACCCTAAGAATCCCTGCATATCTCGCAATTTTTAGTGCAAAAAATTGATTAATATTGTGTCAAATGTTGGGTTGACGTCCTAAGCGCCAAAAAGGCAGATCCCCAGAAAGCTAGTACCGTTTTTTGGCGTGATTTTGGTGGCAGAAAATTGTTCAGAACAGCGTCATTCCGAACTAAAGTAAGTTAAAAGGAATATTATTTTGATCCCAATTTTTAGGGTATTTAAAAGTATCCAGTTTTTCGGGTTGTTCCCCTACTGTTTCATATTTTCTCGCTTTATAAACCTAATTTTAAGATTAGAACACTTAAGAAGGATATAAAAAAAATATATATAAAAGAAATATAAGATATATAAGAAAGATATAAAATTGGAACCCTATAAATCCTATATAAATCAAGACAAATGCTTTAGCAAGACGTGGATTAAGTATCAGTAGATGGTGCTTATTTGTATATGTCAAATTGGGCACTTTCTTGTGGTGGAGAGGCAGATATTTTAAATGATCTGGTGAAAAACAATCTTCATATCTTATTTCTTGTTGAAGTTATTGAATATCAAAGGTTTAATTGGTGTGTATTTTGGAACGAATATTCAAATGCAGGATCCCATGAAATTCAATATGTGTCATTAATTTGGATCTAGGAATAATTTTTATATTTCTAATGTAAGAATTTGATAAAAAAAATTACAAGTTTGAGAATAAAAAAGTATATACGAGTATATCTAAAACAATTTTTTGGGCCCCTGTGAGCATTGCCGCCGTCTCGAAAAGCTTCTACCAGCCCTATTTAATAAAATTGTTTGCCCTTTACGGCAGGAACAGATATTAAATTTTGCCGACGAGATATCGCCATGCATTTGTTTTTGTCCGAGCGCAAAATCCAGGGGTCCGCTCCAGTGTTAACTTGAATGGTCAAAAATGACGGAAAATTTGGACTTTTTTTGTGGAAAATTCATGCGCTTTTGGACTACACAAATGGAATATTACTTGTTTAATAGTATGGGATTAAGTTATTTATCAACATGCAAATTTTCCCAGGGCCTACATTTTTTCTGTTTGCGACTGGACTCGAACCCAGTACCTTTCGGTTACAAGTATGACTCGTTAACTTCTGATACACTGCACATTGTGATAAGAAGTAGTTAGAGGAAAAAGTTGGAATTCAATTTCATTGATTTTCGCAGAACTAGAGAATGAGCAGCCTCCAGCTTACTCAGAGTTACAGACCCAGAACCAGAACCAGAACCAGTTTTGGCAGCCAAATCAGCAGCAGAACACTGAATATTTACTACAAAATACTGGATACCCACCACAACATACTGGATATACCACATTAGTTACAGAAGGGCCAGCAGTAGCTACGGTGAGACTTTTTAAAGTTTTTTTTTTATCTCCAACCACCCTTTCCCCCTCAAACCTTAAAATACAATTGCGGAAAAATCAGGGAAATAAAAATACCTAAAGTAATTATCTAGTTAATGTCTAGATTCAATGCAATTCAACGTCGTTGAGAGGTTGAAATGCTTACAAAAATCAAATTGACATGTTTTGAATTACCTCCACGGAATAGACGTCAAAAGCATGTATCAGACAATATTTGCAGGACAAGATTCCTAGCTACACATCTCTAAAATTTTAAAAAATTCTACTCATTTGTATCAGATTAGATAATTATCCTTACTTTGAATTATGTAGATAGGTAATGTCGAGGAGTGTATATAAGAGCCACATTCATTTGTATCAGATTAGATTGGTATCATCATTTTGAATTATGTAGATAGGTAATGTCGAGAAGTGTATATAAGAACCACATTCATTTGTATTAGATTTGATTGGTATCTTCACTTTGAATTATGTAAATAGGTAATGTCGAGGAATGTACATTATATAAGAACCACATTTGTTTGTTTCAGATTAGATTGGTATCATCACTTTGAATTATGTAAATAGTAATGTCAAGGAGTGTAATAAGAACCACATTGCTTGTTGCTTCTTCCTTTCTATATAAAATTTTCTGCGATAGCTATTAATTGTTTTTTCAGTTGAATAATTCCATCCTCTATCGTTTCTCTTTTTTTTTTTTTTCAGAACCAAATAATAATATCGCGAGTTCCCCAGGAACCCATGCCCCAAGACTACATGCTTTGGTCGGTGCTATCGACATTCTTTTGTGGCTTCCTGTGCGGTGTGATGGCATTGGTATACTCTTGTCGGGTAAGATACGTTGTATTAAAAGCGTATTCCCGTAACTTTCTAGCTGTTCAAAAAAAGATATTCACAAATTTTTGCCCCTGCTTTCTGAATTCATCATTGCCTTTTTCAGAAAATCTATAAAGCGGGACGATAAATTTCAAGAAGCAGCTCCGAAAAGTTTTGAATATCTATTTACTATCAGTATTTACTGTTAAGTGTCGGTCTTATCCTCGAGCTCATTTAAGACTTAGTGCGACACTTTATATGTGCCATTACTCAAACTGGACTCTGTAGAACTGTTTAAAGTCAATGAGACCATGAATGAAGGAGTTTTCGAGAAGCCCTTGGAAAGGTTCGTCCCATAGAAGGTATGTGTGCATCATACCCCATGCATTTGTTGGAAAAATTCCCATTCATTTCCTGCATCGCTTTAATTTGCCGAAGGCAGCCTGAAATAGATTCCCATAGCGGTTTTTAGACGGGAGGACAATATTTTTACTGTATAGGCGAAGCTTAGATAATTTCGATGTGATGAGAGGGCATGGGTGTAATCAATCGGTGTACTCATGGGTTTAATCAATCGGAGTACTCATGGGTGCAGCCAGCTTTAAGCAATTGAATGGGGTATTAAAGCTTGACTGAATGGGAATATTTAGTCGGAATTCATAGAAAATTAGGCAATTTAAAAAAGTCCATGATTTTTAGTCGCAGCGTTGAATCCAATTTACTTTCAATTGTGCAAGCTGTGGCACAAGAATATGCTGGGAAGGGTTGGTAAACTCCACAGATCCCGATCATTTGGGAAATTGAGGATTTGGAGGGCCTTGCATTTGGGTTCTCCGAGCATTTGTGAGGCACGGAACAATGTCAGTGCGATATGTTTGCTATGGGACCTCGAAGGCTAAATTCCCCACGGCCTCCGAAGCTCTAGTTGCGCCACTCTGTACATGCTGAATTAAATCACCAAGCTCGTTAAAATAATAACTCAACTAATTTTTGGGGAGCGGTTGGGGAAGGTGCTACCATTGCAAACATCGAGGACACCATACTAAACATATGGCAGTGTCACTGCTCATTGCATTCTCCCATTTTCCACACTTCATCGTAATTTGACAACGAATTCCATTGTTCAAAGAGTGCTTTGGAAAATAGTTCCATTGTTCTAAGTGTGCATCTTTCAATGAGTGCCATTGTTCTAAGTGTGCATTTGACAATGATTTCCATCGTTCTAAGTGTGCATCTGACAATGAGTTCCATTGTTCTACGTGTATATCTGACAATTACTTCCATAGTTCTGAGTGTGCATCTGACAAGCAAAAGCAGCAGCGTTCTTTTTAAACACTGAAAGCAGCTTAGCATATCATATCAATTGATTATGGTAATTGCCATATTTTGCTTTTGTCAGCAGGAGAGAATCCTGGACTTTTGGTGTAATAATAAATACACCAAAATTTGGAGCTTCGTATTCATTAAGATCCATGGAGGCCACCATTATAACTATAGTGAAAACGTTAATTCAATGGTGATTTTTAATGAGAACGCGGGGGGTATTTTTTGAAGAAAAAAACAATATCAAATGAATATTCATTAGATTTGACCGCGAACTTTTCAATTTCACCGTGGACTTTGCGATAAAATAACAAAAGAAGTCCGTTGACAGATCGTTAACCTTTTCAAGAGCCCTCTCGACACATGATTCTGCGTTGGCTTAGTCATTACTGATACCGTGTACATGCATCATGCGTTACATTACACAAATGCTACTGACTCTTAGCAAAAATCCCATTGGTATAGTTTTATCACAAGTTAAAATGGCGGCCTCCATGGATCTTAATGAATACGAAGCTCCACTTTTTGGTGAATTTTCTTATTACACCAAAAGTTCAGGATTTTCCCTAACTGTTTGTTGTGAATTAGTTCAAGTTAGATTGTGTTAAAATATAACATATACGAATCATAATATGTTACAAACCTTATATTGATCTCTAAACAGGGGATTTTTCAGTATTTTCCAGAGCCTTACCGTAAATGTGTATAAAATGGATCCTATATACAGATTAAAGATCAGTCTGATACAAGTTTACATTTGAATCATACATTTCAAATATACTTTAATATTTGAGATATATTTCGTGGGCTAAGAGGTTTGATCATTACCAACCTGTTAAGCTTTAAAAACCTTTTTAACCTGTTTTATAGTGCATGACCTCTCGGTCATGCACTAAATATACTTATGTCCTCCATATCAATGTTCTTGTTTTCTTGATCACACTTAGGTACGGAATCACTACGTGGTAAATGACATGAACGGAGCCCGTGCGGCCTCAGCTATGGCAAAAACGTGGAATTTCATCAGCCTTGGCATCGGGATCGTAGCTTATATAACCATTTTGATATATATTTTAGTGTAGGTTACTAGGAAAATATTTAACTTGGAATCTAAACCGAATAGAAATCAAAGTTTCATATATTTTTTGAAGTGTTTTTTCTTCCGAAGCGAGCTTTAACTTTAAAGTTCTAAAACTTTGGGTTGACAGACCTGGAAATTCTGTTTGAATTGATATAAAACTCTTGATTTATACCATGAATATGGTGAGGTGGTGTCATTAAATCTCAAGACTTGATGCACCCCGTCCCCCATATGTCATATCCTGCGTGTGAAGGGTGCAGTGAATTCAAACTTACAACCTCCGGCATTGCCATACACTTTATTTTCAAAGTTGATGTGTTGGCAAGAATAATTGATCTATTTCTTTGTTCGAATCATTGATTTTAACATATTGCCATAGTTCGGGAACAAGCAAATACACAATATACAGAAAAATTATTAAAAATTAGATATGCCGTTAAATTAGTAAACGATTTGATTCCTTATTTGGTTTTACTTAATGGAATATTGCATGTTGACAAACAACGGTGACCAGTCCTTACATGTCATGACGAATTTTACATTAACATCCTACACGATATTTTGAGTCACTTTTATTGCGGGAAAATTAAAGATAACTTTAACATTTTTAAATTTTCATGAGCGACACAATTTAGATATACTTTTACGCGTATACAAGTATACGAGAATGTTGAAGTGTAGTAAAGTAGCCCCACTAGAACGTAATAATTATTGTTCTTCAAATATATGATGCCGCTTCTACTTACTGGAGGTCATGGAATGAAATAAATTCACTGCAATAGATATATAATTGTTTTATATGAAATTATTTTAACAACATGTAACAGAAATACCTATATTTCCCAGAAAAAATTATCATTTCTTGTATCAACAAATATATCAATGACATCATGTTGATATTGTTTAGATTAAAAAGTGTGCTGCAGAGCTCCATTCAGATATTTCCCAATCAACACATTTTAACTAGCTAAAACACTTTATGCTTGGGTTATGACCACTTTAACGCAACATCGTACTTTTTGGAAATTTCTAGTACCTTTAAAAGGCAACATCATTGTGAAATTGCACTTTATGTGTTTATGTTTCTGCATCCGAGATGTATTTACCCAATACGTAATAGAAACCAATTAGAATTACGCACAAAATTTGAGTACCTAGTAATTGGGTTCGTGTATCTGGTGTTTTTGAGGATTAAATATACTGGTGATTAATCATAACTGGTTTATGCAAGAGAAAGCATTATATTGTTGTTTGGAAGTTAGCCAAATATCATTTTACCTTTCGGTCTAGTTCCTTTATAATACAATAAAATGTTTTCTTATAAATTGTTTGTGTAACTATGAGAAAAAACACAAATCTTTTGAAAAACCCATTTATAAAAATGACAGGAAACGTTAGAAGTTGAACTAACGTTAAAAGGGTTAATATGAACGATTTATATTTGAAAGAATTTGTGTCTTAACCTACGCCGAAGTCCAAACTTATGATTAGAGAGAGTATAATGAAAATAAAAATGCGAGGAAGAAGTTCCCAGTTGAAAATTCGCTGTAATTGTTTTCTGATATTGACAGTGTCAATGTTTTGTGGTTATCATTTTATTACTTTCTTTGCTTTCATTTTTACGAATTTAGTTTTATAGAAGCAAAAAGTGACCTACATAACACTTGAGCTTAGCACAATATTAGTAATGTAAAGTACACTAAATTAATATCATTAATGAGTGCACAGTCATTATTGTAATCATGATATTATACATCATATTGTATTATTGGTTGTATTTAGGGAATTAAAGATATTATTCTTAATTTGTGAAAAAGACAAATTCGCTGCTTACTTATGTGTACAATAGAATGGGGCTTAACATATATTCACACGGTGGATTGGCGTACACAACAGTCTTTATTTCCATTTAACTTTGAAATAATTTGCAAATTATGTTGATTTAATTACAAGCAAAAACAGTTAATCAATGCATGAACTCTGGACTATGAATGGTAAAACAGATTACGGCAGCTTACAATAAATTTCAGTAACAAACTCAATTTCTTCATGGAAGTATACAATGTTATACGTACACTGTTAAGCGCAATCGTTTGATTTATTTCGGCACACTTTTATCTACGAAACAATTCATACAGCTTTCAACCGAATACGAATGGAGAAAATGGATGAAAGTAAGATTATACATTTTAATTTGTCGTCTTTATATGAATGTATATTGTATTTATTTCAATCTTAGTACATTGTACTCTGTTTCAAACTTTGCGCATTACAAATAGTATTGTGACGTGGTGTAGTAATATGTTCATAATAAAGCATTGAGTGATAAGACTTACAAATTAACATTTAATTGCGAACGTCAAACAACAGTATATGTGTGAGTGTACACTGTATGTATGGAGTGTGGGGGCAGAGATGCGTGAATTTTTGTGACCTTGAGATATTCGATTTTTCAACATGTGGAAAAATCCGAACATCACTGATGTAAGGGCGCGAATCTTAATGAAGTGCACATGATTCCCCTCACCCTTGGATAGCGCTAGCCCATCGTATGTTAACTTTTAAACGCCGACGCCTCGAATTATTCGACTTTGGAGGGTGCTTTATATAAAACTATAATTGAGGGATGTCCTCATTTTACATGACTGATTTTCATATCATATTCTAACCATTTTTTCAATTTGTTATATAGAGAATTTTTTGAAGTAAATTAAGGCCAAACAATAGTATTTTTTTCTTACTAAAGCCTGCCCAAAGTTGGCATTTATTTTTTGTCCAACTCATGAAGACATATCAAAAATATTCCAAAGATACTCAAACTGCATTCATAAACAGAACTAGAGAAGGAGCAGCCTCCAGCGTATTCAGATACACAGAACCAGAACCAGTAATGGCAACCAAATCTACAGCAGTAAATCATTACGGGATATCCACCACAAAATGCTGGATTTGCACTACAAAATACTGGATATGCACCACAGCATACAGGATATGCACAACAAAATACAGGATATGGACTACAAACTACAGGATATGGACCACAAAATACAGGAGATGCACCACAAAATACAGGATATGGACTACAAAATACAGGATATGCACCACAAAATACAGGAGATGCACCACAAAGTACTGGATATGCAAAACAAAATATAGGATATGCACTACAAAATACTGAATATGTACCACAAAATTCAGGATATGCACTATAAACTACTGGATATGCAACACAAAATACAGGATATGCACTACAGAATACAGGATATGCACCACAGGGACAAGTGGTTGCTACGGTAAGACTTATTTCCGTCCCCCCCCCCTCTCCCTCCCACACTTAAAAACTACACCCACAGAAAATTCGTTGCAGCAAAATAAAAAAACACGTCAAAGCCAGTTTTACAGTCATAGTACAAATACAATGCAACACCCAGTTCACAGTTCCAGTCTGCTCATGCGCACAAGTACGTTTTACTTTGAATTTGCGAGTAAACAAACCAGGCAAGCGCACAGCAAGTGAACATGTAACGAACGCACAGCAAAATACGTTCTTGGCACATACGTAGTATTATTGCGCGTAGTATAGAAAAACGCACATTGCACATGACCCAAGGTGGTAAAATCAGCCCTAAATTTCACTTTCGTTGTTAGGACGGCTTAAGTTTTTCCAGATGACTTAATGTTACCTAGAATATTAAAAGTTACATAACATATAAAGAAAAGAAAAAAAATCGAAGTGACAGAATTTGAAATAAAGTGACTTTAAAAATTTGTTATCGTTGCAGTCAATAGGGAAAATTGTTTGTTTACTCGCAACTCAAAATGGCGGACGGAACTGTGAACTGATGTTTATGACATTTGACGTCGGTGATAGGCCAGAATATTGACAACAAAACAAAAATTGACAAGCCAATCCATCAACCTCCTCATGTTTAGTCACAAACATGTATCAGATATATTGGCGTCGAATAATTTTTTTGCAGGATGGGATTCCTAATTTTTCAAACAATATTGAAAATTGCACATCAAAATCATATTACATTAGTGTAATTATTTTTCAATATGCAAATAGGCAACTCTGTTGTTTGCTTCTCCCTTTCCACGTCACACGACACTTATTTGTATTCTTATTAGTTGAAGAGTCCCTCCATAGTTTCATTTTTCTTCATTTCTCTAAGAGCAATTTAGTTATATAACGCGAGTTCCCCCAGGAGCTTATTCCATCAGACTACATGGTCTGGTCAGTGCTGTCGACAATCTTTTGCGGTTTCCTGTGCGGTGTGATTGCCTGGATGTACTCACGTCGGTCATGTAAATGTGTATGATAGAGGCATCATGTAAAAGATTTTAATTTCTGTTAAAATCAATTTTGGTTTTTCTCTTCTTAAGGATGGTAGGTACATGAACCGACGGGTTATACATTTTATCTTAAACTGCATACCATATTCCATCGGAAAAAATAACAATAAAGTTTCCATTAAAGAAAAAAATAAGTAAGGAATTTCAGAAAAAAATATATAACAGAGTTTCTTGGATCCGCAAATGAGTTTGCCATCACACTCTCGAATTTACTTACTCGTTTCCTTTTTCATCAATCTAAATAAAAATCCATATGCACTTTATATGACTTTCAAACTATACTCAATGATACGGTATATTGAGATTAAAGATATGTAGTCAATTGTACCAGGTCCCATTGCGCCCAGTTCAAAAGCCCTTCTGAGTTTCTTCCTCATCGTCAAGCCATTGTTTAAAATAAACTTTCAATTCTACAATCTATAATATGTGATCTATTCAACAAACCGATATTGTAAATTTTTGAGGAACCGTTGGAAAGGCTGGTGCCATATCAGGTTTATGGTACCATAACAAATGTATGCCAGTGTCATGGCTCGTACCTATGTCCCCTTTTCCGCGCTCCGAGTGGGCCACAGTATTTTAACAATTGCAGCAAGAGTAAAATTCTTCAAGAGAAATAAGCTTTCAATTTCTTGGGGCATACTGAAACCGCTTTTCATATCATATCAGTTGATTTAAATGTGTGCCGTATTTTGCTTTCGTTGTGAATTAATTTAAGCTAATTTGCGAAGAAATATCTTAAAATAATAAGAAAAAAACACTTTATATTGGTCTCTGAACAGGACACATTTTACATTTTCCTACAACCACCGACCGAAAATATATATAAAAATGAACCATTTTTACACAATAAAAAAAATCTTTCACGTAGCATTGATGTACGTGTATTCTATAGTGTTAGTTTACATTTGCACTCTTATGTTTCGCATATATTCATATATCCATGACAAGTCTGTCAGCTAAGATGTTTGGTCGGTACCATTGTTGCGCACCAAACGTAATCGTCTCTAGAAAGAATTACAATCCATCTATCATGGCAAAAACAAAACACATTTGTTTTTGCATTTGTATAAGTTTTCTTTTTCTATTGTTTTCTTTTCCACATTCAGGTACGGAGTCACTATATGGTCAATGACATGAACGGGGCTTTTGCGGCCAAAGATAGTGCTAAAAAGTGAGATGTTTTCATCGTTGTTGTCGGAATAGTAACTTACATAATCATTATTATGATAATTTTAGTGTAGATTACTTGTGATGAAGTATTTGCCTGGAAACCTTGACCAAATAGGTAGCAAAATTTTATAAATGTCTGAAACGCGTTTTTTTTTAAAAGCGAGCTTGTGTACTTTTAAAACTTTGGATAAAAAGATCAAAAAAAAATCACTAGGATTTATAAAAGACCATAAAATATCACGGGCATGGAGGGTGGCGTGACTGATCACTTGTTACATAAAAAATGGTTAAAAGCATATCATGCAATTTGTATGAAAGTTTTGATGTTTTAGCAAGCCTAATTTGTATATGTAATTATTCGAATAATTGTTTTTCAGCATGTCAGTATAGTGCGGAGATAATCAAGAATTACAAAGAAAATGTTTTAAAACTTCAAGAAAAGGAATAATCCCACAAACACACTTAGAAGTGAACGCTGTCGTGTGGTAACGTAACTTCCGATTTTCAATTTTGCTTATTGATTGCGAGAAATCTGTTGTCGATCACGCATCCGCCGAATACAGGGTCCTACACGTGCTTTCAATAACGTCACAGACTTCTCACAATCATTGATTAAAATTGAAAACTGGTAGGGACGTTACCAGAACGGCAGCGTTAACTTCTGAGTTTATCTATGGGACGATGCCTTTAGTTTAAGTGAATATTTATAGCCGTTTAATTTGCATGTGACTGTAATTCATTATTTGGCACTGCTTGATGAAAGATGCCATTTTGGAAAAAACAATTGTTGGCATGTTACGACCGTTCATGACCTTAGCACTAACATCTTATATAAGTATTCTGAAGTTTTTTCTCAATCACTTTAATTGAGGGCATCTTTCAAAAAATTTGGTTTAGTTTATCAAATTGTTAATATTGTCAACATGTCAGTATATTACTGTTTGCTCTTCTTTTGTGGAAATTTATAGCATGCTGAAAATGGATAAATAAGTTTGCTAAAAATACTTCAAATTCTCATCAGCGACACAATATAGATGTATATGAGTGAATGAGAAAGGCGTAGTGTAATGAAATAGGTCTGATATACAGTAAGTAGGCTAATAATAATCATTTTTGTTTTGCTAATAAATGATAACCGTTTTTACTTACTGAATGTCATTGCATGAATTAAATCCATTGAAACAAATGTTACAATGGGTGGGTGGTATGATCTGATTTCAACGAAATTCAAAAGTACTAATGACCCCAAAAAGGAAAAAAAATAGTGTTACTTTATAACCACATATCGTGCAAAATACACAAAGTATTTAATTTAAAAAAGATTGTCCTTGACAGCGTAAATCATCTCGCATCAAGAAACAGGATTATGACCAGTCCGGGAGAGGTCCTAAAACAAGGAGCAAAAAGCTTCGCCATTCTGTGACATTTTCCATGATGCTTTGCTTTGTACTAACGTTTGAACCTTCTACAGTGTTATACATTTCAATTGTTTTATTCCTTCTGCGAAATGATATTGGCCCGACAACAAATAATAAACTAAATGTCAATTACTGTCGCCGAGGCTCGTTAAGGTGATAATTCCAGAATAAAATATGTCATTTACATACCTTCGGTGCAAAGACCAGCTAAGAAAAAACGTACATAGGCGGGTTTTTCCCACTAAAAGTTGATGGTTGGGATAGGGGGCAAAATCAAAAGTAGCAGGAGGAGGAAAGATAACAAATCACGCAAAGATGAAAAAATCACCATACAAAAGATACGATTTTGCAAAAAAGTATGGACAAGTGCCCCCTATTTCAAGGTATAGATACCCCAGTAAAAATGCAGTAAAAATATATATATATATATATATATATATATATATATATATATATATATATATATATATATATATATATATATATATATATATATATATATATATATATAGATATATATATATATATATATATATATATATATATATATATATATATATATATATATATATATATAATATATATATATATATATATATATATATATATATATATATATATATATATATATATATATATATATATATATTTATATATATATTTATATATATATATATATATATATATATATATATATATATATATATATATATATATATATATATATATATATCTATATATGCAATCTAAAAACATTTCACTTCAAGTGTGATCCCTCTTTCTTTTAGATATCTAACCTCCATTTTAAAAGGTATTCTTCCGAGCAATATTTGAAATAATAACAAAAAGCAAAAACTATTTTTCTTACAATGCCCTCCAAAATTTGAGTTTGTTATCTGAATCTAGCATAAATATGCGTCTTTGTTTTAATAATGGAAATTACTTATTAACTTATTGACATTCAGCTCACTTTTAGACGTATTGATGTCAATCTTTTTATAACTTAATATCCAAGATATGCTTTGATCAAAAAGTACTTGAAGAAGCGATTAAATGACCTGATTAATTTTCCGTCAATTTTACGACCTATTGAATTAATGAGCGATCAATATATCATAAATAGCAACATATTTTTCGTAAATGAACGCTAATGGATTCGATCTGCATTACTCGTTAACAAGTCAAACCCCATGTAGGTGTCCGTCTAAAAATAGTTATCATAGCCCCCTACAGCGGTGCAACAGCAGAGTAAGAGAACAACAATCGTGTTAAATAACTCCAATACATGCATATCTTTTTGATAATAAAATGTTAAGCATGTTAAGTGATAGACTGAAGAAAGAAAAACATGCTCTTAATTTTAAGATGGTGGATAGCAACCTTTTTTGTTTTTACTTTGAAAGTAATGAATACGATAAATCAGCCACAATTTCTGAAAAGATAATGTTGGTTTTGAGTAAATATTACTAAACACCATTCTTTTATCATTGCACTATTTCCCCCAACTATTTCTGGGAATTAAGAGTACATTTTTTGTTTCTGTGTGAATCGAGTTGCATTGAAATTATACGGCAGACCACATATGCATCACAAATCAAGGTCAATGTACAAATTAAAACTACGTAAACACACGAGAGAATATTTCAATAAGCGATCAATCAATAATACATAACAACATACTTGCCGAATTTGCGAGCACCTACGATTTCAATCAGCATTACAGACGTTAAGGTAGCCTTCCACAAAAATAGTTTTCTTTAAAGAAATATTGATATATTGTGAATCAATCATTTTAAATATAAGTAATCACGCATTTATTCACTTTTTTGCTACATGCTCAGTCTATTAAAAGAATTCAATATCACGCTACTGTGTGAATAGAGTTGTATTAACTTGTAAAAGCATCGTGCATAATCAACACGATAAAAAGGTCACAACTCAATGTACAATATAATTTATAGTATAGTTAAAACTACAAAAAAAATTCAGATGCCAGCATATGTGCCATCATATTTGCAACTATTTATGCTTTGCATCAACAGTACCGATGTTAACGTGTTTGCAGCACAAAATAATTCCCTTTTGACAATTTGAAGAAAAAAGAAGAAATTTTGTAATTAAAAACTTTAAACCTTAATAAAGTAGTTACGTTGGAAAAGAGTTTCTTCACTCGAATACTACAAGGTTAAACTATTCAAGGGAATTGTATTACTTTCGTTACAATTAAGAAATTGTTAGGTGTCATTGGCGTTACGCTGCTGTTTGAATAAAGTTATGTTGACTTCTTGACATAGGTCACAACTCAATGTACATTCTATAATAGTACAGAGGGTAAACCTATAACAACAAAATATAAAATATTTGAATAAGCAGGTAATCTATTGTAAATAGCAACATTTTGTCCGTCGTATATTTGACCATTATAAATTGTTTCTGCATACCGTTTGGTGCTCGTGATAAGAAGTAATTTTCCTCCTAAATGTTTTTAAAAGTAGTAACAATTATCAACAGCATTATTTTTCTCTTTTCTAATTCTCCAAAGGAACATTCATCTTAACTTAACATTACACTACAGTGTGAATAGAGTTATATCAAAAAACCAGATATCGTGTTTACTGGTCATCATGGACAGTACGGGAAGTATGTATGGACATAAACAATACAAGTCAACGTTTCTGATTGGTCATACCTAAAACAAACAACCAATCAACAACCACCGCGGAAATAACTAACACACTGTACATACACACACGATGCGTACAGTACGTACTTAATTACAAACGATCAACATTTGGATGTGACGTGATTGATATGAACATTGCCATTTTACTGATACAAGATTCGCTCTTCAACTTGAAAAATAGGTTAAATGGCAATGTAATTGCTATGCTATACAAGTATACAATTTAAAACTATATCAACAAAAGAGGAAATATTCGTCGCCTTTTTAAGAAAATCAACAAAACAGATTATGAGCAATCTTTTGTTTAGTATGGGCTAGTCAAATGTGTATGCTCATTCGATGACGTAATACATGAAAGTACCCAATTTTGGGGTACTTAAAAGTACCCAGTTTTTCAGGCTGCTCCCGGACTGACTGTATGCATGGAGTTATTGCTTTATTAAAGCAGGAGCACAAAATTCAACACAAGATCTTTGTCGAAATTTAATGTAATTTCAGAAAGACCATGCAAATGTGCAAACAATAGAGAGACTATTTGAATAAGCAATCAAATACAAAAAACAACATATTTCCCGAATCACCGTTTACTAGTTATTTAGATGTACATAACTGTTGATAAGACTCGCTTATATGTCAATGGCGTACACTGTAAAACAAAAGGGAAACGTTTTACCCATGAAGTGAGGTAACCAGATTTTCTTATATGAGGAAACCTATAACTTACACTAAGTATTAGTGCGAACTTCCAAAGAATGGGTTCCTCAGAGCAAGAGGCAAAGTTGCAACCAGTCAAATCATTGTATGTGGGAAAGCCCTGTTAATAACCAATCAAAAGTGTACTTGTCACATGCCGCGCTAGCGCCAATGCGTTGCAATGCACATATATGTCTCTAAAGCTCCGTACTGATGTGATGTAGCCTAAGACTAAGTTGACGTAACTACTGCCAGTGTCCACAAATATAACTAGAATTTTAAAGACAGAAAGAGAATGGCCTAACGGTTGTTCTATGATTATCAGCCGTATTTGACTAGTGTTCTCCTTTTAATTGAAATGAAGATATTTTTGGTAAGCTTTCAACTGTCCTTAACCGGCGAGACTGCCACACCGTATTAGTTACACAGTACTGTGTGATCCTAACATAAGCCTAACGTTAATTAAAATACCCTCTATATGCCCTAGGCTATACTGAGAGTAGCCACCTTTGGTGTTAGGTTTAGTTCCCTAGGCATTATTCACAGGTAGGTTCACTTCACATGATTTCGTCTATCCTAGTAATGGTGAGCCCCCAAATAGCCTACGGCTTAAAAATGACTTTCGTTTCACCGATTTATTTTAAGCAACTGAAACTGAGTTGGGCAACGTGGCACTTTGACAACAGATTTCGACTTGTTGGTCATTTGGAGTGGTTACTTTTGAGAAATCAATAATTTTGTGACGTCATATTAATCATATTGCAGTACATGTACATGTAGCCTAATCAGGCATTCAATAACCACAAGTTTCAAATTATTGCACTGGCTTTAAAGTACAGGCCTAGGCTCTATAACTCTTTTATCTTATCAGCAAGGCTTTCTTGGTTGGCAAAATTGACTTAAAAGGCTTAAATCAAATGAAATTAACCAAATATGGTGAAGGTCATAACGTAATGGGTTACGGGATTTTTTTTTTGCAGATCTGGCTTACATATAAAATCCATATCTTGGCCAGATATAAATTCCAGATCAAAACTATATTTGTATATCAAATGTACCATCTAATTAAATTGTATCCGACTTGATCCGGCCATATCAAACTATATTTCTAAATTGTAGTAGATCAAACTGACTTTAATCATTAGCTTATATCTGACTTTATCTTGCCAGATTATTTTTTATTTGTATATGAAATATAGCATTCAATCAAGTTCATATCTGGCTTGGTCTTTACAAATCAAACTTGATTTGTTTATGAAATGTAGCATTTAATTTATTTTATATCTGCCTTGATCTGGACAGATCAAGCTTTTTTTGTATTTTAAGTGTTGTATTTAATCAAGCTTATACATGGCTTGATCTGGCCATAATCAAACTTTATGTTTAGATCAAACTTACTTAAATCTTTAATAAAAGTTTTATCTGGCTTTATCTAGCTAGATCAAACATAACTCTTTATCAAGTTTCTTTTATATCATGTTTCTATTTGGCTTGTTCTGGTAATATCAAACTTTATTACCCAGATACAAACTTTATTAATGCCAAATCAGGACATGATTAAAGTTGTTGAAGAAATTGTATTATCTAGAAACTGGTCAGTATAGATTGGATATTCAACTAAGATTTTCAATTTCTTAACAAGATTTTCAATTTGACCAAGGTCTTCTAAAGTGGTGAGTAAAGATAAAATACAAAATTTATGGCCTAAATGAAATGTGTATTAACCTTTTTTATAGCACAACACACTTTTTCCAAGGAAATTGTTTTCACAGTGTTCCACAGCTCTCTGAGCTCTCTCTTAAAAAAACACAAAACCTTTTTATAATTCCAAAAGTACATAAATGTATAATGTATAAGGTACGCCACAATATTAGAGTTCCCATATGCATTCTGGTTAATGCAAACATTTTCATTTTATTCAACCACATAATTTGGGCATTACAACAGCTCCTAAGTAAATTGTTACGATGTTTTAAAGACAAAATAAAGCCATATCTAGTTAAGCTAGGGCCAACTAAAGCCACATTAAAAATTTGCATATTAAAAACATATTTCATCATGCACATGAAAATGTTGCAGCAAATTTGATCAGATCAAATTCATGAAAATACCTGCACTGATGGGTTTTTAACCAAGTTGCTTTAATCTTTATGGAATTTTAAAGCACAGTGGCCAACTCGTGTGAAATTGCAACAAAAAAGTAACTGTTACAGTAGCTCATCATTTCATGGCCTATTCTTTTTTTTACACAAATTGATACTTGTTTTCCAATTTCTCTATTTGAATTTTGAAATGATTGAAAATGATCAAGGTTTTTGATTAGATCAACCTTCCATCCATCATCAATGTATTTTAACATGTATTTTAAAGGAAATTATTTTGTAAGTTTTGTGAGTTCCATGGCCAGCGGTAGGATAGTGTTAGAAAGAATTAAAAAAAGAGGTTTTCCTATGCAGTATAACACTAACTTTCAAGTGTGGCTTATAGAAGAAAAAAATTTAGTGGCTGTATGAACATTCTTTATTTCCCCATTTGACGTTTGTAGTATGATAAAAGTTTGCCTGATGAGCCTAATCTCTTTATTTCAGCTTATAGTAAATTAAAGCTTTCTCTCTGTTTTATTTGGAAACAAATATTTAGGGTATCAAAACTTAATGTGTTAGAGTATGGCATGATTACTCTTTTCGTTTAAAATTTTATGAAATATAGGCCTTGGGGCAATGGTAGTTGAGATGGCTTCTTTATGTTACTGAGTCACACCTTCTTAAAACAACTTTGAACAGGTGCGCCTTCAAAGGGATTTTTCTATTTCCTACCAATCTGTGTTGCTTAAAGCTAAGTTATTAAGACCACTAGCCTAGGTATGATGACGAGTGCCTTAGAAAGTGCATTTTTTTCTTATTCAGAACAAAGACAAGAAAGAGTTAACCAGCCTGTATTTGAAGTGGGTCAATCAGCTGCATCTTGTGTGTCCCAGTGATCAATAATTGCTCAGTGTGTGGATGATTTGAGTCCAAAATATTGCAAGCGTAGTTCCTGTTGTCAGTGCCCTATTTGGCTTATACTATGTCTGCAATATTGAATATCAGATGGAAGCATTGGAAATTTTTCATTAGGTCAAATTATTCAAAAGTTTGTGTTGACTCACTCAGAGACACATTAAAAACACCAAGAAAAGTGATATCCTTTGTGGAAAACTACAAAGATGTTGCAACTGTGTGTTTATATTCTAGTGAAAATAGTCACTTCACTAAAAGTGAAGAAGAAAATTAGTTTTTTTCCTATTGTATGGGCTCTTTACTCACAAAGTGAACAATTGATGTACAAATGTAAAATCAGTTTATTTATTGTCTGGGATCTGTTTTTACAAAATGGACAATAACAGTCTAGTATATGCTCAGGATGTACAGTACAAATATGAAATTAGTTGTTTGGGCTCTATATTCGCAGAGTAAAAAGTAATAGTCTAGGATGTACTCAAGATGTACAGTACAAATGTGAAATTAGTTTATTTATTGCAGGTCTCTATGTTCACGAAATGAAAAATAACAGTCTAAGATGTACTTAATATGTACAGTACAAATGTGAAATGACTTTATTTATGTATGGGCTCTATGTTTACAAAATGAGCGATAACAGTGTAGGAGGATGTACTTAAGATTTACAGTAGAAATAGCAAATTCATTTATATATGGCAGGTCTCTATGTTTACACAATGAACAATAACAGTCTAGGATGTACTCAAGATGTACAGTACAAATGTAAAATGAGTTTATTTATGGCAGGTCTCTATGTTCACACAATATACAATAACAGTTTAAAATGTATTCAAAATGTACAGTACCAATGTATTTTTTTTTTTAATTGTATCAGCTATATAATCAGAAAATGAAAAATAACTGTTTAGGATGTACTAAATATGTACGGTACAAATGTCTAATTAAAGGTATATGGACAGGTATAGACAACATTAGCTAAATTGTTTAAAAATCTACTAAGGAACACGAAGAAAGCAAAAAATTACACAAAAATCGCTTACAAATTGGCAATTTTACAGATTTTTGTACAAATTTGCAAATTCTTGTGTTACTCTTGTGATGTGGAAATGTTTTTATATAAAACCATTATTTTTAACCCTTTGCCATTTCTCTTTGAAGCATCTTATATATTTCTAGTGAAAAGGATTTGATCTTCACTATATACCCCCAACCAAAATCAAGCTGGATAAGTTATTTTGAACATTTTCAAGGTGTGAAATTAATGAAATAAATAATAAAAATAAAAGTATTTTCAGATGTTTTCCTCTTCATACATCACATTTTGTTTAATTATATCAAAACTTTAATTGTTCATAATTTGAAAATACTGCACATGCTACCTTTGAATTGCACGTACTACCTTCAAACTGCATGTGCTACCTTCAAACTGCACGTGCTACCTTCAAACTGCACGTGCTACCTTCAAACTGCACGTGCTACCTTCAAACTGCACGTGTTACTTTCAAACAGCACGTGCTACCTTCAAACTGCACGGGCTACCTTCAAACTGCACGTGCAACCTTCAAACTGCACGTGCCACCTTCAAACTACACGTACCACCTTCAAACTACACATGCCACCTTCAAACTACACGTGCCACTTTCAAACTGCACGTGCCACCTTCAAACTGCACGTGATACCTTCAAACTACACGTGCCACCTTCAATCTACACGTGCCACCTTCAAACTACACGAGTCACCTTCAAACTACACGTGTCACATTCAAACTACACGTGTCACCTTCAAACTACACGTGTCAGTCACCTTCAAACTACACGTGCCATCTTCAAATTACACGTGCCACCTTTAAAGTACACGTGCCATCTTAAAACTACACGTGCCATTCAAAACTACACGGGGAAAGGACCCATAGCCGGAGACATTTTTCGTTTTTTTTTTTTTTTATATCGAGAGGTACCATTGGAGCAGTGTGCGCTACCCTCGGACACCACTTATGGAATAGAAAACATATATACCCATAGTACTCCCAGGGAAACTAGATACAATGACCTAAACCACACAAATTGATCAGAACCACTCCAAATGACCGTAAACTCACCGCAAACAACACTCCTCATACGGAAAACCCTCCCCCTGGAAAGAAGGTTGTCTGTGCCCTCTCTAAAATGACCGTCAATTTACCACAAACAACACTTCTCAGATGGTTTCCTGAAAACCCTCCCATCATCTAATGCAATTCGATGACCCAGATGAAAAAAAATTCAGGGGTTACAATACAGATCCCGACCAATTAGAAGTCAGCATTAAATATATGTAAATGAGCTATACACCTCGTTAAAAGTACTCTGTGGAACAGTCAAGACTATTCTGTGATGGCCATCCGATGACCAAAAGAAAACAATCTCAGGGGCCACCATACAGCCGCTCACCAACCAGAAGCGACCTACAGCGCAGCTATGATGTCATAGCAAAGCTGGATTCTGACAGCGGTCAGCGGCTGTGTAGTCGCCCCTTACTACTTTCTCTGCCATGGCAAATCCTTTGGGGTATTTCCACAAGCATTCGGAACTAACATTAGAGGTATATTCACTTACTGGTTATATTGTAAATCTGGGTTCTCTATATTAAGTGACCTTAATATATTAGTTTCCTGTTGCTGGCCGACTATGGGAAACGGACTTCATCCGCGAAATGTAAATTGCCATTTCAAAACAAATCATTCCTTTAGTATCAAAAATAAATAAAACCGAATAAAAATGTGTTGTGAAACTAATACAGGCATACAAACACGCACACAGTATTTATTAATCTTTCATTAGTCTGTTTTTATCTACTGATAAAATGTTGGGAAAATAAAATCTGAAACTAATTTGCGGCTTAATTTGACCTAATTTTAACGCGATTTGAAAAGACAAGTCACAGGAAGTATTAATATGCAAACACCATCACTTTGATTGTTTACAAAGGTGATATACAAACAAAAAAGTCTCAGGAAAATTGTAGTCCAGGAAAACTCAAGGAAAGAATGCGAAATTTATGATGCAATCTATAAATATTTCTTTGCTTTTGCTACAGTGAATCCATTACTGTAGCAATAAAAAGAAAATCTATACATACTTTTGAATCAGCGGCTAGCTACAATCTTGAACAAAACTGTTTAGAAAATTCAACGTTTTGAGAACTGGTATATGTTAAATTTACTTCTTTCTTAACATCGTTGCCAGAACAACAGTCGCAATGGCAAAAATTGAATGGGGAGGGAGACGGGTCCGGGAATGGAGAACGTTAAATATTGTTAGGTATGGAAGAGGACACAGGCGGTCAATTAAATTGTGAAAATGTCCTTAAAATTCTGAAATATTAATCACAAATGAAAGAATGGGGATTGAAGAAGCAATACAAAAACCCAGCATTTATGATTTCTTAATGTAAAATAACTTACAATGGAAAAGTAGGTTCATGAAAAGCATCACACAATTTCATTAAATGTCTCAACGAGTTTTGTCCAAGATTGTCTGAGAAAATCACAGAATACTCTTGAATAAAATTTGCGTCCAGTTTGTAAAAAGAAAAAAGAAAAAAACAGTATCGGAAATTTATGCCAAAAATCTGTCAATTTTGCTTCAAACTTTTCAATTTTGCGTCATATTGCACTCCATCAACTCGAAAATGAAAACATTCATCTTAATTGGTGCTTGACTGTAATATTAGCGCGCTATTATTTGGAATTATTTATGTTACTTTTACGGGCCTAAATATATAATTTTGCGGTCATTGGAAACAATAATAAATCTGAGAATAATTTTGTTCGTACAAAAAGACAATAATTGCCAGAAAAATACATAAAACATGCCGAAATATAATTTCCATTTTAAAACAAACACCCTGTCAAGCTGTCAACTCTTTCCTACACATTCTTTTTGTTTTCTTCCATTATTGAATACTGTTCATACATATGTTTAGTTTAGCCCCAGTCTTTTAAAGTAGTTTATTTCTCTTTATTCATTGGATTCGATCACCGTTAAGCGCACGAATTTCCAGGTATTTAAAAATTTTAAAGCACACCTTAAATAGTTCTCATTTGACCTATTAAATTATTCCAAACCCCAACTCTATTCTTACTAATCATATAACCTATTTTATTTGAAATTTGTATCGCTATTGTTTATATAGACACTTAAAACACATCTTTTTTCCAAATATAATGCAAGTTATCTGAGCGAAAAATTGACATTCTTTTTTTAGATAATCTTGGACAAAAAGTGTTGGGACAATTCAGCGTTTTGAGAATTAAATATGTTATAGTGGCATGTTTCTTTAAGCACTTAATATTTCTTACGAGAATTGCAGCCTACCTTCTTTTCCTTTTTAATGTTAAATCTTTTTTTTCTTAAAATATTTTCCAGAAAAACAGTCGCAACGGCCAAACATTGCATGGGTGGGGGGGAAGGGAGGGAGGGGGAGGGGAGGGAGGGGGAGGGGAGGGAGGGGGAGGGGAAGGGAGAAAAGAGGACGTTAAATATAGTTAATGAAATTATGAAATTGTCCTGAATGAAAACAGTCCTAATGACAGAATATGGATTGGAGAAGCAATAGAAAAACGTGCAGCATTTATGATGTATAAATGCGGAATAGTTTACAATAGAAAGTTAGGTTCATGAAAAGCATCACATCATTTCATTAAGTGTCTCAGCGAGTTTTGCACAAGATTGTAGATGTTTTCAAAGACATTGAATTGACTCATTATTCTTACTTTTGATAATGAGGTTGATGGAAGTTTAATGATACTTATCTCAAGTCTAAGTGACAAAGTCTAGCAATTTTATCAGAGTTGTTGACTCGAGTAGCTGACTTGAATTTGGGTCGGACAGTGACTAACATATGGTCACTTAAAAAAGAATGATACAGATTTTGAGATTAAAAAAAAAATGATCTGCCACTCTTTCAAGCAATGTATAAATTGCTACACGTTTATAGACCTTACAATATAATTCACAATACAGATCCTTTGCTTCTGTAATCGTTGTAGAAATTCGTCCAAAAATGTACGTAGGCCTACATCCTTGATTATACCATAGCAGAAAATTGCCTTTAGTTTGAAAGTTTAACTTGTGACTTGACTTGAAGAATTGTGACTTGTGACTTGACTTGACTTTCCAAAAAATGACTTGTGACTTAACTTGACATGCAAGCAAATGACTTGTGACTTGACTTGATTTGCTAACAAGTGACTTGTGACTTGACTTGTCTTGCAAAAATATGATTTTGTTACAACTTTGAATTTCATATCTTTTTTATCGAAGTGAAATAAAAAACATGTTCTGAAACGATGTGTTTGTTGTTATCATAAATAAAAATGAAGTTCATTATTTTGAAATTTGCAATGCGTGTATGGATGTTCTAGAATCATTATTTACACAACGTTGATCATTACAGCGTTGCCAGTTTGGCCGATAACCGGCCAAATAATGCAAAATTGCAGCAACATTATGAAATCACTGTAACCTCACGTTTTGGACGTCTTGTATATGCAAGTCAGCAAGTATTACCTTGTATTTAGCTTAATTTACATTATTTCTACTCCGTCTAGGGATGCAGGCCATTGGAAAATATGTTGGCTGTTTTCTGTTCAATTTGAACTATTTTTGATATTATGAAAATTGGATAATATAGCTCACTGCACTTTAAAACTAATCACGGCTAGAGTCCCTCTGGTCTATTGGGGGTTGGGGCGGATTTCATGGCCTCTCTTCTCCATAACGCTAAAAACATTATGAAATCACTATGGCTTCACGTTTTGGACGTCTTGTATATACAAGTCAGCAAGTATAACGTCAAACTTTGCACTGCTAAGTTTAATTTTAAACACACTGGGGAAATCGAATAAAATATCCACATGGGTTTTTCACAAATTTAAATCTTTATTAGTTCCCTATCATATAAGACCATGGATTTACAATATGATATATTGAATGATATGTTCATTAAATTATTAGACCATGGCATACGTGAATGAAGCATGGAACCACTTTTTTTTGAAAAATGGCAAAGTTGCCCTTTTTGCTAAAGGAAAAATGTCCCTCAATTACTGTCGCATTAGTGGAAAATTAGCGACTTTTTTCAGTCCCATGTACGGGAGGAATGTGTCCCTATTTGAAAAGTGGCCTTTTATAAAACTGCAACAAATAGAAACAAAATGGGGAAGAAAGTGCATCAATATATTATTCTGTTCATGAGATATTCAGGTTTAAAGTTTGTTCTTATCTGTGTAAAGATGATTTGTGAAGTAAGTAGACTGTGGCGTGTCGTGCCCCAATCCTCACTTTTTTAACAATATTTTATTGTATTATAAGGAAATTCTTGCTTACAATTTGTTTTATCTTTCGCCAAGCATTCTTTATACATGTACAGTAAATCATAAGTATCCTTACTACATTATGTTTTATAACTTTTTCTGAAACATTCAACGGTTTTTAAGCTTCAAAATATCGGTATAAAGCATTCATAAACACTGATTTCAGTCGTTTCCACACAAATGATACGGAATTTAAAAATTGAAAATATGCATAACGGAATGAGATTATAGAATGCTTTTACCCTATTTTGTTTCGCTTTACGTCATATAATATGAACTTCTTTAAAAATTTAGCCAATCCTTTACCAATCGTTTACAAGTACAACACTTATCATGCTTTTCCTCACAATAGAACTGGAAAACTCGTTTGCGGCGCAATTTTTTTTTTTCTCCGAGGGAATCCTTACCGGTCATAAAATAACAACAATATACCAGAAAAATTGTTATTAGCCCAACAAAGGACCGAAGGCAGATATAGAAACTATACAGGAAACATACACTAAAAGAATGGAAGCAGTAAGTATTCAGGGGCGACGGTTCTGTGGGAGAGGGTGGCTGGGGACGGGAGTACCTTAGCAACCCAATACTCTTAGGTGAACACGTGTTAACACGCTACCCGACATATTTCGTACGCCCCGCCTCCTCTGCTGTCGAGTGGGATAAAAGAAGAGAGGGGTAATTTAATCTTATAAATCTGTGTTAAGCCTTGTGTACTATTCTTAATATACAAACTTCAGTTACGTATTTCTTTTATTAATTCTTATAATCATTTGATAATTGTTATTATCTCGCAAAGAATTTGCGTTATCCGGCTTCCTACATTACATTTTCTTTTTGCAAATGTATCTACAGTATTTTATAATGAAGACATTTGGAAAAAGAATCAAACATATGGGTGTACAAACCTGTTCACGCACATTAAATGTGTAAATGTGTGCACAACATTTATACAAAAGGATTTCGAGAAAATGTTGATTAAGTGTATAACAGGAAATAAGTGGCTAAATTCGTTAAACGAGATCTCTCTTTTGATCTGGAGATTGCTAAACAAAGGCTTAAGCAAATCAATCACTTTATACTTGTCGGTAGACAACCGTTTAAACTTATGAACCTATCAAACTGAGATTTGCCGAATGTAATTTCTTCAGTACTATGACCAATCAACCGCCGGGGGAATTTTAGCTTGAAACAACAATGCGAAAATATTTGAAATGCATTGACGGGCACAATCAATCTTTTGATTGGTCGATAAGATTCCACAACATACGATTGGTCCATTATAGACACGTGAATTTCGGCCAAAGTATTGAAATTAGTTTGCCGAAATTACGAAAAGGTCTATGCCCATTTCCACGATGAAATATGGAAGCATATACAAAGCAAATGCCTGCGGTTCACACTGTGCAGAAAATTGCCTAGTTTATTTTATATTTGGCGAATTGTAATTTAATTTTAATTTTATTTTTTTTGAATAGATTTAAAAAACATATTTAAAAAATTGGGTAAATAGATAATATGGTTAATGTTTGAACAACGTGACTCTTCAAACAGCATTATTTGCACAAACAGCCATCATTCTTTTTTACTATGATCTTGAAACTTACATTGAATTTGAAATAGCTGTAAAATGGCCAATGTCCACCAATGTTTTGCTATAAGGTTGGTTAGGACAGAAATTCAAGAGACCACATAGACAATGTTGCCTCAAAACACACATCTTGGAATCTTATTCAAACAACTTGTTTTGTAAAAATAACGATGCTATTTAATGTCCGTAGAAGACTGGTATTTTACCTAGTCTTGGACGAAAACCCCAGCTTTATATTATATCACAACTATTTTATCCACTGACGAATATAGAACATGAAATGCAATCAAAATGAAATTGCAATGTAAATACGGAATGCACGGGTGATATTTGAAGAAAGTGACTCTTCAAAATTTGTACAAATAACGATGAAACGGAAATGGAAGTCGAAATAGTTGTGGAATAGATGACTCCTATTAATGGGGCATTTTGTTATGAGCCTGTTTTTCAAATAAATTAAAAACACCACCTATATATACATTTCTTTACTAATTTGTAAAATATTACGATCTACTTGTTTGTATGAGAAGGCATTTTTTCAAGATTGGACTGAAAATCCATATATATTTTATATTTGATCAAAAAAGTTATTTTTCCACTTTAATATTCTATCGTTCATAAGAGTTTATCTCGTAGGCAATTTTTAATTTGAATGTTTATTTTGTTGTACTTTTTTCGAGATACTGAGCGATATTTTAGCGACTGGATCCAAATCTATGACCCTTAAATTTATTTTGGAATATTCGATTCGGGTAAGGGAAGAAGAGACGTACTAACACGTATTTCCCTCTCCACATTACCCTACGCTCTACGATAAATTAGGCTTTCATGAATAAAACAAACAAACATGTATAAACTTTACATCATTTCTGCATGAGTGGTGCTCAATGCATTTTTGTCCTAAAAAACGATGTTTGTTTTTAAATTCCTCTGATGATATCAATGACAAACGAAACGTTCACAGTTGGGAACATGACCTTGGTATATGACCGTTACTGCGATATTATTAATTTCCGAGGACTTGACCTGGAAGTTCGAACTGAGCATTTCGTGGTTTGTAAAACGATCACCCCGAATGAATGTGGATAATTCAAATTGCTCTAACTTATGCAGTTTCAATGTTTGTCACTACAGCAGAAAAGCAGATGATCTAACCACTTTTAATAGGTAAACCTCCATATTATTCCATTGTGATTAAAGTGTTTACGTACATCTCAACATAAATGTAAGCGGCTCAAGCAATGTCATATTGCAACTACTTGGACAAGGGTCCCAAACACAATATTCCCCATGGATGATAGCTGCACCACTGATTGTGGTGTAGCCAGCATTAAAAAAGTGAAGGTTAAGAAGACCCCCTCCAAAGACAAAAGTGTTCAAATTTAGCCAAATTCTGAAAGCAATTTTGAAAAGCGAAATATATATATAAACAACAAAGATTATCCCAATTTTTAAATATTTCCTGTGAAATGGGGGGTAAGATTTGTTTTCTGTAATGCCTGAAATGTAGGGAGGCAAGTAGTTCAGTCGACTGAGATGCCGGAGGTCCCAAGTTCGAATCCAACGGCGAATTAACCAGCAATTTGTCAACAGTTATGCAGAACGATAAACGCTGACATCAAGTGCAGAGGTTTTTCTTCTGCACCACACCTTTTCCCCCGCCCGACCTTTGTGAAAACTGGCAAAAGGTTGAGTGGTGCTCATCGTCCTTCGGAGGGGACGTAAAACTGTCGGTTCCGATGGTAGGAATTTTACCTCCTGCCTGTTTCTCTGAGCACATATCGAAAAGAGCAGGGTGTTTTTCCGGTGCTCATCCATTTTCCATCCAGGCAAATTCCTTGGGTCCACACTGAAAACAAATCATTGTGACTTACGCTTACGTGTGCTTTCCCTAGCGTATGCCTAAAAATGAAAAAAAAAAAAATCACTAATCAATTGCCATATAACGTGGCATATTATTGAATCACAATGGAAAACATTCTACTAATTGTTCAAGGCCTGTATTGACTTAACGTGATTTCTATATGGCAATTAACTGTTCTAAATGTACAATATTACATAACAGCTGTGCATGTAGTGCGTCGCATATTACGTCATATTAGCATGCTGATAATTTTGCTTTATTTTCTACAATGATTAAATAAGATCAATTGAAAAACAGCTTTTATACACATTTTGCATTGATCTTTTCACAGGGGAAATTACTACATTGAGATACATCAGACCCTAATCACTAGTATCCTACTTTATGGTGCAAAACAAGTGTTTCCTATACACTTAATGAAGACATCGGTATATCTGTTATGCACAACGCCAAGAAACAGACAAGATAAAAACTATTTTTGCTTTAAAATTGTATTATATAAAGTAATTATATTATGAAATGGCATCCAAACTGTTTTGAAATATAAATTGTGGATCATCATCCACCACTTCAAGATATGCAAATGTGCAACAGTGGGATACCTCTTTCTATCGGAACTTACCCCGCGCACCAAATAAAGAAAAAAATAATGGAAGGGCAGTAAATGATGATGATTGCACTCAGAAATATGTATAAGGAAAATATAGGGAAAAGACATAATTTATGTCATTGGTGTTTTTATCGGAATGATGATGACGTTGGCCTATTAGGCAACATTTTGCTAACTTTTTTATTTCTGACTTAGTAACATTAAATTTCTCCATTCTATAATGGAATACACAAAGCGAAAAATTCACCATAATTTAGGATAGTATAAAAACGTTGTGGAAGGAAAAAATCATTACAATATGATTTGGTTTCGATAGTTATTTTAGCAGTTAATAAAATTACACATTTTTAAAATTTCGGAAAAATTACTATTTTTACTTAAAACTGGAATAAAAACTTAAAACATGGACTCAAAATAATATTAATTTCATTTCATATGACATGCCATATGCCTATGCCAATATCACTATTTTTGAAACATTACCTTTTAATTAAATTGTTGTCCCGTTTTACCTCAATTGACCTAAATGACGTCATAAATCCACATATACGGGATTACAGCGAGGGTATCCACCCTGGTGACATGCCTGGGACTCATACAAACGTTTTTAGCATGGATGCCATATTGTACTCAAAAATGCCATCAAAGGTCCAAAATGACTTCAACCGCTCCACTATTAAGTAAGTCCATTGGATTTAACCATACATGCACGGCTTTCTCAGTCATTTGAAACCAATTTAATCTTTATGACAGTAAAATTGTATCATGCGTAAAAAAATCATGTAAAACGTATTTATCTTTATTCCAGAACTAAAAGTGTTAGCTTGGAAATTATAAAGACTGAACTATTGAAATTTCAATCACAATTAATCACATCGCAACTGTTATGAACAAGACAAAGGCAGTTTTCATTTTTAAGGGTATAATTTTACAGAAAATAAATCTTTCTTAGATAGTAATGTCAATTGCAGAAAAACTTAATTGTCTTTTTAGGAAGATACTGATTAGTTTAAAACATTATAAAAAGTACAATGTCTGGCACTTGCTCACGCTTTTCCTGAAAAAATATGTTTTACAACTGACAACTTTATACATAAATTATAATTTGAATAATTTTGTTGTTGTGTGGATATCTTAACGTGTAGAGGCAATATTAGAAAACTTCTCAAATCTATCAAAATTAATGAAATACCAATATGTTTTAACTTGAGGTCGGTGTATTGCAACCATTTATGTTTTAGAAGATTTTCTACTGCATTTGGAAAATATTTTAACAAGAGTTCATAAACAAATTGTAAGTTAACTTGGAATAGAAAGTTGGTTTTAATGAATGAATCATAGTTTATGGCTAGTTGGACATAGTTGACTTAATTTCATTATAGCTCAATGGTCTTATTTGTTAAAGGAAAATTATCACCAGATATCAATCTAAAAGCTTATTAATCATTTCCCATGCTGACAACTTACCATGCTCATGTGCCTTGAAATTTAGGCTGAATGGAAGAAGAAGATTTTAATTTGCACATCGTTTAAAGTAAATGTAGTAACATTTTCATTTCTCTGTTATCTGTATTATAAATAAAACATTGTTGTATCGTTAACGGTTACCCAGGAATGTCACGAAATTAAACAATTCCAAACTGAACATTGTGTTATTACTATTTTGTAGGACAGAATTTTAATTTGACCAAGGATTTAGTCAACTAAAGCCATTTTTGTAGTCAATTTGACCACAACATGGTCAAACGAATTGACCAAGCTGCAGTGGTCAACAGATTGTCGAACTGTTAATGGTCATATTTGACAATTATGCACGAAATCAAATGTGTTCAAATTGACCACGCTAACTTGGTCAAATTTGACTACATATGTTTCGGTGCATAACTCACTCCTCGCCTGGTCAAATTAGATTTGAACATTCTTCATTTAGAGTGAGTTCCTCGGGAGCCATGCCCTCACACTACATGGTTTGGTCAGTGCTATCAACATTCTTCGGTAGATTCATTTGCAGTGTGGTTGCCTGGGTGTACTCATGTCGCGTAAGATACGTTTTTATTAAATTAGACATTACAACTGGAATAATCGAATTATGTAATGAAAATTAAAAGGGAATTTAGTTAACTGAATGAAGTCCGATTTAGTCCAGTTCAAAATCCTAAAATCCTATTCCGTTTCCGTCCCGTCGAAATTCACCTTAAGCCAATTAATAATCCCAGGGACAAGATATGTGTCATATTATTCTAGTTGGAGAACTATACAAAATTACCAAATAAGTGTGTTTTTATTATAATAATTTTCAACAAAGAAACTATGTGGCCTCTCTAATGGTGCAATTTTACTCCAGTCTTGTCACCCATAGTTGGTCAATGAAAATTCATATTGTTTTTTGCATAATCAAATTGTATTTTAGAGTGAATAAGCTTTCCTTAATATATCATCAAATCCCCGTAATAAAGAATAAATACCACTTTAAGAATCAGTCGCGTCCTGTATTACAGCGCTAATGCAACTAAATGCATTACTATGTTGGCCAATGTTCCTTGTCAATATTATGAATTTGAAAAAAAAGGTCACGCGCACTGAAACCGCTAAGCATACCATAACATGTAACTAAAACCAGTAGTGTATATTGTTTTATATGGAGGGAGGAGATTTTACCGTATTGTTCGTGAAGTTTTCCGACAGGTTGTTTTGGTAGATCACCGCTTTCCATCCCCGTTCAATCCCCGGTCAAGACCTGCCATATCATCAAGATATAAGGCATTTACAGTCTGACAATAGAGTATCGATTACAATTTATAAATTATTTTAAAGTCATGCCGACTTTTTTCTAAGTGACACAAATTTTCACAAACTTTCCATCTTACACCCAGGAAACAACACACCAATTTTGTTCATGACCTTGTTGTCCTTTCTTTACTACTCCCATCTCAATCTTGGAGCGGAGGAGAAGTTCGTATGTCAGGTACATGTATCAGCGAAGTAATAAGCTATTAGATATTGGGGGGCAGATTTGGGTTTCCTGAAAATGGATTGAGAACATTCCCAAAAAAATTCCAACAAATTTCCCAAAAATTGATAAAAATTTCCCAAAATGAAAACAATTTCCAGAAAATGAATGAGAGTTCACAAAAATGTAAGGAATTTTCCCGAAAATTGATGGAAATTTCCCAAACATGAAGACAATTTTACAAAAATTACGGAAAATTCCCAAGAGTTGATGCAGATTTCCCCAAAAAGAAGAAGATAATCCGAAAATAGAGGAAATTTCCCGAAAATTAAAGCAAATTTCGTGAAAACCGGAAATAAATTTTCGAAAAAGAAGAAAATTAAAGCAATTTTCTTGAAAATTGAAGATTTCTTGAAAATTAAAGATTGTCAGAAAAAAATATACCATGATAAAATCTGACTTTTCAAAATCTATTTGTTAGACCTTGTCATACTGGTCCATCAGGAAATAGATGATTATGTGGCGAAAATGATCTCTTTTTGACTTCTGTCTGTCTGTGGCTCTATATCCCTTCCAAAAACAAAAAACAAACAATAAAAGTTACCATTGCTTTCCGACCTTTTAACCCATATTTAAACCATTTTATGACAACCATTAGCATACATTAACAACACTTTAATTTTTAACAACCATTTCCAATATTTTATGTGGTGGGTAGACTATCGTTTTCCACCTTTTCCTACCTTGATCAGATTTCTCTAGAAAACGACTTTTTCTCACATCAATGTGGTCAAAGTGTTGGGTTTTATATGAGGCATGAATGGTGGTATTTGTACGTTTTACCAAACCTGCATTGACAAACGTATTATCTATAACAGTCCGAGAGTAACCCAAAAAACTGGGTACTTTGAAATGCATAAATTGGTTAATGTTATGTATTATGTCATCGCATGAGCCTGCTACACATTTGACTAACCCTCACTAGACGTATGAGATTTCTCATTTTCCACTCCGGATTGTCCAAAATTTTACTGGATATCCTGCCAATTTGGAGACGGATAGTAAATAGATATTCAAAAAATTTTGGCGCTGCTTTTTGAAATTCATCGTCGCGTTTTTGAGAAAATCAACAAAACTAATTGCTCATAATGCAAAAAAATGAAAAACGAGAACATTTTCACAGAGTTTTCGTTTTGCTAAAAAATACACTTGTAAAAATTGGACTAAGCCAAATACTCAAGGTCGTGCATAACGGGGATATAATGCACAGGTCATGGCAATGCAAAGACTTTATAGAAATACTATAAATCCCTACATCTGCTCATTATAACTTATCATTTCAGTGCCAGTGACAAATTTCACCCGTGGAGTGGAGTGCCGTTAATTTGGGTTCCAAAACCAAAAATATAGAATGGTGACCCTTGCCGCTGACTCGTTGAAAAGACTGGGTGTGAATTTGGGCCATCTAGTTTAATTGATATGATTTATACTCTAACCGTCTACATGTCTGACAATCTGAGTGTATCAGGACCCTTTATTTGCTTTCATATTATTTTAGACATTAAATATGTTCCGATGCATAATTTTTGTGAATACTTCCGATTTGAAGACTTTATGGATGTAGGGTCCAATCTATTGATTTTCCAATTTTTTTTAGATTTTGGTATAAAATTGTTATGTATTTTACCAAAGTTTTTACCAAATTGTCCTTAATTTTTGAATCTATAAGGAGAACTAATAGGTTCTCAGTAGTTTTCGGACTGACAAAATTGTATCAATTTTCCGGTGTGTGTGTATGTTTGTGGGAGGGGAAGGGGGATGGGTGGGGGTTGGATGGGTGGAGAGGTTCGACCCTACAGATATAGGGCCTACTGCTGTGTTACATGCTTTGAAAATACGACAACTTGTCCCTCAGATCATTTTGGCCCCACTCAAACATCTCCCGCCGCCTCTGCGTTGGGCATTACATATCTTGAACTTCAGGGTCAGTGTGTGTGGAGGTGAGAAGGTCTGTGTGGAAGGGTGGAGGGTCTAAGTGGGTCATTCCATTAATTGGGATCTGAGTAGTAGACCAGTACAATATCTTATGTTACACAATACGCATAATATATCGTTTTGGCCTCTTCCAAAATGAATTATGCCCTCCTCATTGCAAGCTCTGGACTTGCTCTCTTTTCACCCCGCGAAAAACGCAAGACTGTGGCTATACATGCTGTTTATATATTTTTAATCACTGGTACTGTAGTTTATTACGCACCTCACTACTTTGAGAGGCTACTAAAATAAATAAGAAAAATACGTAAGTAACCCTCTTTCGACACTTTAACCGCTCCTGAGTGCGTTTAAACCCAAACTAACCGACAACAATAGAAATGTGTTGGAAGGTAATGGTTGTACGGCAACTTAAACACACATTTTGATAGTGCAATAACATTACCATTATTGAGCTTGGAAGTTTTATATAAGGGGGGCTGCAACACAATGATGGGGAGGGGAAATAACATGAATATATTAATATTATACAGTGGCGGCACCAAGGGAAATTTCTCCCTCAAGATTGCTTTGCCCCCACACTTGCCCCGCAGAAATTTTTGTAATGTGACATATTTTGTTCGATTTATAGGCTATCGCCTCTCCTTGAGACCAAACTACTGCTTCCCCCTCTCCTTACTTCATGACCAAAATACTGCTGCCGCCACTATTAATAATATAGCCCGCATTGAGAACATCCTGGTGAGCAGACCACAGTATAAATATGATGCAGTGGTGTAAAAGCGGGGTAGGGAGGGGAGGGGTGGGGTCCGGCGGCTGAGCCCTTGCTAATTTTGATAGGCTCCTCATCTCCTAACTATAATTGTTAATTGCACATTTCGGGCAGATAATGCATTGTTGCATGTCCATAACTTTAAACATTGCGGAGAAGAACCATTGAGATAATGTATATGTTGTTGCATAGCCTTGCATTCATTGCTAATTGCCAACCTTGACCTGGAGAAATTTATGAAAAAGCTTATGTATTTCATTAATAAAAAAAACAATCAGTTCAAGTAGAAGACCACCATTTCCTTGGTAGGTTTTTGCTTGTTTGTAGGGATGCCTCTTGACAGCCTTCAAAGATAATGAAGTGCTAAATAGTCCACCATTGATCACAGTATGTATGGATTTGAAATTGTCCTCCTCTGTGGGCTGTTCATGAAAGGGATTGTTTTACTGCAGCTCAAGCAGGCCTATAAATAAATCCTGAGTTCATGTTATGTAAAATATATATTACCTTTTTGTTCGTTTCAACTTCCAAGTATATTCGCAGATATGTATTGCAATGGAGATGAACACGTGAACAAGTACATACCTTAAATACTCATCAATTGAAGTTGGAAAAGATTACTGCAGTCCAGTCCCCATCAAGATACTTTTCTATCGATGTAATTAGCTACCAAAGAGAAAAGATGTATTCCTTTTTTTAGTCACAGTACATGGACCCATATTCATACTTTCATCCCACTTGGAAGGTGAAATTGGGAAATTCTTAACCTAAAATTGAAAAATTAGGTAAAACTTAAGAAAAATTAGGTAAAATAAGAACAATTTGGTTAAGTTATAAAAAGAATTATAATTTTCCCAAAATTGAAAGAAATTAATCAAAACTTGAAGAAAATGTTTTCAAATTTTGAAAAAACATTCCTAAAATCAAGGAAATATCCAAAATATTGAATAAAATTTCCAGAAATTGATGAAAACTAAATCGAAAATTGATGAAATTTTGAGTCAAAAATTGAAAAAAATAAAAGGAATTCTCAAAAATTGAAGAAATTAAAGAAAATTTCTTGAGAATTAAAGAAACTCCCAAAGTCGAAGAAAATTGTTCGAAAATGAAGGAAAATTTACGAAAATTATTAGATTATCCTATGTCTGTATTTGCAATGTATCACTTTACTGCTTTAATACTTTGACTTTTCTTTGTTTTTGTGACAATTTTATTTTATCTAGTTATTCATTTAATTTTATTATTATTATTATTATGATTATAATAGTAATTTACTGCTTTAATACTTTGACTTTTCTTTGTTTTTTGTGACAATTTTATTTTATTTAGTTATTCATTTATTTTATTATTATTATTATTATGATTATAATAATAATAATAATATTAATAACAATAATGATAATAATAATAATAATAATAATAATAATAATAATAATAATAATAATAATAATAATAATAATAATAATAATAATAATAATAATAATGATAATAATAATAATAATAATAATAATAATAATAATAATAATAATAATAATAATAATAATAATAATAATAATAATAATAATAATAATATAATAATAATAATAATAATAATAATAATAATAATAATAATAATAAATAATAATAATAATAATAATAATAATAATAATAATAATAATAATAATAATAATAATAATAATAATAATAATAATAATAATAATAATAATAATAATAATAATAATAAGAATAAGAATAATGATAATTATTATTATTATTATTATCATCGTTATCATTATCATTATCATTATTATTATTATTATTATTATTATTATTATTAGTGTTTTCATCACTATTATCATTAGAAATGTTATTACTATTGTTTTTCCCACTATTGTTACTATTTGCATTATTTTTATTATTATTACTATTATAACTAAAATTGTACTCTATATATATTTTTCATGCATACATTCATACATACGTACTTTTTATCAACTTGTTCATTTATCAATTATAGACAATTTAATTTACATACTTTTCAATGAATAGGCTTCATTCTACCTTTACCTATGCTTATTACATTAAAGTAGCACTAGGCTAAAAATTGAGGGCGTATTTTTAAAGGTTCCCCCAGAAAATAAAACTGCTTATCTAGCACCCAACGGTATAGCAAATTTCTGGTTAATATGAATATTGAAGTCACCTTTGCTCTCACGTCGTTTGTGTGCATTGGAGGCATGTAGTTTATCGATCTTTTTTAGATGACATCTGTGAAATTCGCAAAAACAAGTGCCCTCACTTTTCGGTTTAATGCTTCTTTAGCACATTCTCCTCTTGCTCCTCTTACACATTCTTACACATTCTCTTGTACATAGCTTATTTAAGACTATTTTTGTATTATTTTGTTTTGCAGCACCTGATGAAAGCCTAAGGCCGAAAGCTTGCTCTAATAAAAAACGTAGTAATATTATTCAACGTCTTCCTCGTTTTTCAGTCTCACAACTTCACAACTATATATATATATATATATATATATATATATATATATATATATATATATATATATATATATATATATGTATATATATATATATAGATATAGATATAGATATAGATATATATATGTATATATATATATATATATATATATATATATATATATATATATATATATATATATATATATATATATATATGTATATATATATATATATATATATATATATATATATATATATATATATATATATATATATATATATATATATATATATGTATATATATATATATATATATATATATATATATATATATATATATATATATATATATATATATATATATATATATATATATATATATATATATATATATATATATATATATATATATATATATATATATATATATATGTATATATATATATATATATATATATATATATATATATATATATATATATATATATATATAAATGTATATATATATATATATATATATATATATATATATTATATATATATATATATATATATATATATATATATATATATATATATATATATATATATATATATATATATATATATATATAAATATATATATATATATATATATATATATATATATATATATATATATATATATATATATATATATATATATATATATATAATATATATATATATATATATATATATATATATATATATATATATATATATATATATATATATATATATATATATATATATATATATATATATATATATATATATATATATATATATATATATATATATATATATATATATATATATATATATATATATATATATATATATATATATATATATATAGGTATATTACAGTATTTACTAAAACAGGTTACGTATAGTTTCACATCAATTATTGCATCAAATTAATTGAGAATTTTGAACTGGAATATACTGTAGCTATGTGTTGGTGTTTTGGTATAAGTACTCTTAAATTAGCTTTCGGTTACGTATTAAAGTTTCATTTTAGTCCCAACTACCATTTTCCACATAGTTATTTGTGAAAGGTGATTTATATCTTTTATATGGATGTCACTAGTCTGACACTTTATTTTGTATTTTTTTCAGTGTGAGACTAAGCTATTAAGAGGAGATGAACGAACATTTGGGATACCAGCAAATGGAAAGAAAAGGCAGGTGAAAGATGGATAACTATATCAGATGTATCATAAGTTGGATACCATGAGACGATCGTTACCCTGTTTAAGTAAGGTATTGTGAAATAATCCCATCAGATCACATCGAAAAGATGATACCCCAAATAATACTAGATGAAATGTTTGAGTTCTTGCAACTCAGTGAAGAAAAAGGAAATATCAAAAATATTTATAACGTTTATAATCAGATTAGCAAAGTATATTTCATTATAACCAACACGAAAAAAAACCCTTATAAAATGGTCAAGTTCTTCGATAGTTCAAGGACTAGTGACACATATAAATGTTCATGGGTAATATTAGCCAGGTTGTTCTGTTGCTATCTGATATCAAGATAATTATTATTTATCTAAACTTGTGAAGACATGAAAAATGATCATGGAAATGGTATAGGTGTTTTGTATCTTTTATATATATAAATGTCACTAGTCTGACACTTTTATTTTATCATTTTTTCAGTGTTCAACTGAGGCTGCCATCAAGGAAGATTACAAACACTTGGGAGAGGAGGAGCACAAAAGATGAGTAATGATTTTATTAGAAATATCTTGATATGAATACCATGGGACGGTCTTTAGCCTGCTTTAGTAAGCATTGTGAAACAATTAGTTCAGATCACATTTTGAATATCCATTTTCATTCAAGTCTTCTGTATTCCACAAACAGATAATACGTCAATGAAATTTGGTGCTGTTACAATTGAAGAAAAAAATATATATTTACAACTTTTATAATCAAAATGAGCAAATTAGAATATTGTTGGGAAGCCTGCTCATTACAGCCAAGATAAAGAAATACATAATGGTAAAGTTGTTCAAGGAATAATGACACCTATGCTGATGGGTAATATTACCCAGATTGCTATATGACAATTATGATTTATTCATACGTGTGAACACCTAAGGTTCTCATTTGTATAGACTTTGGCAACTTAACCAATAACAACCCCTGGCTTAAAAGCTATTAAATCGGAAGGCTTGTTTACATCCAAGAATATAAATGCAACTGTGTATTGACCTCTGCTCCTAATTTTCTTGGTTTTTGATGTTCTAGCACGGCAGTTTGCAGGAATTAAGCTGATTTGGTTACATGCAAAAGGTGATTTTGTTTCTGTGATGACTAAATTTGAATGAAAACATTAAAAGAAGAAGTACATACATGGCATACATGGACCAGTAGATTGTTGCTTCTTGGCACATGTATGTCATGACAAAATGAATTATAGGAAGAAAATAGTATGTCATGTTTGTGTGACCAAATTTGATTTTTCTTTCACAGTGCATCTTCAGATAGAAGATTGATGTTGCATCGATTATACAGCACGTAACACAACACAGGACACACTACTTTCTAGAGATAAACTGCTGAATCACCATTTGTCAACAATCCAACAACAAAGGACACACTACCTTCTAGAGATAAACTGCTGAATCACCATCTATCAACAATCTAACAACACAGGACACACTACCTTCTAGAGATAAACTGCTGAATCACTATCTATAAACAATCCAACAACAGAGGACACACTACCTTTTGGAGATAAACTGCTGAATCACCATCTATCAACAATCCAACAACACAGGACACACTACCTTCTAGAGATAAACTGATGAATCACCATTTATCAACAATCCAACAACACAGGACACACTACCTTCTAGAGATAAACTGCTGAATCACCATTTATCAACAATCCAACAACACAGGACACACTACCTTCTAGAGATAAACTGCTGAATCACCATTTATCAACAATCCAACAACACAGGGCACACTACCTTCTAGAGATAAACTGCTGAATCACCATCTATCAACAATCCAACAACACAGGAAACACTACCTTCTAGAGATAAACTGCTGAATCACCATCTATCAACAATCTAACAACACAGGACACACTACCTTCTAGAGATAAACTGATGAATCACCATTTATCAACAATCCAACAACACAGGACACACTACCTTCTAGAGATAAACTGATGAATCACTATCGATCAACAATCCAACAACACAGGACACACTACCTTCTAGAGATAAACTGCTGAATCACTATTTATCAACAATCCAACAACACAGGACACACTACCTTCTAGAGATAAACTGCTAAATCACTATCTACATGTATCAACAATCCAACAACAGCTACCGCAAGAAAGTATGTCGCCCAGAACTCGTATATCATTTTAAATTTTCTTTTAACATTATCGTTTGAGGTAAGGTGTTCTTGTAATTTAATTTTATCACAGTCAAGAAACATTTTGATATGTCCTTCTTGATTGAGAGGCAAAACGCTGTTATTGCAAATTCAGCTTACCCCTACCCCTACTCCCCCTCCCCACCCTTACCCCTCCCTTTCCTTCCCCCTCTCCATAGCGCAGTCACTGACCAATTTCTATGGTGTAACACATTTTCTCGCAGGTGGAGAACATTGTTGTGGCAAGAAAATGATGAAACAGCACTGCTAATAGGAAAGAGGATAGATCAATGACATTACAGAAAGAGTTAAGAAGATTTGATTCAGGGAAGGATGGACAGATTATTGCTAAGAGATCTGGTAGGAAAGAATATCAGATGGCAGATTTTTGGGAATTCTAATCGCTAAAGAAATATATTTAGCAGCTTTTCAGACTGATGTATGTTTTCAAGTAAAGAATTTTATTTTTAAAATGTATTAAGCAAAGAATTTCATTTTCAAACTGTGTTGATCAACCAGTATATTCAGTATAATCTTGGTAAGCAGTTATAAACAGAATCTGGTTTGCATATATTTAAATAAAACAGGACTTCAAACATTAAATTGTATCATTTTTGTGCATCATGTTGTGTTACAATGTGTACAATTAATGTAATATTTCTAAAAGAAAAATACAGAGTTATATTTGAGAATTCCTTTTCATTCCTTATTTAAACTGTATTTCATACTAAAATATTGAAACAATTTTAGGACCACTAGACTAGAATATATTACTAACATTGTCTTAAAGGATGTCCCGGTTAAGAAGTAGTAAACTCTTTTTTGACAAGGTAAATTCGAAATAGCTTATTGAAAAAATATGTAAGTATTGATAAGAATTAGTTATGACTTATATCAACAATTGGATTAATAGTTTTCAGTTTCCTCCAAAAAAAGTGTGTTATGAGTATCTTGATATTCGATATTCAAGATAAGCTCACGTTTTGGCCGCCAGCCCTTTAGTATGTTTTGTAAATATATACACATTTTGAGCCCAAGAGCAATCTATAGTAGCTCACCAAAGCCCATATTTGAAAGACTGCCTGTGAATTGTAAAAGAAATCAAAGATTTCATCCATATAAAGATTTGAAAAGCTTTAAAACTTTCTATGCTGCTGTAAAACTTTCAGAGTGTATAATAGATACAGCAGACTACTGCTATTGAAATGCTTAAGAGCTGCTCAAATTTCATAATTGACTCATGTGTTACACTGCGTAGGCTGCAAATCACATCTAAAAAAGAGAGTGAAGTACACTTTAGCGCCACCCATTTTTTCAAAGATTGTTTTGTTTTTGTTGCTGGTTAAAACAAAATTCAAATTTCCTCCAAAAAGTAAAATCCATAGAGATCCAGTGTGCCCTCCAGCAAGTAGCCTATACTTTAGCCTCCACATTTCAAAGCAAAAAATGATTTTGCGCTTCTATCTTAATCTGTCGGTAGACAAATTGACGGGTGCTGAAAAAGTTTACAGTTTCTGAAATCGGCAAGTATTACAACATTCACTGGATCAGTGCAACTTTTGGGGATTTTGTTTCACGACTGGCTGACTGGGCACTAAGTAGCTTGTATATACCGAGTACATGCGCATTTCAACATAACCACTATGGTCGAAACGGAGAGGAGCTAAATAGAAGAAGTTAGATAATTGTTCCAATTTTTTCCCTGATTCTGATTAAACAAAGTTTTACTGTAGAATGATTCTACTAATTCCTTCCACACAAACTGGGCGAAGAAGAATCTACCGGACATGTGATAGCCTGTATGGAACATCTCCGACGAGGCTTATACTTCTTGAAAATCGGAACAATTTTCCTGACAAAACGGCATGATTTTCCCGAAAAACCGCATTTTCCATCGGAAATTTATTCCGGGGGCGGAAGGAAATAATAGAAGGGGAGGGGGGATGTAGGGGTAGAGAGGGGGGGGGGGGGGGGGGTCCAGCACCGCTCCACTACAATCACTCATCTGTGCTTCTTTCACCCACCACATATGTTACCAAAGTCATGTTATATCATCCCTGACTCGTATAATGAGTTATCACTCCAAATTTAAAACTAATCCCATCATGAGATATATTTTTTTTCTTCTGAATATCAGTATCAGTCAGAACCATGGGCCGCTGAGTAGAGGGAGGGAGACGTGTCCCGATCCACCCATTTTTTCGCAAATCATAATCTGATAAGAAGGATGACCTGCAATTTTGCTACAATTATTGTTGCAAAAGATATGAACAACGGGTCATGTCCACTGAAGACTGGTAATGAGAAGAAGAACAAAAATGTCTCACCTGATTAGGACGTGATTACATTTTAAGAAGTGAAGGCCATGAGAACTGAAAACGTGAATGATGTTTGCAAAATATTTGGTTAAATTACTATGCGTCGTTTAAAACTCTAAAGTAACAAAGTCAATGTACAGTGACCCGGTGACATAGGAACCGGGCGAATTAAGTTCCTTCATATTTTATTGGGGCGCAAAGCACCATTTTGGCCACCCTATAAATGAAGGTCTAACGAATTGAAATTGGAGAGTCACATTTCATGGGAACTTTTCTTCCAGGAATCTTCAATTTTGGGGAAATCTCCATCAAATTTCGTAAAAGCTCTTTCATTTTCATGGAATTTGCTTCAATTTTCGTAAAATTTTCTTCCTATTTGGGGAAATGTTCAGAAATTATTTTCAATTTTCGTAAAATTGTAATCATTTTCGTGAAATTTCCTTCACTTATTTGTAAAATTTTCTTTATTTTCAGAAACTTTTCTTCAATTATCTGGAAATCTTTAATTTTCATAAGGTTTCCTTCATTTTCTTGGAATTTGCTTCATTTTTTGTGACATTTCCTTCAATTTTAGGGAACTTTGAAAAAAAAATCTTCAATATTTGGGAAATTTTCTTTAATTTTGGAGAGGTTTTGCTTAATTTTTGCCAAATCTCATACAATTTTCAAAACATTTTCTTCCATTTTTGCCAAAATTGCTTTAATTGTCCTGAAAATTCCTTGATTTTTATGATTTTTGTTGTATTTTTTAAATGTTGCCAAATTGTACCAAAATTTGCAATAATTTTAGGAACTAATTTTACGTACAGTACCGCCCCCCCCCTCCCCATCTCCACTTGAAACATCGCTCCGCGGCCCATGAGAAGGTTATAGTGTTCATATTCACTGTACATATGCGTAGAAACATGTTCTTCATTAAGAGGGGGAAGAGGTGGGGGCGGCACAAAGATGTGCTACAACACTAGTTTAATGGTATACAATTGACGTAATTGGGGACACCATGTAGGTTACTGCAACAATGGAAGGGCACGGCCTCTGTGCCCGGGTCCTACGCCTTTGGCATTGTATAGTCTGCAGATCGGAGGTGAGTGTAATTGTTTTTGTTTTGTAAAGACCTTTTTTTGAATATTTGAAAATGCCCTTCATATAAATATCAGGCCCTATAGTCCTTGTTGTTTGGTCTGCTAACAATACTTTTAGACATGCCTCCAGTTTCCTTCTCTTGTCAGCTACATTGTATAAGTGAAGAAAAAAAAAAACCTATTATGAGACCTTTCTTTTCATGTGCCTACCGAAGCTGCAACGGTTTTTGGCAGTTTGGAGTGTGGTTCAACCTTGGGATCCTATTATTAGGTGGTCTAGTTTACGTGGGTGACTGTTCCTCCATAGCACTGCATTTGGATGTCTCTCAAATGTTGTGCTTCATATTTAAAATTTGAATTAATTGTCGCTGGTCTTTTAAATTGAAATAAGTTATGTTATTTTTGGTCCCCTTCCCACTCCCCACCCCCAACACACAAAATATTTGTAAAAATCTCATATTATGCGTAAGCAAAGCACCTGTTTCTCGATTTAATTTATGTTATTAACTTTTGACCAGTTCACAATTTATCGCCCCAAAAATCGCGTTTGGTATGCATAGTCCACCGCGACGCGATGTCACGCGACGCAATTCACGTCGCGTCGCGTCTGGTGTGTTTCCGCCTTTATAGTTAAAAAGAGTAGAATTAAAATATAAATGCAAACAAGAAGTTCTCCGTTGGAAACTCGACGTAATATTTTCTCGATATTGATTGTGTCGATGTGTCGTGGTTATCATTTCTTTACTTTCTTTGCTTTCATTTTAATGAATATAGTTTTAGAACCAAATAGTCACTACATATCACGTGAGCTTAGCACGATATTAGTAATGTAAAATACACTGAATTACCATCATTAAATAATTCACAGTCATTGTTGTTAGCATATCATTATACATCATATTGTATTATTGGTTGTCTTTAAAGAATTTAGGATACATCATATTGTATAATGGTTGTCTTTACGGAATTAAGGATTTTATTCTTAATTTGTACAACAAGGACAAAACCGCCGCTCACTTATGTGCTCAATAGTGTTGGGGTTAAGATATATTCACACGGTAGATGGGCGGGCGTAGACAGAGCTTTTACTTTTTTTTACTTTGAAATAATTTGCGAACTATGTTTACTTTTGTTTTTAATTACAGGCAAAATCAGTTAATCAATGCATGAACTATGCACTCTGAATAGTATGACAGATTAGGGCATTTTACAACAAGTTTCAGTAACAACCTCTATTTACTCACAGAATATACAATGCGACACGTACACTGTTAAGCGCTATCGTTTGTTTTATTTCGGCGCACTTTTTTACGAAACAATTTATATAAATTTGAACAGGAGGTGGAGTAAATAGATGAAAGTAAAATTATACATTTTAATTTATCAAATTGCAAATTAAAAAAACCCTAGTAATTTGAAGCGAACTGACTAAATTTTTTGAAGAGTAAATAATGTTGCTCGTTTTGATAAATCTTTATACGTTTTATACGTTTTTATTTACATAATGATATTAATAATAACAAGAAGTTTTAAAGATAAATTCTTATTTGGGCAATAAAGGCCTACAAGGTTGATGTCTTTGGCGTAAACGATACACGCCAATATTGTGCCCCGACATCTACGATTTTGCTACTCGCAGCTCCCTAACTCAATATTTCTTAAATAGTGCTCACGATGAGTCGTGTATAAATCATTTCCAAAATAAACTCCGTACGTACGTGGGTATGTACGTATAGTATACGTATAATTAAACACTGTATGGATGGAGTGTGGGGCAGTGATATGAAAGGGCGCGGATATTTCATGAACTGCACATGATTCTAGCCCCCTTGGATGGCGCCAGACCATCGTATGTTAACCATTAAACGCCGACGCCTCGAATTATTCCACATTTGGAATGTGCATTATCTAAAACCAATCTTGAGGGATGTCCCCAATTCATACTAAAGTTATTTTCATATCATATTCTAACCATTTTATTCAATTGGTCTAACTGATTTTTTTGAAGTAAATTAAGGCCAAACAATGGTATTTTTCCTTTACTAGAGCTTGCCCAAAGCTTGCATTGATTTTTGTCCAACCCATTAAGACATATCAAATATATTCCAAAGAGACTCAAACTGCATTCAAATTTACTGTAAATTTGAAAATGCTGGGAAATATATATACTGCGCCTCCTGGTAAGAAGTATTTAGGAGAAGAAAATGCAAGAATAATTCCAATTAATTTATGTTCGCAGAACTAGAGGAGCAACGACCAGCGTATTCAGATACACAGAACCAGAACCAGAATTGGCAGCCAAATCAACAGCAGTTTACGGGATATCCACCACAAAATGCTGGATTTGCACTACAAAATGCAGGATATGCACCACAAAATACAGGATATGCACCACAAAATACAGGATATGCAGAATAGAATACAGGACATGCACTACAAAATGCAGGATATGCACCACAAAATGCAGGATATGCACCACAAAATACAGGATATGCAGAATAGAATACAGGACATGCACTACAAAATACAGGATATGCACCACAGTGATAAGTGATTGCTACGGTAAGACTTGCTGCCACCTAAAACACTTCATTACTACACCCGCAGAAAATTCATTGCAGCAAAAACACCTCAGGCAAGTTTTACGGTCAATAGACATATACAATGCAATACACCAGTTCCCAGTGCCAATCTGCTCATGCGCACAAGTACGATTTACATTCAGTTTGCGAGTGAATAAACCAGACAAGCGCACAGTAAGTAAACATATAACGAACGCACAGCAAAATAGCTCTTAGCACACGCGTAGTGTTATTACGTGTCGTTTAGAAATACGCACATTGTACATGACCACAGATTATAAAATAAGCCCTAAATTTCACTTTCTGCGTTAGGATGACATGGGTTTTTCCCGATGACCTAATATTACCTAGAATACTCATAGTTACATAACATTTAAAGAAAAGGAAACAATCGAAGGGACAGAATTTGAAATAAAGTGACTTAATTTTTTTTTTATCGTTGCAGTCAATATGGAAAATTGTTTGTTTACTCGCAACTCAAAATAGCGGACGGAACTGTGAACTGGTGTATTTGGAATTTGGCGTCGGTGATAGGTCGGAATGTTGACATTAAAACAAAAATTGACAAGCCAATCCATCAAGCTCCTTATGTTCAGTCAAAAACATGTATTAAATATATTGGTGTCGAATATATGTTTTGCAGGATGGGAATCCAAATTTTTCAAACAATATTTAAAATTGCCAAAAAAAAGCCCCACATTAAAATCATATTAAAATAGTGTAGTGATTTTCAAATATGCAAATAGGCAACTATGCTATTTCTTTCTCTCTTTCTACACCATACGATAGTTATTAATATTCTTATTTGTTGAATACTGTTGGAAACATGACCTCGATTGTCCCAAAAACTTTAATAAAACATCACGTGACAATCAATTTAGAAAGATGAATTTCCATTTAATCTCTGTTCTAGATCAGAGCAATTTGCTCTAAAACACATATTTATCGCATGAATACACAATAAAAGATACGTCTTTTAAGAATCAACGACATCATTTATGTCACAATGTGAACACTACTTTTCGCACAACAGCTTATGAAATATTACAAAACCATGATACAATTTGATAACCGATACGAAAAAATGGATAAAAGTCACGAAAAAACAACTTACCAATTTGTGAAGTTAAAACCAAATGTTGTTTAAACTATGAAGAAAAAAAAATCAAATTCGTCTTACGACAAATCACAAACCAAGAGCCTAAGAAAAGTGTTATTTGATTAGACCCGCTGTCGGCTTGAATGAGAAGCCATAATTATAACGCATGCGCATTGAGTGTATGTCCGTAAAACGGATGTACAACACCAAAAAACGATCTAGAGCGCTCCTGCCTCTCAAGAGCAACTGATGCTATTGGAGGGAAAACAAACGCTCGAGGATTACAAAATACTCATAGATTCGATTGTATATCAAGAAAAAGAGTTGTGTGATTCATAAGAGTAATTTCATACCTAAAGTTCGAGATGTGTATCCGTCATATCAGCTTTAGCGTTTGGAAAGCTACATACCTCCCAATTTCTATAACTGTCACGTTTAGATAGATAAGTAGGTTCCATAAGTATTTTACCGACCCACTTTACCTTATTTAATAATATGAGGTAACATTTATTACAAATTTTTGTCTTTTGATATTTTTTCTATTTCTATCAGTCAACAATCGAACACAATTTTCTGAAATTTATTGGGAGGGGCTCTGAGGCCCACAAACCGTGACAGCTTTCATATTTCGCCTAGCTGGAAAATGAGTTGTTTATATATCTAATATTTTTTGGGTATTTTGTGGCAAAAATTGGATATTTTTGACCATGCCCCCCCCCCCCTCTTATATGCCCAGCACTATTTAATGGAAACTCCTTTGTTGAATTATTTAGAACACATCAGTGTGGAGGGGCAGGCTCTCAAAAAGGCCTAAAAATATTAATTTGCAGCTATTGTCATATACATAGCATGGGACTTTAATATGCTCTGTTGTCAGTGGTGTAGCCAGGAGGTAAATAGGGGGAGGGGGAGGGGGGGGGGGGAGGCGAGAGGGAGACTCAAAAATTGGGATAATCTTTGTAGTTTGTATATATTTAGTTTTCTTAAATTGCTTTCAGAATTTGGCTAAATTTGAACACTCTGTCTTTGGAGGGGGTCTTGAACACCTCATTTTTGTAATGCTGGCTACACCACAATCAGTGGTGCAGCTATCGTCCATGGGGACGATACGTGTTCGGGACCCTTGTCCAAGTATATACAATATGACATTGCTTGAGCTGCTTAAATTTCCTTTAAACACTTTAATCACACTAGCATAGTATGGAGGTTTACCCATTTAAAGTGCTACCTCATTGCTTAGAGACCCCGGGAATAGAAGCACAAACCTGATATGCTGGCACTTTTACCTCCAAGTTACTTGTATCTCATTACCAAGAACGTTGCTGGGGTATTTTGATTGACTTGAGGGTATTCTGAATTTTGGTGGAGTTGGGAGAGGAGTTGGGGAGGGAAAGGGGAGGGGGGGCGGGGGTAAAGCCATCAGTTTCCCAACTAGGTGGATTTATGAGGCTTCTCCGGAAAGGAAGGGTTAGATTTCTAATTGTCATGTTTATTTACCAACTGGCGTCCCATTTTATTTGTATTTATTTACTATTATAATTTTTTTGTAGTGACGTCTCTGCTCCTTACCATCCATGTTGTTACACACCTGGTAGATATTTACCTCTGAAACTTGTATAGCTCACCTGTGTAACATGGAACTCTAGACTTGCTTGAAATAACATTCCAGCTTTAAATAAGTCTGTCCGTATGTCATGAGTTTAAGTAGTTCTTCTTCCGTGCGAGAGTGAATAGGGTGGGATACGAAGGGCACTGTCACTAAGCAATCCATTGGAGAATAAAACTCTTGATTAATAGAAGATTATGAATAGTTGCACGTAAGGGGAATACATAACACCGTTGAAGAGCAGTCCCCACCATGGGAGCTCGGATAACCTATACTATTAAAGCACTATTATGAGGGCTGGGGCAACCTATCACAAACAATTAAAGGCCTGAGAGGAGTAAAATGATAAGAGTAATCAATGTCTATAAGGCGTACAAGTAATGTAGTCAGAGGGCTGCACCGCGTCGCCTTGTCACTAAGTGTCAGTCTGTCAATGTTGTGATAATGTTTTCATCTGGATGTGCTTGAAGATAATCTGAATGATCCAAGGTGCTTCCAAGTTCCAAACAGAAATCAAGTTATATTAATGCACTGCAAATTTTCCATTCACCAATTCCATCCCTTCTTCTGTATGAATGAATCGTTTTTAGAAAATGCTGAATGTTTAATACGGGGTCTTATCTAAGGCTCCACATGAGTGGTATAACCCAATAAATAACAAAATGTGGCACCACCACAGTACTATAGAGTCCCCAACCCAAGCAGCATATCTAAACTAAGATCATGATAGCATTTAAAAAAAAAGAAAATGTACCTCTGTCACAGACATACATCAATATCTAAATGAAAGGTAACTTTTAACACACTGGTTTTTCTTCCTCCCTAAAAAATCTGCCTCACACTTTTCAATGAAATTATTGTCGCACTTTTTGTTTGTTTAAATCCAATTAAATTTTACAACTGATGGTGCATTACTCTTTTCTTATTATCTATTAAATCATTTCAATAATAAGCATTTCAAAAAAGGGCATAACTTTTCTCTGGGTTGTCAGATTGCATAGAAAGTCTTTTTAATATTACTTTTATAGTTTCCATCCTTGTTTCTGTAAAATATTGGATTGGTTTAGTGTTACACAACACATTACTTTGCGAATGCAAAGTATGTACCTTCCAGGTCTGTTACAATAAGCCTGTCTGCTATTTCAATTAAAAAGTGGCTCCATCTGAACTACAGTAAGCTAAAACACAAAATACATACAAAAGTGGTACGTCTTTCCTTGCTTGAGGCAAATGAATTTATAGATAAATAATTAGGGGATTAATGGTACACAAATACAAACATTCACATAACAGTTAGGAAAAGTCAAACAAAGACTATATTTGATAGTACAATTTTTTGTAATCTCTTTTACTTCAAATGTAAGTCTTGTTTCAACTTCCTCCCAAATAAGCAATGCATTGAACCCTTCATATGTATAAGTGCTTCTATAAAGATATATGGATGTGCAACAGCAACTTATGCTAAATTGCTTTAAATCCCATGGTAAAGAATCATCCAAATCGGTTAAAAATGGCCATTTTAGAGCATTTTGAATTTTCAGGCCAAAATATGCAAATTTGTGGTCTTCTTTATGTTCCTCTTTTAATGTATGAGTTGGCGGAAGTTCCTATTTTCTTATGTAACCCCTTTCTTTTGTTTTAATTCATTGTCACACATTTGTAAAAAATGGAAACGAATTTTAACGAAACGTTTTTAAGTGTTGACCATACCCTTAACCATAATCTAGCAGGAATAGACTTTGTCCTTATTTTCACGAACTGAAATTTAGGAAGGAAAGTATAAAGAATTACATAAAAGCTATTCACCTACCGTTTCGTAGACTTTTAAAGTTTGATTTGCACTACAGGTATATTTCACTTTACATTTGAGCAAGCTTGATATTGTTTGCCTTGAAGAACCAAACATCAAGATGTAAATTAGATTGAGTTTTAAATTGAGTATTTTAAAGCTTTGTGAAATAACACAACAAATAATTGTTTACACAAATACAAAGTGTTGGTTGTCTTGTGAGTGAAAGTGCCCTTCATTTCATGTTTTTTTTCCCATCGAAATTGTAATCTACAATAGTTTCAAAAAGAACAACTACCTTTGTTTTTTCTTTGCCATATCCCCACAGTGAAAATATATTCTCTTGGTCAATAGAGGAAAAAGACGATATATTACACTATGAAAATATCATACTGCATTACATCACATATTATACATACCCTAATAAAGCTTAAGTTTTGATTTGCTACTTTTTGTCTGAAATTTAATATGCTTTTTAACTAGACTTCCTTGTCAATATTTTCTTGCACCAAACTGTAATGTAAATGTTCTAGATGGCACTAGTCTTTTATTACAGCCTTTCGAAGTATGTGTCTATAAAGTGCTACAAATAAAAGACTATTTGATATCAACAAAACTATCAATGCCCCACCCTGGTGTCAGAAAATGGACAAAAAATCTCATCAATATATTCTAAAAGAATCTTTAAAACGTTCTGCCTATTTTTCTGCTTCTCCGTGTCATTTTCTCTTTGCACAGCGCATAGAAATGCTTAACATGATTTTGCACTATACAAATTAATTTTTTTATAATAATAACATTATTGTTAAAGATGGTAATTATTGACCGTTAACAAATTACATGGCACTTTACTTTTTCTAAGTTGAGTTTTCTAAAGGACCAATAATGATAGTTGGTATAAGAAATTAAACCATCTGCATCTTGTTTACTTTTTCTGTTGATGCAAAGATATATTGTGGTACCCATATTAATTTGTTACACTGCTCCAATATCAAAATGTACTGATCCAATTCATTACTACAGGTAAAACAAAGAAAGATATAATATGAAAGAATCATCTCATGAAACAATATTTCACATATAGTAACACTTATTTAATTTTATCATGTATGAAGTATGCTGTACAAAAATAGGATGGATGAAGACATCATTCGATGTTGTGTCATTGTCGGTCACAGCATTCTTCTTCAGTTGGTGATGATGTAGCTTCCATGCAACCTAAATGACTGATGGGTGAATACACATCTAATTCTGATACTGCACTTATTGGAGCAAATTGTTTCTTTTAGAAATATACTTATTTGATTTCTCTGTTGCTCTGCCACAATCTTTGAGGGCCCGAAAAGTAAAAGGTAGTGGTAAGTTAATATCAAGACAATGTGATGCTGCAGTACTTTTCTCCCAAACAACTGAGGGATACTTACAAAAATAACATCAACCGATACTGTAGGTTAAGAATAAAATATGACAAGTGAGGTGAAAAAAAAACTTGTGATGGTTTTGCTATACAAATCATTTAGGTTTTGCTATACACATTTTTTGACCAAATGTGTTTTTTAATTACATTTTTTAGCAGACAAGACAGCATTTTAACAATGTAAACATTGACCCTTCTTACATTCTGGGTTGCAAAAATCAGGATTCATATTCAAAATCTTAAATATTTCCCCTCTAATATACACTGTTTTGAAATAAATATGATTTGTTCTTTCTAGATATACAGCATAGGGGCCTTAAACCAACATGCATGAATGCAATTTGTGTACATCAATTGTTAATTTTCTTAAGAATGAATGTATGAAGGTGAGAAAAATGTCTGCAATATAATAGCAGAACTATAAAAGACAATAACACTTCATATGGAACCGAACTACACCTAATCTATTATTTTTGTATCTACAAAAATAATATGACAGAATAAATGAACTGTAATGACAATATTTTTGAAGACGGTACATAATGTTACTGTAAAGTCCAGTCAATAGTACACTGTTTTATATATACTGTATCTAAGGGGTCAAAGTGAGATTCAACAGACTTAACAATTTGTTTTTGTCTATCTCAGTATTGCTGAAGAAAAATCAAGTTTTTTAGATCTACATGTACTATAAGATTGGCGTATGGGGCCTGTGAAAGCATGAAATAATCACAAATCTGCAAAATGTTTCAAATGATATCAATTCTGAAGTGAGAAAAATACTGAGAACAAGAACATCAAAATAGTGTATAGTACTGTGGCTTGTTCCTCACTCAGAAAAAAAAAACACAGTTATTTCTGCATTAATGTTCTCACTGGTCTAGCCAGAAAATTATAAAGAGTATGCTTCAACTCAACTCAGACAGTTCGGGTGAACCCCTCCTTTTAGTCCTCGATAAAACCCTTCGAAGGAGGGTTTTTTTAGGCCATGGAGGCAGCCATTACCCATCATGCAATTTCCTTCGCCCATACACTTTGTACAGAGTGACCAAGTAAATTCATTTTGTGAACTACGACGGCGTTTGCTGAAGTGTGAGAGGTACATGGAATTATGGGGAAACATGTTAGCTACCTTTTATCCAGTACCTTTTGATATGTTTACCAGTCCGAGTTTGAAAAAAGAGCCAATATATGGCATGACCTCTGTTTGAAATGCTTAGGTTTGTTGCGAATAATCTGTACTGTGCTAACATCTGCGTTGTGTTGACTAAGCATTGACTTTTCTTCTTTGACTGCGATTGTTAGTGTTCAATAAATTACAAATTAAAAGGCTTATTTCATATGCATTCTTACATTAAATTTGTTTTCCGCGTAAGTTGTGTTGTTATTTACGTAGCCTCTTGGAGAACGCGTTCAATTAAATCATTTTAATGCAGTGAAGTATCAGTTCCTTTGTGATTTTCGTATGTGATGTTCTGTCGAACAGTAAACGTATTCTAACGTAGGCCTATTGACCGTAACTAATGCTAAGTTACAGCTATCATGTGCGTAGAGTGTACGTTGGACTGTTTGCATTGCAGGCTTGTGTGTAATATGTATTGTCATTCGTGTTATTCTTTTTCACCCATTGTCTGTACTGGCGAGTAACGCTCAAACATTAGGGCCTAATCAAATCATGAATAAAACTTAAGCAGTTAGTTTAGTTAATCTCAAATTGCACTGTTTATTCCTTTACGATCGGTCAGTCAGTAGGTGATCGCATAATGCATACTTAAAATAGACCGAATTGAAGATAGTAAGCAGCTGAGATGTGTGTGCGATTCGTATGTTTGAACTGTCGACTGGTTGCTGAACTGCGCAATGGTCAAACCCTGGAAGCAGGAATTAGCATTAAAGACTCCTTTCAGGGGTTCACCCGAAGTGTCAGAGAAACAGCTCTACATACAGACCTATGCGTTTAAATTTTCAACATGCCAGAATTTTGATAAAATTGTTTTTGGAACAAACAAAAAACAAAAACATTTTGTTGTAATTTAAACTAATTAACATTTCATAAAATGTCTATATTATGGCGATGTGTAAGGTAAATATACAATGTATGATCGGGTACTGCAAACCTATGTTCACAACCAAAATCAGTTTTATGTTATGTTTTTTGTGTTATTTCTGTGATCCCAAAGTAAATTGACACATTTTTGACAAAAAATAAGTTGCGAAAAAGTAGCAAATAATCTATATTCATTAACAGTACCACGATTCAATGTTAGGTGTCATACTATTTTGTATAACTACAGTATATTAAACTGTTACTTTAGTTAGGCCATACCATAGAAGACTGTCAATATTAACAAATTTCCAACACTTCGGGACACGCAAACTAAAGGGGGATACTACATTACTAAATTGTGCTAGAATCTCAATTGCTCTTAAGAATATTACACAAAAAGAATGAATGATATTAGAACTTAAAAAATTAGTATCAATGTTGTATGCTTACATTTTAAAACACTAAGAATATCATTTATAAGGTAAGATTTCAGTAAGAATATCAATACTAAAGTAATGTAACACGGGGATGATGCGGGCTGTGAATATATGCTTTATATATTATATTTATGGAACTGCCATTTCCAGCATTCACTTTGATCAGTTTTTGTCTGCAGAATTTATGTTATGAAATGATTGATGTAGTCAACTAGGGCCTGTGTCGCAAATTATTGTGTGGGGTGACTTATAATAGTACTGGTCTAGTCTAACCTCTAAGCAGTAAGGTAATTAATGGAATAGGCTTCTAGGCACATATGGTATTTGAGGCATGGCCATGATCTAGGCCTTATGTCTCTCTCATGCACCTTCATATGCCTGCTCCGTAATCATCAATCATGAAAATGGATTTTTTTTACATAATAATTTTGTCCGACTTCGCTAAGGTGGATAACAAATTCGGGTCATACTACAGTAATAGGCCCTAGAAGGCCTTAGTACTATCCTAGACCTAGTTCTCCCACTGCCAGTGCCACTAGGTTCAGAGCGTAAATATGTGGTGCGTAAAATATCGTTCTTTGATAGGCTTAAACCTAGTACCAGCAAATCCAAAATTGTGGATAACGGTAACAAGAATATCATTTGTATATTCCTGTAAGCTCTGTAATTAATCGTACAAGTAAATTGATTTTATTTAGCATAATTCTGTCCTTTGTTTCAATGCATTGCCATAAGAACAGCCTAGTGTTACAGTAAATCCACACCTTATCACATTAGGAAGGAAATTAGGTCTAAGAAGTGAGAATTTGGACTGGCATTTTCCTGAGCATTTTCATCCACTAAGAGTACTTGAAGGTGGCTTAAATTTGACGACCCTAATAGTTCACTTTATGAAAGCTATTGAGCCAAATAAAAAGTTGTTTGCTATAAGAAAAAGTAACTTACACATATCAGAAAAACGATTGACGAATCTTAACTTTTCAAAGATTATCACAAAATGGGCCAAGAAAAATCTGTATTTTGGGAACTTTACCGAGACTGAAAAAGCTCGGATCTCAATTTATCTCAAAATATAATGTCGTGTACGTCATCTGATCTTCTCCTGTAGTGACACACATTGAAACTGCATAAGTTAGAGCAATTTGAATTATCCGGATTCATTCGGGAGTGATCGTTTTACAAACCACGAAACGCTCAATTCAAACTTCCGGGTCAAATCTTCAGATATTAGTAATATCGCAGTAACGGTCATATAGCAAGGTCATGTTCCCAACTGAATAGTCCCTCCATTGTTCATTCTTCTTCATTTCTCTCAGTGCAATTTACTGATAACGCGAGTTTCTCAAATCATATGCCACCGGACTACGTGGTCTGGTCAGTGTTGCCGCCGTTACTTTGCAGTTTCCTGTGCGATGTGATTGCCTGGGTGTACTCAGTCGGGTAAGGTGCGCTTTGTTAAAGCATTATTCCCGTGAATTATCATGTAAATGTGCATGATAGAGGCATCATGTAATTTAATTTCTGTTAAAATCAATTTTGTTTTTTTTGTTAAGAATGGTAGGTACATGAACCGACGGGTTTTACATTTTATCTTAAGCTGTGTATTATACTCCATCTAAAAATTTAACAATAATGTTTCCAATAATAAAAAAAAATAAGTTAGGAATTCTAGAAAATATATGACAGAGTGTCTTGGACCCGCAGATGAGTCTGCTATCACACTGTTGAATTTACTTATTCGTTTCCTTTTTCATCAATCCAAATGAAAATCCATATGCATTATAAAATGCATAGAATATGCATTATAAAATGCATATATAGTATAGTTTCACTTTCAAGTTATTCTTAATGGGAGTATTGAGATTAAAGATACGTAGTCAACTGTATCAGGTCCCATTAAACCCAGTTCAAAAGTCGTTTTAAGTTTCTTCTCCATCGTCGAGCCATTGTTTAAAAGAAATATACAATCTATAACATGTGATCTATTCAACTAGCCGTGTTCGGTGTCTCAAGTCAATTAATTTGATATTGTAAATTTTCAGGAAGCCGTTGGAAAGGCTGGTACCATAACAGGTTTTTGGCACCATAGCATATGTATGTCAGTGTCATTGCTCATAGCAATATTCCCTTTTCCGCGCTTCACCGTATTTTAGCAATTGCAGCAAGAGCAAAATTGGTCAAAAGAAATGATATTTCAATTTCTTCAGGCATACTGAAACCGCTTTCCATATTATATCAGTTGATACAAATGTGTGCCGTATTTTGCTTTCGTTGTGAATTAGATCAAGCTAGTTTGCGAAAAAGTATCTTAATATAAAAAGAAAAAATACACCTTATATTGATCTCTAAACAGGACACATTCCACATTTTTCTACAACCACCGACCAAAAATATTGATAAAACTGGCTCATCTTTACATAATAGAAATCAATCTTTCACATAGCATTGATGCACGTATCTTCTATATTGTTAGTTTACATTAGCACTCTATGTTTCGCATATATTCATATATCCATGACAAGTCTGCCAGCTAAGATGTTTGGTGGGTACCATTGTTGCGCACCAAACGTAATCGTCTACAGTACGAGTAACAATGCATCTATCATGCACTATTAATACACATTTGTTTTTGCATTTGTATAAGTTTTCTTTTTCTTTTATTTTATTTTTCACATTCAGGTACGGTATCACTATATGGCCTATGAAATAAACAGGGCTTTTGCGGCCTCAGATAGTGCTAAAAAGTGGGATGTCTTCATCGTTGTTGTCAGAATAGTAGCTTACATATTCATTATTATAATTATTTAGTGTAGATTACTTGTGAAGTATTTGTCTGAATACCTTGATTAAATAGCCTTGCAAAATTTCATGATTGTCTGAAGCACATTTTTCTTCAGAAGCGAGCTTGTGTAGTTTTAAAACTTTGGATAGAAAGATCTGAAAATTTTACCAGAGTTTATAAAATACCTTTGAATATAACGGGCATGGAGGGTAGCGTGACTCATCACTTGTGGCATAAAAATGGTTAAAGCATATTATGCAATTTTTATAAAGTTTTGATGTGTTTGCAAGCCTAATTGGTATATGTAATTATTCAAATAATTGTTTTCAACATGTCACCATAGTTCAGAGACGATCAAAAAATTACAAAGCAAATGTTTTTAAACTGCAAGGAAAGGTATCATATCACAAATACATATAGAAATAACGCTTCAGTGCTGCTAAGGTAACTTCCGGTTTTCAATTTTGCTTATTGATTGCGAGAAATCTGTTGTCGATCACACATCCGCCGAATACAGGGTGCTACATGTGCTTTTAATAACATCACAGACAAACATCACAATCATTGATTAAAATGGAAAAGTGGTAGGGACGTTACCAGAACGGCAGAGTTAACTTCTGATTTTTTTTATAAAACGATGCCTTTAATTTTACTGAATATTTGTAGCTATTTATTTTGTGTGTGACTGTAGTTAGCACTGCTTGATGAAAGATGCCATGTTGGGAAAACAATTGTTAGCAGTCCATACATGTCACAACCTTTCGTGACCTTAGCATTAACATCCAAGTATTTTGAGGTTTTTTTTTCTTCTCAATCACTTTAAATGAGGGCATCTTCTGAAATTTTAGTTTAATTTATCGAGTTGTTAATATGTCAACATGCCAGTATTTTACTGTATGTTCTCTTTTTGGGGACCTTTTTGGCATTTTGAAAAGTGATGAATAAGTTTGCTAAACATACTTCAAACTTGTTTTGCCCGTATACCAAACTCTTATCAGCGACACAATAAAGATATATACGAGTAAATGAGAAAGGCGTAGTGTAATGAAATAGGTCTGCTATAAATAGGCTTATAACAATACATTTTGTTTGCTAATAAATGATAAGCGTTTTTTAATTACTAAATGTCCTTGCATGAACTGATCTTATAGAAACAAATCTTGAAATGGTTAATATGATTTAATTTTAACGGAATTTAAAAGTACCAATAGCCTTAGAAAAAAAAATTGTTTTATTTTATAACCTTCCATTGTGCAAAACACATTATGTGTTTAATTAAAAAATGTCTCGACGGCATCAATCATCTCGCATCAAGAAACAGGATATTGACCAGTCCGGGAATGGTCCTAAAATAAGGAACCAAAAGGTTCTCCATTCTGTGACATTTTCCATGATGCTTTGCTTTGTACTACGTTAAAACCTTCTACAGTGTTACAAATATACATTTTTAAATCCTTCTGCGAAATGATATTTGCCCGACGACAAATAATAAACTAAATGCCAATTAATGTCGCTAAGTTTCGCTAACTTGGTGATACATTCCAGAGTAAAATGTGTCCTTTACATACCTTCGGCGCAAAGACGAGCTAAGAAAAATGGTACATAAGCGGGCTTGCCCACTAAAAATCAAAAGTAGCAGGAGGAGGGGAACAATCACAAAATCACGCAAAGATGAAAAAATCACCATACAAAAGATACCATTTTGCAAGAAAAATGGGGGAAATGCCCCCTCAAAACCCACCTACCCCAAGGTATAGATACTCTAGTAAAGACTGCTGCGATGTATTTGTGTAAACTGTATATAAAGTCTAAAACATTTCACCTCTAGAATGATCCCCCTTTCTTTGAGATATCTAACCTCCATTTTAAAAGGTCATCTTCCGAGCAATATTTGAAATAATAAGAAATGACGAAGACTAGTTTTCTTACAACGCGCTCCAACAATTTTATTTTTATCTGAATCTAACATAAATATGCCTTTTGTTGTAATAATGGGAATTACTTATTAACTTATTGACATTCAGCTCACTTTCAGACGTATTGATGTCAATCTTTTTTATAACTTAATATCCAAGATATGCTTCAATTGAAAAGTAGTTCAAGAAGCGATTAATTGACCTGATTAGTTTTCCGTCAACTTTACGGCCTACTGAATTATTGAGCGGTCAATATATCATAAATAGCAACATATTTTCCGTCAAATTTACGCACGCTAATGAATTCGATCTGTATTATACTCGTAAGCAAGTCAAACCCCATGTAGGTGTCCGTATAACGCTAGTTACCATAGGCCCTACGGCGGTGCAACAGCAGAATAAAACACACAAAAAGGTCGTGTTAAATAGCTCCAATACATGCATATATTTTTGTATATTAAAATGTTAAGCATGTTAAGTGATAGACCGAAGAAAGAAAAGCATGCTCTTAATTTTAAGATGGTGAATAGCAACTTTTTTTTCTTATTTACTTGGAGAGTAATAAATATGATAAATCAGCCACATTTTCTGAATAAATAGTGTTGGGTTTTAGTAAATATTGCTAAACACCATTCGTTTATCATTGCACTATTTCTTCCAACTAATCTTGGGACTTAAGAGTAGATTTTTTGTTTCTGTGTGAATAAAGTTACATTGAAATTATAAGGCAGAGTACATATACATCACAACTAAAGGTCAATGTACAAGTTAAAACTACGTAAACACACGAGAGAATATTTCAATAAGCAATCAATCAAATATACATAACAATATATTTGCCGAATTTGCGAGCACCTACGATTTTAATTAGCATTACAGACGTTAAAATAGCCTTCCACAAAAATAGTTTTTTTTAAAGAAATATTGATCTATTCTGAATCAATAATTTTAAATATAAGTAATCACGCATTTATTCACTTTTTTGCTACATGCTCAGTCTGTTAAAAGAATTCAATATCACGCTACTGTGTGAATAGAGTTGTATCAACTTGTAAAAGCATCGTGCATAATCAACACGAAAAAAGGTCACAACTCAATGTACATTATAATTTATAATATAGTTCAAACTACGTAAACATTTCAGATGCCAGCATATGTGCAATCATATTTGCAACTACTTATGCTTTGCATCAACAGTACCGATGTTAACGTGTTCGCAGCACACAAATAATTTCCCGTTGACAGCCAGGTTCGTACCCCCAATCGGAAGAACAGTTTTGTTCTCCAGATCGGGGGATCCTTTACAGAAGTATCCCACAATGCATCTATCCAAATTCAAAGTTTGTATAGGAATAATATAAGAATCAATTTTAAAATGATTTTCTAAAGCAAGAAATATTTCAAAGTTTTGTTCGGGAATTATTTTTGACTAATATCGTAACTTTGTTTTCCCGATCCGGGATACGAACCGAACTGTTTTGTAAATGAATAAGTTAATAACAGTTTCTTCACTAGAAACTACAAGGTTAAACTATTCAAGGGAATTGTATTACCTTCGTTACAATTTAGAAATGTTAGGTGTCCTTGATGTTACGCTGCTGTGTAAATAGAGTTCTATTGACTTATTAAAGCTGAGCAAACGCTTCATACGAGACATACAGTAGGTTATAGGTCATAAGGTCCGGGCTGCTCCCGGACTGACTGTATGCATGGAGTTATTGACTTAATAAAACAGGAGCACACAATTCAACAAGAGATCTTTGTCACAATTCAATGTACTTTCAAAAAGACCATGCAAATGTGCAAACAATAGAGAAACTATTTGAATAAGCGATCAATGAAAACCAACATATTTCCCGAATCACCGTTCACTAATCAATTGGATGTACATAACCGTTAATAAATTTAGCTTATATATCAATGGCGCATTCAGCAGGAAATACCAGTATTCAATATGTATAACAGATATTCGGCAAATTAAGATTAAACATCCCACAAATTTCTGTAAATTTGGAAAGTTTCTTCCATTTTATTCGTTTGCGGCAATTTTCTTTAATTTCTCTCAATTTTAATTTTTTCGATATTCGGATAATTTTATTCTATTTTCGTGAAATTTTTCTCATTTTCAGGAAATGTTGCCAGATTTAACAAAAATTTCCCATAATTCTACCAAAATTTACAATATTTCAAACAAAACTCCAAATTATTTTACCAAAACTTTAAATAATTTTACCAAAATTTCAAATAATTTTACCAAATTTGCCGCATTTTATACTAATACTTAAAACTTAATTACAACTAAGTTTACCTCCCAAGCAACGAAACAGCATGCCTGGGAAGGTAGGAAGGTGAAAAATCTTACCAGGGGCAGTTTTCCATCTGTCCCAGCATCCTACGCCTCTCGATATACTTTTTTTCTTCCGATAATTACCCTTTGTACCCTTTGGCATCGAAAGCTGAATACGCCACTGTTATGTATGCGTCAGTGGCGTTGCCAGAGGGGATCCAACTCCCGGTGATTTATATCAAAACTGTTTTCTATGTTATTAGGAAACCTGGTTTTGGAACCCCAGGGCCTATACCTCATAATAACTGAATAATATATACAGCAGTTGAATTTACCTGTAAAGTTATAGTCTTATTTAAAATAATGAGTATATTTCAATTCAGTGTTCTTTGATCGTAAGTTCAGGATACATTCGACGATCCAATAGAACGAGAAAAACTTTCCCCTTAGGAGATTTTACTTTCCAGGTTTGATTTTCTGTTGCAAGTTGAGGTAAAATGAATTTTAATTTCAATTGAAATTTAAAAATGGTAAAATTGAAGGCAAAAAATTGGTAAAATTATTAGCAATTTTGTTCAAATCTGGCAACATTCCACGAAATCTGATGGAAATTTCTCGCAAACTGAAGAATATTCCCTGAATATACAATTTCCAAAAAACGAAAGAAAAAAAATTCACAAAAATTAAACAAGATTTCTCGATAAGCAGCAATGTTTGAAAGAAAGGTCATTTACCAGTGCGATTTTTTCACTTGTAAGCAGGAAATTTAAGGGGTAATCCTTCTTACTCCACTAAGGTACCCGCAAATTAATATATGGTTTTTTTGGTTCAAAATTTCTACCTTTATAGCTTTACCCCTGTGAGGATTGTTTCCCTCTTACAATAAAATCTGAATACGCCACTGATGTGCGTGCCAGAAAAAAGTATCCGCAGCCTTCACCACGATACATTTATCAGTCCATACAATTTTTATGATGGTATTTAAAAAAAGATAAACGGTTAAACAAGCCTATTTAGTTCAAACTCTTAATCTATTGGAATTATAAACGTACACAAAATTGGTTTAATATTGTCGATGCTCCAACTATTCAACGAGATTTTCATCTGAACTTAACATCAGACGTCACGTTATTCTGTAAATAGAATCTTATTTTTGTATTAAAACTGAACACATATTCAATACGAAGTATTTGTGTCACAGGCAAATGCACATCCTGGAAGAGAATACTAATTAAAGCTATTCGAAGTACACCCTTTAAAAACCGCTGTCGTGAATTTAATTTGTTATATGGATAGTAATAAAGAAAGCCGTGTCGTGTCTTAAGAGGGGGTGAGGGTGAGGTCTTCGCTCCCTACAAAATCATAGCCCCCTCCCTTAAAAAACAAAACAGTATTCAACTCCTGAGAAATATTTTTGAATTTCAAGGAAATCTTCGTCAATTTTTATTTCCGTGAAATCAAAGAGATTGAAAGTCTTTGATCAAATAATTCTTCAATTTTCGGGAAATTTTCTTCAATTTCCATAAAAAGTCTTCACAATCTTATGGTAATAAAATTTCACACTTTCATCAAAATAAAGTATGTATATGCAACCGAGAAATATAAACTCCTTCCGAGGGGTCCTAACTCCTACGCCTCTGTCCTCCTTAATCTGAAAACAACATTCAGTTTTTGGGGAGGAAGGGGGATAGAGGGGATAGGGGGGAAACAGCAACATATTTTTACTCGAATTTGTGACTATGCAGTCATGAAATAGTGTACCTGGATCTGACCTGGGTACAATAATCATTTCATCTCATATTCATGATGAAATATAAATGATAAACTGAAGACACGCCTATTTAGTTCAAACTCTTTAATCTTAAATATAACGAACAACACATCGTCTTCATATGTGGTGTCAATTTGTATTAAATAATACATTCAACTAATAGCTTAAAGGAATTCAATCAGCGGGACCCGCGTTATAAGGCCTTGACCCCCTCCCCCTTTTCCCCTTTCTCCCTACCCCTCTACACCCCTCCCTCCCTCCACCCTTTCCCCGTCGGGATTCACGAGTTAAAAAAGAAGTACAGTACTTTATCTTAAAATCGTGTGTAATATGTCTCAGAAAGTTGCAAATACCGCCAGAGCGGCTATCCGAGATTGAGAGGGCACGACGACGACGACGACGACGAGTGAACACACAATTACAATGACGGGGTCGTCACCTGCGTAATCGGTTATGATAGAAACAATGCTATCACGAAACGCTTAATACGACCCGGACGAGAACACAGGTACGACGTACGGACAGACATAACATCGACAACCAAGTCAATGTCCACGGCCTTTGATAACCAGTTGTGGTGCACTGGCGTGTCTACCCACCCCAGGATTGAACCCGGGGCCTCGTGGTCTGTAGACAGGTATGATAACCGCTACACCACAGTAGGTAGACATCGAGAGGGCAGAGTTTCCTTTCATTTTTAGAACGTGCATTCCTTCCGACCCTTGTCCTACGCCATTCTGTCCAGGCAGCGCTGGAGCCGTCGCTAATTCAGACGTAACGCTACTGTGTAATTAAAGTCATATTGACATATTGAAGCTGAACACACATTCAGCCCAAAGTAGGTCACAGATCAATGCACATGCTATAATAGAATACAAAGTAAAACAATGTAAACAAAACAGATACATTGAATAAGCGATCTATCTTTGATAAATATTTTTAGTTAAATTTGTGAATACTCATGACTGATTAATCAGATGTGCAGTACAATTGTTAAGGCCAGTACAGATACGTTCCTGAGTCATAGAGATGGTTTTCCATACCCATAAAACGAAATTTTCTGAAAATGAGATCGTCTGAACAGATATATCCAGTTTGTAATAAATATTGCTAACATTTTTTTACTATTGCATTATTTCCCCCTACCTCTTCAAGGCAATTGTCCTCATAAAAAAAAAAAAAAAAAATTCCTTTTTGTGTGAGGCAGGGAAAAGGCGGATGGTGGTTAAAAAAACAAAAAAAATGCAAATTTGTCTCAACGATACACATAATGCAAATTATACTTTGCAATACGATTGAGTTATGCAATAGACTTTCTCTTGGATCTCAACATATAATTTTCTCGCTACGTGTCAGTTAGCTTCTACCGCTTTGACTTTACTTAACAAATCTAAGCAATGGTCTATATCACAGCATATTCTAAACAACATACAAACAGAAGCATTCGAAGCAATAAAATGCCCCAGAGAAATATCTAGCAAACAATTCAGACCATATTTTAATAACGATCAATCTCGCTGATTTAATTACATATTTTCTGCCAAGAGTTTCTTCGAAGAAGAGGTTTTTGTTTTTTTCATGAAATGGTTTGAAAGAGCTCTTTGTTCTCAACTGTAGCATGTCATGCATGAAATGTGTGTGTGTGTACAATATGCACGCAGCATTTTCCAACGAGTTCTGGTTTATGCGACTTGATGTTAGGTGTAATTTCAATAAGACATTTCGACGTTATTTGGAGATTATGTTAAATTCGGATATTGGATGATAAGTCTGTATCATGATGGAAAAAGGTAAGTGTTTTTCCTGTACATTTTGTCTTTTGGAAAATACATCAAATCTATCAAGGGATATGCCCGTGACTTTTCATTTATATATATATATATATATATATATATATATATATATATATATATATATATATATATATATATATATATATATATATATATATATATATATATATATATATATATATATATATATATATATATATATATATATATATATATATATATATATATATATATATATATATATATATATATATATATATATATATATATATATGTATATATATATATATATATATATATATATATATATATATATATATATATATATATATATATATATATATATATATATATATATATACATATATATATATATATATATATATATATATATATATATATATATATATATATATATATATATATATACTGTACACACACATATATATATATATATATATATATATATATATATATATATATATATATATATATACTGTACACATATATATATATATATATATATATATATATATATATATATATATATATATATATATATATATATATATATATATATATATATATATATATATATATATATATATATATATTATATATATATATATATATATATATATATATATATATATATATATATATATATATATATATATATATATATATATATATATATATATATATATATATATATATATATATATATATATATATATATATATATATATATATATATATATATATATATGACACAGGACTATGCAATAAACAATTTGGTATACAAATCATGTTGATATCTTGTTTCTTTGATGAGTTATTGCATTTCAAAGATCGTGTGAGTGTCTTGAAATGTGACCTTACATTGTACAATGTGATGTCATAGAGGCAAATCCAAGACAATTTTTTGTGTATCTCTTTGAAAATTGATTTCATCTTCCTAAATTATTGGAAATGTTTTTTTGTTTATTTATTGAGATGGGGTATAACATACACTTTATAAGAAAGTGCTTTGCCCATCTGACTATGAGCCGTACTCTATCTGTAAAATATATGTTTGTTTTTTGTTTTTTACAAATGCATAAGAATTGTCTTGGATCTGCCTTTATGACATCGCATTCAGACATTTTACACAGCGCGGACATTTTTTATTACACTCACGCAATATGTGGAATACAATAACTGAACAAAAAACGATACCAACATAACATTTACACCAAATTGGTTTTTCATCTATCGTGTAGCTGAAAATAAAAATTCACTGGAATATTCCTGTAGTATTTGTAATTGAATCAAGATTAGTTAAAAATAATGCCATCATCTACAGCTATATGAAAAGCCAAAACATCAGAGATGTTGAAGGTCAACTTATATTAGTCTGGGAGCATTCCTATTAATGAAAACACAGAAAAAAGGAACATTTTGCTACATGGAAGCCGCCATTTTGTGACATTTCGCATGATCCTCTGTTATCATAACATTCAAAGCTTAGGCAATGTTACATATTTTAAATGTGAAATATGTCTGGTAAAATATTTTTGCAAGGGAAAACTTAAACTCGATAAAATACTTTAAGTACTGTCATGGTTTAATATTTTCTCGTCCCAATTGATATGTTTATCACGTCGTTTTCAGAGAATAGGAAATATAATCGACAATAAAGCTAGGCTTCTAGGCACGAAAAAAACATTTTTGACATTATGTGATTTGCCATTTCAAACCAAGAAAAAAGACACAAAAAAACAAATATCATTCTTTTTAGTATCAAAAATAAATAAAGGCAAATAAAAATGTGTTGTGAAACTAATGCATGTCTACAAACACGCACACAATATTTATTGAATCTTTCATTAGTCTGTTTCTATCTACTGACAAAACGTTGGGAAAATAAAACCAGAAATTAATTTGCGGTTTATTTTGACCTATTTTTAACGCGATTTAGAAAGACCAGAACAGGAAGTATTAATATGCAAACACCATCAACTCGATTGTTTACAAAGGTGATATACAAGAAGAAGTTTGAAAAAAATTGTAGTTCAAGAAAAACTCCAGGAAATAATGCGAAATTTATGATGCGATCTGTAAATACTTCTTTGCGTTTGCTACAGTGAATCCATTACCAGATTACTGTAGTAATACAAATAAATTCTATATATACTTTTGAATTAGCTGCTAGCTACAATCTTGGACAAAACTGTTGTGTCAATTCAACGTTTTAAGTACTAAAAATTCTCCCGGGAATTGTAAGTGCCTACCCCCTACCCCTTTTTCAATGTTAAATTTACTTCTTTCTGAACATCATTTGCAGAAAAACAGTCGCAACGGCAAAAATTCAATTGGGAGGGGGACGAGTCCGGGAAGGGAGAACCTTAAATATAGTTAGGTAGGGAAGGGGATACTGGCGGCGTCAATGAAATTATGGAAATGTCCCTAGAATTCTAAAATATTAATTACAAATGAAAGAATGTGGATCGAAGAAGCATTACAAAAATCCAGCATTTGTGATCATTTCTAAATGTGGAATAATTTACAATAGAAAAGTAGGATCGTGAAAAGAATCACACAATTTTATTATTGTCTCAACGAGTTTTGTCCAGGATTGTCTGGGAAAATCACAGAATATTCTTGAATAAAATTTTCACTCATTTTGTAAAGACGAAAAACGGCAGTATCAGGAAATTATGCCAAAATCTGTTCATTTCGCTTTGAATTGGTCAATTTCGCGTCATACTATAAAGGTAGTGTTAAGTAAAAAAAGGAGGGGGGGGGGGGGGGGAGTGCGGTTGGTAAATACATTGAAGTAGGATAGCAGGACAGAAAGCGTCTTGAAAAATATGACAATGTCCAAATTCGGGGTAGGCCGGGGCTGCGGTGGTGGGTTGGTGGTCTTTGCCAGCGGGGCGAGTGTCGAGCCTGATCACGCATGAAGTTGAGCACGTATTTCTCGGAAGAAATGGGCCGTTACCAGAAACTGGATGAGGGCATAGTAAGGAATCTAGTACGCGCTTTGCCCAAATTGCCCCTACTCAGTGCAAGGGGGTTATATCATGTTAACTTTGAGAGGAAGTGAATGGAGGTTTTTTTTGCGTCTTTCGTGCTACAAAATTAGAGGACATGTTTAACATTGCAAATAAGCGAAATACGAGGTGTTTCCTTGAAGATGGCGCCCCTTTGCATAATAGCGCAAAGGCGAAATTGGCTGTTGTGCGTATTAACGCACATTTGTTAAGAATTCCACCAAATATCTGAAAACCATTTTTCCTCTTTTTTTTTTCAAAACGCACTTTAAAATAAGATTACCGCCCTTATCATTTATCGGCACAGTCGATGAGCCATTTGGTTGTGCACGCAAAACTAATTATTGAGGACGGTGAACGGCGAGAAGGTGAAGGATATTATATACTGTAACTATTTTTTAAATATGGGGCTTACCGATTTCTCCATATGGATTTCCACAGTGGGGCTCACCATCTGCACAGACGGACTTGCCCAAAGGGGATAATAATTAACAAACACTCCATCAACTCGATACAGAAAACATTTATCTCAATTTGTCCTTGACTGTTTAATAATATCAACTCGTTGTTAATTATTTATTTTACTTGTACGGGTCTAAATACACACTTTTGCGGTCATTTGAAACAATAATAAATCTGAAAATATATATTTTCGTAAAAAAAAGACAATTACCACCCCCTCCCCACCTCTCCCGCACTCGCTAAATAATACATCAAACACGCTGAAATATAATTTCGATTTTAAAAACAAAACCCCGTCAACCTGTTAAGTCTTTCCTACCCATTCTTGTTTCTTATATTGATTGAATAATGTTGAAACATAAACGTTTACTTTAGTCCTAGTCTTTTATAGTAATTTATTTCTCTTTATTCATTGGATTCGATCACCGTAAAACGTACAAATTCCCAGGTATTTTCAACATTCAAAGCACACCTTAAATAGTTCTCATTTGACCTATCAATGAAATCCAAACCCCAACTCTATTCTTATTCATCATATACAGTCAGACAGTAACTTGTTTTATTTGCAATTTGTAGCGCTGCTGTTTATCTAGACACTGAAAACACATCTTCTTTCGAGAACTAATGCAAGTTATCTGAGCAAAAAATTGACATTCTTTTCCTAGATAATCTTGGACAAAACTGTTGGTACAATATAGCGTTTTGAGAACTAAATATGTTATAGTGCTGTGTTTCTTTAAGCAGTTATAATTCTTACGAGAATTGTAGCTCCCTACTCCCTTCCCCCTTTTCAATGTTGAATTTCTTTCTTTCTTAACATCATTTCCAGAAAAAACAGTCGCAACGGCCAAACATTGCATGGAGAGGGGAGGGGGAAAAGAGGACGTTAAATATAGTCAACGAAATTATGAAAATGTCCTAAATAAAAAATATATATACACTAAGAATATGGATTGGAGTAGCAATAGAAGAACAAATCACAGCATTTATGATGTATAAATGTGGAATAATTTACAATAGAAAGTTAGGTTCATGAAAAGCAACACATAATTCCATTAAGTGTCTCAACGTGTTTTGTTTAAGATTGTAGATATTTTCAAAGACATTGAATTGACTCATTATTCTTACTTTTGATAACGAATCTAATTGATGTTTAATGGTACTTATCTCAAGACTAAGTGACAGAGTCTAGCAATTTCATCAGAGTTGTTGACTCGAGCAGCTCACTTGGTTTCGAATCGGACTAACATTTTGGATAAAAGTTTAGAAAAAGATTAATACAGATTTGTAGATTTTTTTCAAAAGCTTGACCTGCTCAGAATATTACTCTTTTAACCAATATATAAAATTGCTACATGTAATATAATTTACAATAAAGAAACTTTCCTTCTGTAATCGCTTTCATACAAGTATATTATACAAAAAATGTATGTAGGCCATTGTTTGTACTCCGTCATGTCCGTTTAACGATGTAGGCCATTGGAAACTTACAAGTATAACATACCAAAAATGTACGTAGGCCATTGTTTGTACTCCGTCATGTCCGTTCAAGGATGCAGGCCATTGGGAACTTATTTGGCCATTTTCTATCCGATTTGAAATATTTTCAATAGCTATACGGCCGGTAAACTTGTTGCAGACCTGACAACGATAGAATATATGAAAACGGGATAACATAGCTCACTGCACAATAAAATTAATCACGACTAGAGTTGCTCTGGACCATTTGGGGTAGGAACGGGTTTCATGGCCCCTGTTTTCCATAACGTTAAAAACATTATGAAATCACTGTGGTCTCACGTTTTGGACGTTTGTATATACAGGTCAGCAAGTATTACCTTGTATTTATCCTAATCTATTTTATTTGTACTCCGTCCAAGAATGCAGGCCATTGGAAACTTATTTGACCATTTTTTGTCCAATTTGAACTATTTTCAATAGCCACATGGCCGGTAAACTTGTTGCAGACCTGGCAACGATAAAACCTTAAGAAAATGGGATGATATAGCTCACTGCACTTTAAAATTATTCACGGCTAGAGTCCCTCTGGAAAATTAGAGGTTGGGGCAGGTTTCATGGCCCTTCTTTTCCATAACGCTAAAAACATTATAAAATCACTGTAGCCTCACGTTTTGGACGTCTTGTATATGCACGTCAGCAAGTATTATCTTGTATTTTGCTTATTTTGCATTGTTTGTACCCCGTTTAATGATGCAGGCCATTGGAAACTTATTTGACCGTTTTCTGTGTGATTTGAACTATTTTCAATAGCTATATGGCCGGTAAACTTGTTGCAGACCTGACAACGATGGATCCTTATGAAAATGGGATAACATAGCTCACTGCATTTTAAAATTAATCACGGTTAGAGTCCCTCTAAACTATTGGGGGTAGGAGCGGGTTTCATGGCCTTTTTTTTCCATAACATTAAAAACATTATGAAATCACTGTGACCTTACGTTTTGGACGTTTGTATACCTAAGTCAGCATGTATGACCTTATATTTACCTTTTTGTATTTGTATTGTTTGTACTCCGTCCAACATGCAGGTTATTGGAAAGTAATTTGACAGTTTTCTGTTCGATTTGAACTATTTTTAATAGCTATGTGGCCTATAAACTTGTAGAAGACTTGGAAACGATGGACCTTTAAAAAAATGGGACAATATAGCTCACTGCTTTTGAAAAATTAATCACAGCTAGAGTCCCTCTGGACTATTAGGGGTAGCATATCGTGTACATTTGCTTAAAAATTATGCAGATATCCCAACTTTCCTCCTTGCTATGAAAACACATTTTTATACCAGCTGCACTTATTGTTCAGAGATGAATTGGTTCTGTAAACAATTTATCCACACAATACTTATATTCATTGTGCATGAGTGACATTAAAGGTCAATGTTGGACAATTGTTTGTTTTACTGAACCGCCGAAATTGGTCAAAAACGGCGGTTGGAGAATAAAGGAGATGTACACAACATGAGAAGCGGGTTTTTATGGCCCCTTTTTTCCATAACGCTAAAAACATTATGAAATCACTGTGGCTCCACGTTTTGAACGTTTTGTATAAGCAAATCAGCATGTATGACCTCAAACTTTGAACTGCTTTGTTTAATTTTAAAGACACTGGGGAAATCGTAAGGGAATAAAATATCAGCATGAGTTTTTCACAAATTTAATTCTTTAATAGTTCCCTATCATATAAGACAATGAATTCACGTTATGATATATTGAATGATATGTTCCTTAAATTATTAGTTCAGTGCATACGTGTATAAACCATGCAACTACTTTTTCAGAAAAATTGTAAAGTGGGCGTTTTTTGCTAAAGGAAAAATGTCCCTCAATTACTGTCGCATTAGCAGGAAGCTGGCAACTTTTGTTAGTCCCATGTACGGGAGAAATGTGTCCCTATTGGAAAAGTAGCCCTTTCTAAAACTGAAACAAATAGAAACAAAATAGGAAAGAAACTGCATCAATATATTATTCCGTTTATGAGATATTGAGGTTTAAAGTGTGTTCTTATCTGTGTAAGGATGACTTGTGTAGTAAGTAGACTGTGGCATAAGGAAATTCTTGCTCACTATTTGTTGGATCTTTCGCCAAGCATTCTGTATACTGTAAATTATAATTATCCTTACTACATTATGTTTTACTACTTAACTATAACATTCAACGGTTTTTAAGCTTCAAAATATCAGTATAAACACACAAACACTGATTTCAGTCGTTTCCACACAAATGATACGGAATTTAAAAATTAAAATCATGCATAACGGAATAAGATTTTAGAATGCTTTTACCCTATTTTGTTTCGCTTTACGTTGTATAATATGAAATTCTTTAAAAATTGAACTTATCCTTAACTTACCCTTTACAAGTACAACACTTATCATGTTTTTCCTCATAATAGAACTGGAAAACTCGATTGCGGCTCAAAAATTTTTCCAAGGAAATCCTTACCGGTCAGAAAAGAACAACAATATGCCAGAAAAATTGTTATTAGCTCAACAAAGACCGAAGGCAGAGATAGAAACTATACAGGAAACATACACTAAAAGAATGGAAGCAGTAAGTATTAAGGGGCGACGGTGCTGTGGGAGCGGGTGGCTGGGAATGGGGGTACTTCAGCCACCCAATACTGTCAGGTGAACACGTGTTATCACGCTACCCGACATATTTCGAACGCCCCGCCTCCTCTGGTGTTGAATGGAGAAAAAGAAGAAAGGGGTGATTTAATCTTATGAATTTGTATAAGCCTTGTGTACTATTCTTAATTTACAAACTTCTGTTACGTATTTGTTTGATTAATTCTTATAATCATTTAATAATTGTTATTGTCTAGCAAAGAATTTGCGTTATCAGGCTTCCTACAATTAGATTCATGTCTATATTGTCTTTTTGGAAATGTATATACAGTATTTTATAAATAAGAAATTTAGAAGAAAAACAAATAAATGGGTGTAGAAACCCTTTAACACACATAAATGTGTAAATGTTTTGCACAAAGGTCGTGGGTGTATAATGGGGAATGAAGTGGTTAAATTCGTTAAGCGAGATCTCTCTTTAGATCTGGAGATTTCAAAAAAAAAAGATTAAAATAATTCAATCACTCTACACGTGTCGGTAGACAGCTGCTTAAACTTATAAACCTATCAAACTGAGATTTGCCGAATGTAATTTCTTCAGTACCTTGATCAACCAATCGCTGGGAGAATTCTAACTTGAAACATCAATACAAAAATGTTTGAAAAGCAGACGGGCAAAACCAATCTTTTGATTGGTTGGTAAGATTCCGCAACATACGATTGGTCTGTCATGGACACATAATTTTGCCCATCTTCCACAATGAATTATGGAAGTAATATTCAAAGCAAAAGCTTGCCATTCACACTGCAGCACTGTGCAGCATACTGCCTAGTTTATTCTATATTTGGCGAAAAGTTTTTGCGAAAATTTTAAGTTTTGTTTTTGGTTATCAGTTTCTTACAATTAAACTATTATTAGACATTGTACCAGCTTAAAATGGTGAAAACGAAGTTTTCAATGAGGTTTTTTTTTATAAATTAAAAAAAAAGAACAAAAATGGAGTAAATACATATCGTTTTAAGAACAATTTAAATGACCATGTAAATATCAAACACATGGCTAATGTTTGAACAGCATCTTCAAACAGCATTATTTGCACAAACAGCCATCATTCTTTTTAACTATGATCTTGAATAGGAAATTGAATTTGAAATAGTTGTAAAATGGTTATAAGGTTGGTTAGGATAGGAATTCAAGAGACTACATAGACAATGTTGCCTCAAAGCACAGATTTTGGAACCTCCTTGAAACAACTTGTTTTGTAAAAATAACGATGCTATTTGATGTCGATAGCAGACTGGTAGTTTACCAAATTATAAACAGAAACTTGCTATTATTTATCACAACTATTTCATCCTTTGACAAACATAGAAGATGAAATGTGGATACAATTCAATAGCAATGTAAATACGGAATGCGTGGGTGATATTTGAGCAACGTGACTCCTTAAAATTTGTACAAACAATCATGAAACGGAAACTGAAGTCGAGATAGTTGTGAAATAGTTGATGCCTAATAATATGGTATTTTGCTATAAACATGGTTTTCAAATCAATAAAAAACACCACCTACACATACATTTTTTTAAGATTGGACTGAAAATCTTCCATATTTGATCAAAAAAGTATATTATTTACACTTTGATTTTGTTATCGTTCATAAGATTTTATCTCGTAACTAACTTTTAATTGAAATGTTGTATTGTTCTCAGAGTATATTTTGTTGTACTTTAATCGAGATACTGACCGATTTTTTAGCGATTGGATCCAAATCTATTACCCTTGAAATTACTGTGGAATATTTGGTTCGGGAAGGGGAAGGGGGAGACGTACTAACACGTATTTCACTCTCCACAATAGCCTACGCTCTACGATAAATTAGGCTTTAATGGAAAAAACAAACAAACAAAACATGTATAACCCTACAACTTTTCTTCACATCAAAGCACTCTCAATATTGATGTAACGCTGATGTGCATCGTCTCCAGACCGCTACTACGTCATTTCTGCATGAGTGGTGCTCAATGCATTTTGTACTAAAGAACGATGTTTGCTTGTAAATTTCTCTGTTGTTTTCGATAAGAAATGAAACATTTAGGCTCTCGTTGCATTCGATCGTCCTAAACAGGAGAAGTATTTGCTGCTCAGATTGCCAAAGCAATTTGCTGTACCGCGCGGAAGAACAATTTCATTTACAATTTGATGTATTTCTCATTAACTGTCCACAGTACTGTACAATCCGTTCCTATCTAAACAGTTGCCTGAATTGAAATGAAAAAAAAAATATATTGATTTTATTCAGCACACCAGTATTCTGGATGCAGATAAATTATTAGTTATTTGCAAGTACTATATCGAATATTTACTTCGAATAAGTGAAATGTGGCTGACAAAATCGTACACAAAAATTACTTTCATTAGCATACGGGAAAGGAAAATGGAAAGTTACCTTCAACACAGGAAAATTGTTCTATATTCCCCACACATAAGAATTATTTAACGTTTTCTTTGTTAAATCAACAGTGCAATTCTGGTGACGTCATTCTACGGGTGGCTCAACCAGACGAGATGCCCGCTGACCTTATGGGCTGGTCTATCTTCTCAACTTTCTTCTGGGGCTGGATCTGTGGTCTGGTCGCTCTTATGTACTCCTGTAAGGTGAGATATTATTACTAAGCGTACACAAACGTCACATCCAAGTGGAGTGCCCCTTATCTCGTGGGCTGGCTTATATTCTTAAAGTCGTTATGTTAGCTACTATTCATAGATTAACAATATTGTTCCTATTAAGTCTAACTTATGCACACTGTAATCCCTTTTGAAGGCTTGGGTCTAGTTAAATTATCTACTTTTACGTTTACAAACGACATCTGTAGTACCAAAATTCAGGGATACGTTTCACTCAAATGATTAATAGTTAACATAATGTTCTCTTTATGCATTCACTAAAATAATCTTTAGCTACTAAAGACACTCCTCCAATTACAATAGATGATATTTTTATTGGATCACTGGATGTGAACCAATAACAACTCATGCTGGTAAATTAGAGTGCAAATACTTGATTATTTTTTTAATTTGAGAATTTAATGCATCAAGTGTCAAATAAAACGCTTCAAGAACTTATGAGTCACTTAAAGGCCAGTTATTGTTTGTATTACACGCAGGTAAATATATTTAAATTCGTGTGTTTTGATTGGTCGAAACACAATTGTACAATGTGCACTTAAAATTGATAGGCCAATCAGTATCCCGCCACATTTTAATCACGATATATGACCTGTAAATAAAATTCAGGATACCCATGAATGTGTTCTTCCTTTTTAGCATGGAATGAAAGAAAGTACTTAAAATGTAAAAATAAATAGACAAAGTATGTGATGACCGGCTCCTTTTAGGCAAAACTCTGATTGCAGGCCATTATGTATTCAAATTTAGCAATATGAGAATATACATTTATGCAGTCACATTTAAGTACTAAGCACTATCTACTAAGCTAATATTACACTAAGCGTTTCCACTCAATTGTTTTACTCAATACTGTTTAACTATTCTCTAACACGTTTGTTTAATTAACTTCAACATTCAATGCAGGGCCTCCACACAGGTTTCATATTGCAAATGTTCATTCTTATCTGAGACCGATGTATTTGTTTTGAATAATTAACACAAATAAGCATAAGGCCTTTTTGAAACCATTGTTTTGAAAATTACTGGGAAGGCATAGCTGCGAGCCCCTGGTGAAATCAATTTGTCATTATATGATATTGATTGTCTGTTTGTTGCTTATGATCTTCAATCAAGTGGGAAATCGACAACGACCTGGCATTGGTTTACGACGCAAAGCTAATAATGCCAGGAATTGAAATACTCGTCGCCTTTTGTGCTGTAAGCAATCTCTTTTCCCGAGTTTGTAAATGCATGTAATCTCAACCATCAAGGCCTCTATAACGCAATGAAACACACTAAATGTAAAAATCCACACAATCTCGCAAAATATCAATACAAATGGAAATAACGCCTTCTTAATAATCAAGGCTGTCAAATTCACGGAAGCAATTCATTTAATACAATATGGATATCAGGATTAGATACATTGCATTTGGGTCTCTTAAATAGGAAACTTTGTTTTCCCGAACATTGTGAAGTAACTTTCGCCATTGTTTACTAATTGGCGTGGCAATGTTTGTACAAGCAATTCTACACAACAGAAATGTTGAATTTTATTACATGTTTATTTTAACGTTAACACAATAACCAGCTTTAATACGATGTAAAATGAGCAAAACGTCCGATCAAAATCTGTTGAAAATTTCTTTTAATTTCCAGATCTTGATATGCAAATCTATTGTTTGAGGGGGAAAACATTTATATAAAAAAAGAATATTAATAATAATAATAAAAATAGATAAAAAATAATAATGATAATAAAAAAATGAAAAAATAAATAAATGATAATAATAATAAAAATAATAATAATAATAATAATGATAATAATATTCATAATAATACTAACAATCATAGCCATAATTATAATCATCATCATAATAATAATAATAATAATAATAATAATAATAATAATAATAATAATAATACTAATGCTACTACTACTACTACTACTACTAATAATAATAATAATAATTATAATAATAATAATAATAATAATAATAATAATAATAATAATAATAATAATAATAATAATAATAATAATAATAATAATAATAATAATGACAATAATAACAATAATAATAATAATAATAATGATAATAATCATAACCATAATCAT
>JAIGNY010001560.1:352500-370000 GCA_020152595.1 Chiridota heheva | reverse complement strand
AATTTTCACAGAAACAAGAAAATACAATTTGAACAATCTAAATTGTTCGTAACAATCTGGAGAAAAGTTTCTTATTAAAAATCTTCTTACGTCATTAGCATAATCTTGAGGTACATATGAATGGAAAGGCCAATAATTAACATATTTATAAGTATAGAAAACGCTTTGATTTGTCGAAATATTTACACAAAGTTTGATTATATATCATATTTTCTACCTACATTTAAATTTCATAAAAGATATTTCATTTTGAAAGTGTTCTTCATCGTGGTAAGAAGACAGCTTGTTTTTGAGTTTGTTTAGACAATTCTAAGAAAAACAATATTGTTGTTGTAATATGCTTACAATATCAAAATATCTAATTGAACCCTTTTTAATTTATTTTAATTTAAATAGATAAATGATTTTTACGATTGCACAAAAATGTTCATGATGATGGAGAAACTGAGTCCTTTACTTTTTCACGTAACATGCATTCTGCTAGGCGCAGCGCTGCATATGACTCGTAAAAATTAGCGATTGACTGACTTAATTAACGTTGGAGCCCCACATCAGAAACTCGATTTATTGTTTATTTTTGGCTCCACAGTTTCCAACAGTAAGTAGGTAAAGGGCTCAGTGTTTTACAAAAATTGGTCCTAAAAATAATTCCTTCGCAATATGACTAATTAAACAAATATAGATTGATCATGACACTTTCTCTTTACATGTCATTTACATGAGCAAATAGACTGGATAATAGCAGGCAAATTAATTTCATATGTGTATTCATCAAGCTATTCATTCGATAAAATTATTCCTAACTTCCGACAATTAAGCAACATTATTCATTAATCAATATTCCCTAGCTTCTAGATTAAAACTGTTTAAGTGCCTCGGTTCCGTTATTATCTTTTTTGTTTAAGTTTCTTATTCATTCGATCCAAAGTACGTAACTACATGTCCAAACAATCGATAAATCAATATAGTAAGAATAACAATACACAGTAGCAATAATAGTAGTAGAAATTAAAACATAATAGCTACATTTGATATCATCAAAGAGTGGAAAGCATAGTATTAAGAAAATGAACCTTGTAAAAATGAATAACGAATGTTACAGTGAGGACATATCAATAGATGTACAATGGAGTATATAATTGTTAAAAATGAACGACAAATTAACTAGCGTTTGACTTAGCAGAGCATACATGTAAGCTGAACAAATAAAAATGTTATAACGGGTGAAGTGGATAGTAATTTTGAACGTAGTGTCTGAATCTAATAAGTGAGCAAGAAAAGATTGTGCATCTGAGACTATTGGATGGCTGAAATGAAAACAAATGAGGTAAATTAGTATTTACATAATATTCACAGATTCATTGCAGAGGGTATTTTGACAAGAAAGGGGGTGATAACACAAAAATGGCCGCGTACTGGAATTAAAGGGAAATAGTCATGTGGCAAAGTGTTGAAATATGCCGGGAATATTGAAAAGAGCAAAAAATTACATCAAAACGGTGAAAATTCTAATTTGGGTAATTTTGTACTGTAAAGTCTTTTCTTTTTAAGAATTTATATTTAAAATTATATTACAATACCAATCGCTGTATGTCCACTTATTGCGTTTTGATTGATCTTATCACCAACGTTCTTTGAAAGGAGGCAGATCAATATGATCAAAAGTTTTTCAATTTCTATTATAAACTAATAAGATGTGGGAAACAGTCAACCATTTTCAGTGAGTGAAATTACTGATAAGAAATTTGATATTCTTTTCTTCTAATACAGCTTTTGCATTATTTAAAACGGTTTGAAGTTTGATTGGCCCCAATCTAGACAGTACAGATGCTGCTCTGCTAGCTATACAATTCTAACACCATTTTATCAATCTCCAAATGATAATAATAACTTAACAGCTTGTATTTTCAAAATGGAGTTATTTCTTTCCATGTCTTTGATTTAGAGATATTTGCATGCGGCAGTGCATTTTCGTGTTCCTCTGGGATAGATGAATCTGATGTTTAGGGACAAATAAGGCGGCGGAAGACTCTAAGAAAGCTATAACAAACATAGTTTATTATTCATACCTACGTTAGGCAAATTCACACAATATTTCAGTTTTGGGAAAATACTTGAATGTTATTACTATTATTTATACCGCTAATGGAAATCCGAAATGACATGAATCCTTATAAATTAAGATCACTTACGCAATTAGCGTAGATTTTGGAAATAACTATCTACAAATGTAATGTAACCAACGTCAGATTGACAGTTTGGGAGCAACCCGAAAAACTGGGCTATTTGATATACCCCCAAAATGGGTACTTTTATTTGTGTATTACGTCATCGCATGAGCCTACACATTGGACTAGCCTACACTAAACATATAGGGTTTCTCATTTCCCGCTCCGGATTGTCCAGCATTTCAATGAATAACCTGAAATTCTAGAGACGGATAATAAATAGATATTAAAAGTTTTTGCCGCTCCTGTTTGAAATTCATTGTCGGTTTTTTTTGAGAAAATGAACAAAACAGATTTTCCATGATCTGTTTTATAGATTTTCTCAAAAAGGCGACCGTGAATATCAAAATGCATATACTGCAGGATAGCATTACTTATGGTCACTAACAGTAAGGATTCCATCTACGTACAGTTTAATAAGATGGAAACACATAATAAAACTGGGCTTAAATAGACAGTACGAAAATGTATTCTTTCGATTGTTAGAATGAATTATACTTGTTGTGCAGAATCCCAAAAGATTCACAATCACAACATGATGATTAAATATACAATGGTTGACACAAAATGTGAGCAACTGACAGCGCTTCAATTTTCGTCCAACCTTTGATGTTGGTAAAAATTGTTAACTTGTATAAAGGGCAATAAATAGTTAGCTTAAATCTGTGAATTGATGAAAATTTAGGTTAAGAAATCTACAGAAGAAAGGAGAGAATTCGTTTCATGAGTTTAGCCATTTAATCCATGTTTTCTTGAAATAAAGATGTAAAACTTTTCTTAAACCCAAGGTTTTTCTGTGCATTTTAAGATCATATTTGACTTAAATGCGTGTAAATTTAATAATATCATTTGAAATTTGTGTTCATAGTAATAGTATACGGGACAGGCGATGTATTATTGGCACATGACGCCCTCTTTTGTATTAAAAATCCTTATAAGGAATTGAGTGATCTATACAATTACTGGACATACATCATATTAACGTGAATATCGTGGTAATTACAAATACAATACAATTCAATCTACCTCGAAGTGTTTGTTTACACAATCACCGAACATGTACTGACAAGCCAATTAATAATCGCGGCGGAAATGACGTAACTATATATGATCAGATTTATTGGTGACGGTCAAGCAAGCTTCTTCAGGCGAGATTCCCTCTTTGATCAGTTCGGTTGGTACCGACGATTGGGGGACTCCATAAGTCCCGCGATCGGGAGACTCAAATATGCGCACTGAGCATACAGTGATATATGAAAGCCGCCATTTTTATTGTGAAATTTCAGTCATAGACGCCAATTAGTCGTTTCATTGAATGTTTGCAACAAAGTTTTCTTTGTTCATTATTAATTTCGCGAATGTAAAACAACTTCGTTACTATCACGCAGCTATTGCTAAATAATTTCACAAATCCCCAAGTTATTTCTCATAATTTCAGAAATCTTTCTTAAAGCGTAACTGCCTAACGGTAACCCATAATAACATTTCATCACTTTTCTTCACATTTCTTGAAAAGCACACGGTGAATCTTAAAAGCGCACGGTGAAACGATGATTAATATGCTATTATTTCAAATCGTGAAGAAAAATTTGAGCCCTTCGCAGTGGTTGAGTTCCCCTCGCTCGAAATGTATCGGATTCTTATGTTATTCCTATTCAAACTATGAATTTAAATAGATGCATTGTGGGATACTTCTGTTAAGGATTCCCTGATCGGGAGAACACAACTATTCTCCCAATCAGGGGTACAAACCGGACTGTTAATGTTGCTCCTGGAACTGCAAGATTATGGAAATGATGCTAGTCTCTCTTGTAAATCAACCTAATTGGATCCGGTTGTGCCAATTAATATTAAAGTAGCAGTCATAAGATATGGCTGCGTCAGTTAATAACAAAGCAGCAAGTGTAGATGCGGCGATAAATTAAAGACCAAAAATCATGAAAAAATAATCTTTAGCAGTCTGGGCATCTCCTAAAAGAAGGAGGTTTCCTTCTTTCATGAGATGACATTTTTGTGTTTCAATTACCTGAACCCATAATTAACGAAATTTCTCTTTAGTCTTTAAGCAAAGATACATACAGGCCTAGTACTTGGTCTTCTACATTTTAGTCATTTGACCGCAAGTTCAGGTCAAGGTCAGGATTTTCTTAATCGAATGTCTTGAAATGTAAACGGTGAAATTTAGTTTATTGCATTTCTTGTTCATTTACTCTTAAAGTAACCAAATACTGATATCCAATGTAGTATCGAAACCTCGAACAAATTTTCCAGCAGTTATAAGTATGACCCACATACTAAGTCATTGAGATATCATATGGGAATTATGAGTATGATCACGTAATGGCAGCCCCGTAGCTGTTCTAGCTCACGCTTCTTGAAAATATTTTATCCTTAGGAGATATTCCAAATTGGTTACAGGAACATCTGCCTATAATAGCAAATATGTTATACCTTCTTCAAAATGTAATGTTATTTCTACGGTAGATTAGATAAATTCATACAATATGGAAATATATAGGTCTTTCGGTTCAGGCTCTGCAATACAGATTTTTTTTAACAATGTGTAGCTTTTAAGTTGAAAAGCCTTGTACTAAAATCATGAAACAATTTCAAACATTTATCAAGACCAGTCATAAAATGATAATCACTTTAAAAAGGATTTTGTTTTTTGTTTCACTTCCTCTGCATTTAAACGTAGGTGTCATTATTATTTATTTTATGATTAATTTACTTTAGGGCGTGTATGTCTATCCATCTGTGAGTAATGGTTTGGCAAACATCCAAGACACCCATTTCATGACTCACTTCGAACAGTACACTAGATATTTGATTAAGAGGTCATATAAGTCAGGACGAATTCTTTCAAATTCTAACCATATAAAGAGCAAATGATTTCATTAATTGTGGTTAAAGGACCTTTCCTTTTTTATGAAAGATATTTTCGGCCCTTTGTACCTGTTTTTTAAGGAAACCTCACAATAATACAGAAATAGCTTAATCTGACTTGTTTTATTTATTGATTTATTTTGTACACATTGTATTAATATTAATGTCAAAATTAATATTCTTCTTCTTCTTCTTCTTCTTCTTCTTCTTCTTCTTCTTCTTCTTCTTCTTCTTCTTCTTCTTCTTCTTCTTCTTCTTCTTCTTCTTCTTCTTCTTCTTCTTCTTCTTCTTCTTCTTCTTCTTCTTCTTCTTCTTCTTCTTCTTCTTCTTCTTCTTCTTCTTCTTCTTCTTCTTCTTCTTCTTCTTCTTCTTCTTCTTCTTCTTCTTCTTCTTCTTCTTCTTCTTCTTCTTCTTCTTCTTCAAATTCTTCTTCTTCTTCTTCAAATTCTTCAAATTCTTCAAATTCTTCTTCTTCTTCTTCTTCTTCTTCTTCTTCTTCTTCTTCTTCTTCTTCTTCTTCTTCTTCTTCTTCAAATTCTTCAAATTCTTCTTCTTCTTCTTCTTCAAATTCTTCTTCTTCTTCTTCTTCTTCTTCTTCTTCTTCTTCTTCTTCTTCTTCTTCTTCTTCAAATTCTTCTTCTTCGTATTAGTAGTAGTAGTAGTAGTAGTATTTCTTTTATCAATATTGTTATTATGATTATGATTATGATTATGATTATGATGATGATTATTAGTATTATTATTATTATTAGTAGTAGTAGTAGTAGTAGTATTTTTATATTATTACCATCATTATTATTATTATTATTATATTATTATTATTATTATTATTATTATCATTATTACTATTATTATTATTATTAGTATTATTATTATTATTATTATTATTATTATTATTATTATTATTATTATTATTATTATTATTATTATTATTATTATTATTATTATTATTATTATTATTATTATTATTATTATTATTATTATTATTATTAATAATAATATTATCATATTATTATTAGTAGTAGTAGTATTATTATTATTATTATTATTATTATTATTATTATTATTATTATTATTATTATCATTATGATTATGAGTATTATTATGATTTGTATTATTATTCTTATTATTCTTATTTGTATTCTTATCTTTATTATTATTATTATTAGTAGTAGTAGTAGTAGTAATAGTATTATTATTATTATTATCATTATTATTATCATTATGATTATGAGTATTATTATGATTTGTATTATCATTCTTATTATTCTTATTTGTATTCTTATCTTTATTATTATTATTATTAGTAGTAGTAGTAGTAGTAGTAATAGTAGTAGTAGTATTTTTATATTATTATTATTATTATCATAATTATTATGATTATATTATCATTAATATTATTATTATTATTATTATTATCATAATCATAATCATTTTATTATTATTATTATCATTATGTTGTCGTCGTCTCCCCCGTCGTAGTCACATTCGCTATCACCGTCGTCGTCGTCGTCGATTACGACTACGACGATGATGTTCGCGTAATGGTTATATGAGAAGCCTTTTCATAAAAATACTAATTATATTTTGAAATAAGGATATTTTTAAAAAGATAATTATTTTGATAGCAATTACTAAGTGTCAATTATTTTAATAATCCAACGTCATCAAACTTTATCAATTTTGTTGCTTTCTTGTTTTTCGAAAGGTATATAAAGCACACTAAGAAGGGGGTAGCGACTTAGAAGAAGAGCGAAGATATTTGTCGAAGGCACACATTTGGAATGTTATTAGTTTTATTTTTGGTTTAGTAGTTTGGGACATTTTAAATGATAAAATTTGGAATAAAAAAAAAGAAGCAAGACATGCACTGGTTAGCCCGATGGAAGCACATGACTGTGCGTAAAGTTAGATGTTGTGATAAAGTTCAAGCACACGGCGTATTACTCATGAGGTATCAACTGCATTGACATGTAGATATTGGGCTTTCTGGTGGCAAACTAGTTAACATATACCCTAAAATATGATTTAATTAACTGTCATTATTGAATCTCATTTTGTTCTGCATCGGGTTGTGTTGATTTGTGGTAATTATTAATTTGTTGTTGATAGAAAGCTGCATAACTATATTGGTACTCTAGTGACACACTAATAATCACTTGAATTTTACAGCCATCACTTTCACAAAACGTATTATTACAATTTTGCATATGTTTAGAAAAGTTGAACTCACAAAATGACTATGAAGAATGGAGGGATTGAAACAAATCAATAAATGATTTTACACTATTAGTTTTAGCATTGATAAACAATCCCCTAAACTAACATTGATTATAACTGCGTGCAGCTGTTGTTTTTGTTCTTCAGAAGAAATCAAACTGGAAAAATGTACAATGCGTCATTCTTATGTTCAATTTGTTTTGCAGCTTTACAATGTTGTGATTGAGGCGTGTAATAGAAAGACATTGTAATAACCCTTAGTAATAATCACATCGAGTTAGTAGCCCAACAATTTATGTCCATTGCTTGTATTTATATATGAACCTTTAAATTGTATATTTCAAAATATGAAGTCTAGAATGTGTCATTTTTATATTAACTTGTTATTGATACGGCTTACATTGTTGGGATGTTGACATGTGATAGAAAGTCATGTGTTTGATTCGTAGTACATGCACTAGTAATAGCACTAAGTATATTCAATCATGTTAATATCTTGATTAATAATATCCGGTGTGGTTTATAATCATGAATTAAAGGAGCACAAGACCGAAAAGTGAGGGCGCTTGTTTTTTCAAATTTAACAGATCTTTCATCCACAAAAGATCGATAAACTTCATGTCTCCATAACCCACAGACAACGTGAGGGCAAAGGTTACTTAGATATCCATATCAATCAGAAATGTGCTATACCGTTGCGTGCTGGGTAAAAAATCAATTTTGGAGATCACCTCACTTTTCCGTCTAGTGCTCCTTTAAAGTGCACATTTTGCAGTATTACATTTGGAAATCGTCAAATATTCTCTATTTAAAATCAACCTAATTGGCAAACCCTCTTATATGTGTACATTTCAGCTGCAATTACTTTGAAAGTATACCAGAGCCATCAAATTAAGTAGTATGAGAACATGCACATAGATCACTAATAACTCACATAAGTTAATATTGTATTCATTCTATGAAAAGGTAGTTATTATTCTCATTAGCGTAAACACATTGTAAACGTCATTATGAATATTTGTATTAAGTTTTTTACTCTAGTGCGGATGTGAATGCCAGAATTATGAAGCAATTCTTGCAAACAAAACTGTAAGCTGGGGCCGTGGATTTAATGTTTCTTTGTTTATACCTGTAAAGCAGTTTTGTTTAACGGTACTGAAAAGCACTTACATATTCTGTGCAATTTTGTCACAAATCGAAAACGTTCACCTGATCACCAGACGAGAGGGCAACAGATCTCAATTTATATTTGGAGGTGAAACTGGCCAGGAAAAAACAAATCATTATCAACCAGGCAAAAAGCGAGCACTCTACCAAGCTTACTATTTATTCAGATTATATCTAGAAGGTAGACGAATTACGAAGGTCAGACAAAAATAATGTAGGTTACAAATAGTCATTACAGAATCAGTTAAAGAAAACTGAACCCTTTTCAATGCAATGAAAATATCACTTATTCATTCTCATTTTTTTGAAGTATCACAGAAAAAAGGAGCCAAAAACCCACATAGGTAATCATTAACAACATCAAAACATACACGTGAAAGAGGGCATGTGGATCCCCAGTGTGATTGGATGGAGGTTCACAACACCATTTCAATAAATAAAAATTACGAATATTTCATATCGTCTGTCCCTCCATATATACAAATGTGCATGCATGTAATATTACCACCAAACCATTAATTGCAATCGTATTTCCAAATGCTTTCTCAATTTTATTGAAATTTGGTTCAATAGTTTTTTTTTACCTGTCAAACAGTTTTTCTTCATGATTTCCTATGTAGGAAAAAGAAAGGTTGTGGAAATCTCAAAGCATTACCCATAGAATAAAGAGTACGTGATTGAACGTGGCGTAGCTAAATACTGAATAGGTAAATACCCTTATACCGTTATATTGTTACGTCCTGCGGGCCCGTATGGTCCAAGTTGCCCCATCCGTAGGGCTCTAGCTATGCCACGGCGTACTAACCCTTGTTCTAAACATTACGTGGTATTCCTTACTTTTCTAAAAACGATATATAGAGGCTAACACCATGTGTAGAGACATTACTAGGTTGTAGTTAAAGGTAATGTCACAGTTCCCCTATATAACGCTTGTAATGATGAAAACAGAGTAAAGAAATAATTAAACCTCCGATCAATTTTACTTGGATTGCGTAGCATGAAAACATTTTTTGTATCTGTTTTAATACCCGAAATCTTTCTAGACATCCAATATTTGTCAAACTTTACGCTTCCAGACATTGAAAATATATGGACGCATATGGCTCTTTAGAAAATCCTTCATTGTTCTCACACTCTTCAAGGAACATTCGTATGATTGTGTGTATCAATGTATAAACATTGAATTAAAAATAGGAATATTGATCAAACAAATCAATTTCTAGAAAATGCTGACATGTATTTAGGATAGGATTATCGCATTTCAAAATTCCAACCGTGTGCTCGAGAGAAAAAGGACTGTTGTTGTAATTATATTCTAGCACTGTTTGATATGATGAAAGGTTTCATGTAACCTAAATCATTATTTTTGCTCAATTAGGTAGATGGGACATAACCTGTACCTCACAAGAACATGGTTTGGGTATTAAAATGTACACAATATTCGTTAATGAGAAACGTTAAGAATAATTTCAAAGAAATATATACAAATTATCTTGAAAGTATAACTGTGACATCATACTGTATACTACATCAGTCACGCTTCGACACACTGGTACATGTTTGAAATACAATACCTACTAGATGAAAAAACGAATAACAACGTGGTTTGTCATCAATTTGTCATTATTTTAATGAAAATTCACAAGACTAGGCATTGAAATGAATAACGCTTCCACGGTTAACCCGTTTCTACCATACATACTCCATTCGTCGTATTACGTGTACGTTTGTCTTTAGATACTTAAATTATCCCATAAGTTTCCAGATATTCTTTAACGCCAAAACGTCTTCCATATTTCCAAGCATGTATGTTTTTTTCCTCGCTGTCATATGCACAATACCAAATCACATAATGACTCGCATGTGTCTAATAAACTCCAGCTGGCAATTCCTGTTACTATATTTATCCATAAAACATATTACCAACGTATATTGTACTTGTGTTTTCTTTACACGCTTTAGTAGTTTATCTTGGATTGTTGCTCAAAAAGTTGAAACACTTCATTGCGCAATTGTACTGAGCAAACTTGAGCTGAAAAGTGCTTCTACTATGATCTATCATTATGTTCTTGTATTTGCTATTTAGCAATTGTAATGAGCAAGCTGTAGCTGAAAAGTACTCCTACTGTAGCTACCATTATGTTCTTGCAATTCCTATTTATCGATTGTACTGAGCGAACTTGAGCTGGAAAGTCCTCTTACTATATATATCCTTATGTTCTTGTATTTGCTATTTAGCAATTGTACTGAGCAAACTTGAGCTGGAACTTACTCCTACTATAGCTATCATTATGTTCTTGTATTTGCTATTTAGCAATTGTACTGAACAAACTCGAGCTGGAACTCACTCCTACTATATCTATCATTATGTTCTTGTATTTCCTATTTATCATTTATAAATAAATACAGATAACACAGGTGGAAATAAACCATTATATCATTTGTATAACTTAATACAGTTGTTGTATATATTATATTTAAATGTTTAAAGTTGAAACACGCACTTTGTAGTTTAATCGTATGATTATCCTCTCAGTGTTAGCTTTAGCTGAAAGGCATCAAGGGCCGCTGTTCACTAAATTATTCAAAGCAAGGTAATTATACAGTGTGATAAATCTGTATTGAATTTTTTATTTGACGATTCGGACCTAAATCTTTACCATTTCTTTGAATTTGATATCAAGAGTTTTTACTTTTTGTAAACATAGGAAGAGGGGAGGGAGGGGAGGGGGGGGGGGGTGAAAAGGACATGCTATTTGAAACATACTTTATGATTTCATGTTATTCCAAATTCCATGCCATGTGTATCTAAAAGCCAATGAATGAAACAGGAATCCTGCTTAATTTTCAATATTGTATTGTAATTAGGCATTCCCTTTAAAAATTTGCACTGCATCGCTTTAAGATACAACGCTAATCTGGCAAAGTACGGATTATTTTTGTTCAGCAACCATTGCCTCGCGACCGAGTTATGGATCACTGCGGCCTACTCAATGCAATATCACGAATCGAGAACAACTGTGGTAATGACCCCGTATAAATAGTACGGTAAAATTGGCTTCATCACTCGAACAGTTTAGGTTCCTATCCCATATCAGTAACTAACTTTAAATAACAATTTTTGTTGATGGTGATTGGTGATATATAGCAACAAACGAATTCTAGTAGAAGCTTTGCTACAGGATAGAGAGATTAAATTACAACAACACATTCTATTGGATCATAAACACTTTGTTTCATAAAAACCCGCGAGTTTGTGCAATTTTCTTCACTTTTCATATTTGATAGCTAAATATCAAAAGAGCACAAGGAAAATTCATGCCCCATAGCCCACAGGCGACGTATGGGCAATGGTCACCTAAATATTCATATTAAGCAGACAATTTTGATACCGTTGCGGTATTTTGTTTTTGGGGGACTCCGTACAGACACACCCCCTAAATTTACGTTCTAGTGGCCATTAACATATCTCTGCTGCATGTTCCCACATCATTTTAGTGTCTGCCCACTACTCCGAAGGCCCATTGGTCCGAATGTTCAATAGTTCGATATAAATGCTTAAGTCCAAAGGTTCAATAGTTTGAAAGAAAAGGCTCACTATTCCAAAGGTCCGATAATCTAAAGTTCAGTAGTTCGAAGGTTCAGAGTATGTATGGTAGGAACGGGTTAACCGTAGGAACGTTATTCATTTCAATGCCTAGTCTTGTGAATTTTTATAAAAATAACGACAAATTGATGACAAACCACGTTGTTATTGTTTTTTCATCTAGTAGATATTGTATTTCAAACATGTACCAGTGTGTCGAAGCGTGACTGATGTAGTATACAGTATGATGTCACAGTTATACTTTCAAGATAGTTTGAAGGTTCAGTCTGAAAGCACAATAGTCCAAAGGTTAGGGTTATGGTATACCGTTGGGTTATTGAACGTTGTTTAGCCTATTGGGTCTCGGACTAGTGAACCTTCAGACTAGGAACTTTCGGACTATCAGACATTCGAACTAGTGGGCATTCGTCCTTTTTGAGTATGAGCAAAATCAGAAAGATGTTAAAAAAATATTTGATAGTTTGAAACCTTTTTACAAGAAATGTTATGTTTATTCGAAGAATTTAAAGAACCATTTCTGTGATAATTTATTTCAATAATTGATAGAGTACAATAAAAGAAACAGATTGTTGGAAAAATAAGTTTGTTTCTAATCCCTAACATAAGCTGTTTTCTGTATGATATAAAACATATTTTCTTTCCAAAATTGCTGAGATAATTGGACATAAAATTTGCAAAAATTTTCTTCAAATCTGTTGATGTATCTTATGTATGAAATATGAAAAATTGATGGTTAGTTTCCAAAGATATACATTTGAACAGGAAGTGCGGTGATGACATCATAATGATGGCTTACACTTCCTACAAAAGAGGTTTTTATGCGGGCAAGATTTTTTTTTAAATTCATTAACTTGTAGGAATAAGCTATTAGCTCAATTTTTAATTCATTCTGTTTTTTTTTTCATTTTCCTCTATCAAATAATTAAATTGAAATTCCACAGGATTATGCCTTTTAGGCATGAAATGGCAACAAGGCAACATCTAAATCTCATATTATGAATAATAATGATTACTTTTGAATGTGACTTCATTGGGAAATCTTGCAGTTTTCATATTGAGTAGAGTTCCATTTGCACAGTAGGTGTCATTCGTGGTCTTACATGTAATAAACACTGTTAGAACATGAAATTCATACCACGCGCCAGAAAACCGATCACAGGGTTCGAACTTAGGTAATTATGTACATCCGTAAATAGACAATGAACTTATCTGATCAGTCGTTGGAATTCGTACTATGTTATCCCATGCACAAGAACAGATGCAATGGGTTGAAGGAACTTATTGGTGAAAAGTGGGGAGATTCGTTTGATGCTAATGTCTTTTAAAAATTTCTTGTTAATATAAATAATTACAGTTGATTTGAGCATTCACATATAAGGTTATGAATGCATTCACGCGCACTAAAAGTGTGTTCGATTATCCTAGAGACTCTTACTTACAAATTACAAAGAATGCATTTCATGTAAATTATATATTTATTTTAAAGCAACTTTAGATTGTATATCTTATTTCTTTCAATTGTAAAAATACAGTTTTTGCAAAGAAATTAACCAGTGCATCCTTCGTGAGATAATGGTGAGGGTAACCGACCACAAATGCCAATTTTAGATCAAGGCTGACGGCAGCATATGAATTGGGGGAGGGGACGATATGAGGAAGACGATATAGGCCCACTGGCGCTAGAATGACGTCATCCTTAGATTATATAATACTTTTAATTGTAAATTTGTGATCCATTTGTTCTTTAGCGAAACGTGTGTTACGTGTTTTGTTTCTTTTCCCAATATTTATCCCATACCCTTTTGTTCTTCATATCCATTTTAGGCGCATGTAGAAGCTATGATAAGGGTTCCTCTGCCGGTTCCGTTACCGAGGTAATTGTATTGGTCCATATTCTCGACGTTCTGAATGGGATGGTTTTGTGGGATCATGGATTGGTGTTATTCTTGCGAGGTAATATGGCGTTTGATGGCTTAATGTTTGATAGAGACCAAGTAAATGTGATATGACCGTTCTTAATATCACTTAACAGATAACAGTTGTGTTTATCTCCAACTATCAAATATATATAATTATTGTTATTATACAACTAAATGTATTAACAATCACTCATACTTTTTTGAATGTCTTAAATAATGTTTAAATGTATATGCCTTGAAACTAAGTCGAGGTGAAAATCCCTCCTTTTCTGGATCTACTTGCTTCGTACCACATTTAATTTGCTTTCCAAATTCATAAATAATCATATCAGAAGCTTACGTTTTGACACTGCTGCGTTAGTCATGTGCTACCATATTTTAAAGATATGAGTTATCATTTGAATATGTATGCTATGTAAGTTCAAGGTCTTGACCTTCAAATTGAATGAATTTTGGTTTGTTGTGATATTAAAGGTTAATGACGCTAATGAGGAGGGCGACATAAAAGATGCTCGAAAAGCATCGTCAAGTGCTTGCTGTTTGAATTCCACAAGTTTTCTTGCAGGTTTGGTAGTGTGTGGCTATAAATATGTGTGCTATGTAAGTCCAAGGTTGTGACCTTCAAATTGAATGAATTTTGGTTTGTTTTGATATTAAAGGTTAATGACGCATATGAGGAGGGCGACATAGAAGATGCTCGAAAAGCATCGTCGAGTGCTTGCTGTTTGAATTCCACAAGTTTTCTTGTAGGTTTGGTAGTGTGTGGCGCTATACTTTATCTTAATTTTATTAAATAAAAGAAACTCCTCACACGTTATTCAGCCCCATGAAACCACATACCTGCACATACAGCTATTTTTTTGGAATAATTTCTAACTAAAGTTACATGTATTGCTAGTGCAATATCAACAGGTTAGCGTTTAGCTATTGGTTTAAGGTATAGCAAAACAATTTTGACATATACCCTCACTGGTGCATTATTTTGTCTTTACATAAATGTCATAAATTCAACTCCTTACTTTCTACCTCAAATTGTTACGATTTGTTGTAAATTATATCAAAATATATAATGTAAAAGTAATGTGTAAATAGATTAATTTATTTGATAGCACATGCATTACTATAGGAAATATAATTGAAATATTTTTTGTGATCGAAAGACATATCTTTATAATTCTACACTGGTATGAAATTATTTGAATTGCTGAAAGAGATACTGTATGAAACATGCAGAAATGGAACCAGTTCCATGAAAAGAGGTTGCATATTATATGGGGCCCAGTATTGATTTAACAACCGACTGCAGTAAAATTAATAAGAATTGTGTGAATGTGCTAAGTATGACAGTTTTTTTTTTGTTTTTAATACTTTTAGTTACATGAATTTACAATGTGATATTCAGATGTTCAATTATGTACTGATATTTATGAACAATTTTGTAGAATGATGACATGTGATAACACATATAATTATCATTTTATCTTGAAAGGGTCATGATGCCCATTGATTTATTTATTTATCAACATATGAAGGTTACATTTTGAAATATTACATTTTAAATTTCTATCTATATGAAAAGGCCCTTAATGTTTATGACAAATTGAGCACCAACCACATTCGCAGTGGAGTTTCAGTCTCGTGAAATTACAGTATTTCTTACATCCGTTTGCATTTTAAAGGCAAAAAGAGCTTTAGCCAAACTGATTACATTTTATCATGCGTCTTGACCAGTTCTTCAATCACCGTGTAATTACAATGAGTACAATTCTTTTTGGTGGGCTCAAGGGCTTCGATATCCGGTCAAGGATGATTTATCTCCAAAGATCTTCAAATGGTTTTATCATACAATTAGAACTTATGAAATATCATAATCTACAATTATTCTGTCACCTTTCTGTCCACACATTTAGTTCAATTTGTTTAACAGTGGGAACCAAAAATATTCTATACTGGATTATAAATTGAGTGTCGTTTCGTTTTTGAGTTTTGTTACTTTTCACTCATTCCTGCTTCAAATTAATTATAAAAAAAACATATCAGAAAACAATAATTAGGTGCAACAGAAATGCTAACTATGAATAATTAGGTTGATGAGATCACTAATCCACATCAACCCAATCGACCTCATGTAAAAATAGTATGCGGATCTATGTTTCTGATCAGCCCGACGCGCAACATATAACAAGATTTTGGTGAAGTTAAAATCACAAATGCAAGCACTTGTTTTATGAATCGCCACTTGCAGTTATAACCTATTTAAAAAAAAATATAAATTCCACTTTACAAGTGCTGCACACACTTGAACATCTAACAAATATGTAACTGAGAAACAGACTGTGCGGGATATAAAACACAAAAACTGTGTCCCAAAGTTGAAATATTTCTAAAAAAAAAGAAGTTTATTAGAAATATTTAACTCCAAAGTTGAATTTCCTAAATAGAAATTTGTATACTTCCTACACCATTTAATTTTTTTGTGCATTTTTAATGCTGACTATAAATAATTTGGCTAATGAGATCACTACTCTACATCAACCCAATCAACCCCATGTATAAATAGTATGCGGATCTATGTTTCTGATCAGCCCGGCGCGCAACATATAACAAGATTTTGGTGAAGGTAAAATCACAAATGCAAGCACTTGTTTTATGAATCGCTTCTTGCACTTATAACCCATCTTTTTTTTTTATATAACTTTCACTTCACAAGTGCTGCACACACTTGAACATCTAACAGATATTCAACTGAGAAACAGACTGTGCGGGATATAAAAAAACACTTTGTCCCAAAATTGAAATACACTATTTAATCTTTTTATGCATTTTTAAACACAAAAGTCTGCTGAACTATTCCACTACAGGTGACATTTTTGCGATAAGGTTGATGTATCTTTTGAGATAATCTTTTATGTCATTAGTTTTTGTTCATTTTTGAAAGGCGAGGGCAGAAGAATGAACGTGTACACTAAAATATAAACGCATTCTTCTCCAGTCTGTGCGAATTCTTAAGACAACTTATAATCAGCTGGAAATTACCTCGTCTATCTTATTTTTACTGTATTTGTTTGTTTAATGTCAATCATAATAGGGTCGTGTAACGTGTGAATGGTGACAACGATTGTTTGAATATACGTATGAAAATACTTTTTCACCTTGCTCTTTACTTGATTCAATGTATGCATTCATTAATGTGTGTTGCTGGCTTGTGCAGTGCAAACATAACAAATATTTTCTAATTCTTTAAAGGTCATGACATGGTTGAACAAATTGCTCTCTTTGATAAACTTAGGTATTACTTCTCGAAACGAACATTTTCGTGTGAACAAAAAATCTCGAAAGTGCAAAATCAGCGTTTAAAATTCCCATCGAAAAATTTGTTCTCGAATATTAATATACGTCATTGAAGTCTGAAAATGAAGGTCAAGTCAAATCCTGCTACAATGTAGTTAGGGGTATAGCCAAGACTACAAAAA
>JAIGNY010001560.1:332500-347500 GCA_020152595.1 Chiridota heheva | reverse complement strand
ACTCCAATTTGGCTATACTGTGGGACAGATCCCAAGCCCAATAAGTACACCATAATATAGTATACTATTTTTGTTTAATCACCGCCCACACATGCTGACATGATGCACAAACTAACTTTAATTGTCCGAGCTTATTAAGCTGTTAGCGTCTATTAATTGCAAAGCCTTCAACGCAATTAAACAAATATATTTTTGAGTAGCAAAAGGCGGGAATGAAGCACGTGTAGGCCTTCACGATATGAAAGCATAAGAGGTGACAACATTTTGAGATTTAACACAAACAGAAGAACAAAGACGCTGCCTTCGAAGTCAAACAAGGAAATGAATACGAATGTTCACCATTCAGTGGTCTTTTTTACCATCAAAACAAAACAAATACGTTTGTTATCAAATTTCCCCCATATACTAAGCAGCTAAGGATTGTGTGCAAAGTTAACAAGTAAATAATACATTTTTCAAAACAAAATAAGGCTAACAATATAGAGCCCAAAGTATACTACGTTGTGCGTCCACAGAAATGCTATGTACAGGTGTAGTAGTTCCTTGGTGCATCCATGGAAGGAGGGCCGGAAGGGCATAGCCGATTGATATAAGATAACACTCATCAGGGTTTGTATATTGGCTTTTCATGATATTTCAAAGCCAATTTTGAAAAGCGTCATTTTGAAAAAAGCGGCTTCTTGAAACTTGTTTGGCCGCAAAAAAAGATTTTTTTTTGCTTAATTGGGCTTTTTTAACTGATAATTTGGTTTTAGGGGCTTTTTTGGCCACAAAAACTTACTTGACGACAAAAATTCTAATTGGCTTTTTCTCAAAAAATCTTTGGCTTTTTCTCAAACTTTTTCATTGAAAATAAAAGAAAAATAAAACATTAATTTTTTAATGACGTTTGTGCTACATAAAAAGAAGGTTTGTTCCCAAATTTAAGGAGATTTTCCAATAAGCAGCGACATCATTAATATTTGTGCCCTGATTGATACTATCTAAAATCTCTTGGATAAGGGTAGTTTTTTGAGGTTCGCCGAATTTTGTTTAGGCCACAGTAAAAATTTACATGGCGATGGAACATTAATGCAAAATATAATCTCTAACAATTTATTACTTTTAAATTTGCGTTAATATTCGAAGGACGCTTATTCAAATTGAACATTATTTTGTAGAAATGTGAATATGGCATGCATTATAATTTTTCGTTACTGTCGCAAGTTTCATACCGTGACACCAAATGAGATACGGCACAATGCATCTAATGTAAATGAGATACGGCATAATGCATGTAATGTAAATGAGATACGGCACAATGCATGTAACGGTAAATGAGATACAGCACTGACAATGCATGTACTCCTAATGTAAATGAAATACAGCACAATGCATGTAATATAAAAGAAATACAGTACAATGCATGTAATATAAATGAGATACAGCACAATGCATGTAATATAAATGAGATACGGCACAATGCATGTAATGTAAATGAGATACAGCACACTGCATGTAATGTAAATGAGATACGGCACAATGCATGTAATGTAAATGAGATACAGCACAATGCATGTAATGTAAATGAGATATGGCACAATGCATGTAATTTAAATGAGATACAGCAAAATGCATGTAATGTAAATGAGATGCGGCACAATGCATGTAATGTAAATGAGATACGGCACAATGCATGTAACGGTAAATGAGATACAGCACTGACAATGCATGTACTCCTAATGTAAATGAAATACAGCACAATGCATGTAATATAAAAGAAATACAGTACAATGCATGTAATATAAATGAGATACAGCACAATGCATGTAATATAAATGAGATACGGCACAATGCATGTAATGTAAATGAGATACAGCACACTGCATGTAATGTAAATGAGATACGGCACAATGCATGTAATGTAAATGAGATGCGGCACAATGCATGTAATGTAAATGAGATACGGCACAATGCATGTAACGGTAAATGAGATACAGCACTGACAATGCATGTACTCCTAATGTAAATGAAATACAGCACAATGCATGTAATATAAAAGAGATACAGCACAATGCATGTAATATAAATGAGATACAGCACAATGCATGTAATATAAATGAGATACGGCACAATGCATGTAATGTAAATGAGATACAGCACAATGCATGTAATGTAAATGAGATACGGCACAATGCATGTAATGTAAATGAGATACAGCACAATGCATGTAATGTAAATGAGATATGGCACAATGCATGTAATTTAAATGAGATACAGCAAAATGCATGTAATGTAAATGAGATGCGGCACAATGCATGTAATGTAAATGAGATAGAGCACTGACAATGCATGTAGGCCTAATGTAAATGAGATACAGCACAATGCATGTAATATAAATGAGATCACAACGCAGGTAATGTAAATGAGATTCGGCACAATGCATGTAATGTAAATGACATACGGCACAATGCATGTAATGGTAAATGAGATACAGCAGAATGCATATATTGTAAATGAGATACAGCACAATGCATGTAAAATAAACGAGAAACAGCACAATGCATATAATGCAAATGAGATATGGGGCAATGCATGTAACGTAAATGAGATACAGCACAATGCATGTAATGTAAATTAGATACGACACAATGCATGTAATGTAAATGAGATACAGCACAATTCATGTGATGTAAATGAGATACAGCACAATGCATGTATTGTAAATGAGACACAGAACATTGCATGTAATGTAAATGAGATACAGAACAATGCATATAATGTAAATGAGATACAGCACAATGCATGTAATGTAAATAAGATACAGCACAATGCATGTAATGTAAGTGAGATACAGCACAATGCATGTAATGTAAATGAGATACAGCACAATGCATGTAATATAAATGAGATACAGCACAATGTATGTAATGTAAATGATATACGGCACAATGCATGTAATGTAAATGAGATACAGCACAATGCATGTAATGTAAATAAGATATGGCACAATGCATGTAATGTAAATGAGATACAGCACAATGCACGTAATATAAATGAGATACAGCATGTACAGTAATGTAAATGAGATATGGCACAATGCATGTAATGTAAATGAGATACAGCAAAATGCATGTAATGTAAATGAGATACGGCACAATGCATGTTATGACCTCCGTGGTGTAGTGGTTAGTGGTTTGTCCTCTCACTCGCACTTCGCGGGTTCGTATCCAGGTGGGTCTGCAACCAGTGAGTTCACAACTGTTTCTTAAAGGCCGTGGCCGTTTTGATATAATGTCCAGCACTGGATGCTTTCGGGACGTTAAACCTTCCTCATTATGCTATGCTATGCGAATTTATATGTCTTTAAAGCAAAGGTATCATCCCATGAATAAATTCTGAAGTAAATGGTTTTCGGTTTTCATTTTCTCATATCAATTGCGAAAAATCTGCGATGTTATCAATCACACATCCACTGAAGCCAACCATAATGGCCTACATTTGTTATAGAAAACATGGCAGATTTATCGCAATCAATAAGGAAAATTTAGAACCGGAAGTGAAGTTACGAGAACGGCGGCGTTCATTTCCAAATGTATTTATGAGACGATACCTTTCCAATCAAAAAGGAAATGACAAATCAAATCAAAGCACCACTATCTTATTTTAATTGAATATTAGAATGATAAGCTTAAAATTAAGCCCATTCAAATAATACATTGCACAGAGCAATGTGCTGTTTTTTCAATTATGCGCTGGCACCAATATATTGTTGCATGGTATAAGAGAAGGGCACTTGAAATGCATACAAGTGGCGAAATATCTTACTTAAACTGTAAACCACGTCTTTTTGCTATCTTGTAAATACCCCTTTTTCTAAGTGGCTTTCTGCTCTATAGGGCTTTAATTTAAAGGTGCTTTTTAATTTGTACAATTTACCAATGTCCAAATCATGTCATTAAAGTTAAAAATTTATCATAACTTCAATGAAAATGACAGAGCTGATGCAAACCACATTTTCCCGCTCAGTCAATGATAATGCTATTAATATACAAAACGGTTTTATCTCTAAATCATTTTACTGCTGACGCCTTACAGCCTTACAAACCACTCGCGTGCAGTCATGATTATGCTTTCGTGTCTGCTTTGGAGTTTTCGCACACTACGTAATAGTTCCTGTATAATTGCATACATTGCATTGCATATAGTTTTAATCAATGTCGTCTCTCGCTTAGAGTTATACATAAATGACGTAGAACTACCTTCAGCCCACGTTTAATGTACAGGTCAAACTAGAATATCAATGATGTAGTAGCTTAGCATATATTTTGGGGTGCCATGGTACTGTATAAGCCTGTTTTTGTTTGTGGGTAGTTAAAAGTCCGGGTGCTTCTTGGACAGTAATTGAAGGGAACTTTTCATTTAAAAAAGAGGCCCTTTCGTCAGTTTTGGAAAACGTGGAGGAATCTTGCCTCCTGGCGCTATGGTACCTGTTTACCCAAATAGCGGCACACTATACGTTGGACCAACGTTGGCCGTAAAGATGGCATATGTTGGAAAATGTTGGCATTTTGAGTAACATGCTAACATTGGCCCAACGCTGGACCAACGTTCTGTAACCAATGGTTGACTCGTGCCAACATTAACGTTGACCCAAGCGTTGGGCCTACCGCACAACTACGAGCACCCAACCAAAAATTTACATTTTTAAAACGAAAATCCAACGTAAACTGCCATGGCCCAACCAAATTATGTTATTTGGGTTATACTGTGGTTTGAGCATAGGCGGGATTTGAGGGGAGTACTTTTTCCTCAATCACTTTTTGTCCAGCTGGATACTTTTCTGTGGTGATGTGTTGTATTTTAGTGTGATTTTGTCATTTCTCAACAAACACAGACATTTGACTTTCCTCCACTTTCGGTAGGGCAATTCCGCTAATATATTAGCCATCTTTTGAGCAAATAAATATTTATCACAATTAATGAATCACAATTAATCAATGCTAGTATCACACAAATACACTTCTAAGTGGCAATCATTATACGAAATATAACTAAACAGATCTGTTTGAAAGTTCCATATAAGATGGACTTAGTTGACACCTGAACTAATATTTTAAGAAACCTATCACATACTAGAACATCAGTGACGTAGGGTCTGATTGAAGATCAGTCTGTCAGTGTAACTTAAAGCAGTACTCGAAAGAAATCTATGTTCATTAGATATAATGTGTAAAACTTCAATTTGTATAGTTGTTTAGATCTTAGAGGAAAATGTAGAGAAGCTCAAACTGTTGTATCCATGATAGACCTTAATTACTTTACAGGTGAGATTAATTAAAGATATGGGTAGAAAATAAACGTCACCGCCCCATTTTTAAAGATCTATAGATTGACACATTCTAAGTCCGCTTTATATCTTGCAAACTTTTGTGTTTTTGGGTATAAAATTAAGAAGAAATCAAGCAAATCTGGCAAAAATTGGGTGAAAGGAATGAAAATTGGAAACAATTTGTATGCACACAGTCTTGGTTTTTTGGGGGTGAGTGTGGGAAGGTGAGTGTAGGTGAAGATATTCAGAGTCAAACCACAATGGCACAGGCCCCTTGAGTGCATGTACGTGATGACATCACAGCTTCACAGTCCTTATAAATTTGTATGAATTTCTTCATAGAAAAATTGATTTAAGATTCTTGACAAAATCGAGTATCCTCAATTAAATGCGAAGTTAATGTAAGAAATGAACTTCGACAAGCAAGTCACAAACATGGGTTAAATATCACCCATCGAGTACTTCAGATTTGCAGCACAGTGATGATGCTCGCAAAACAGGAGTGTGTCGCAAATATTCTGTGACACGACTACGATGAGTCAATGTAGCGGTTTCCACCGTTATATGCATAGGATTATGTCTGACCGAGTATTCGCTGTCATGTAATGGCTATTGCGTATAATACGGTCAGATGTTTATCGGACTAAGTAGGCCTATAGAGTTCCCACTGCGATACTATCTTAGCAATGCCAATACCGGCGTACAAATGTCAATATCATTACTGCATGTAAGAAGAGTTGAGAGGTCATTGTTTACCTTTTGATATTGTTCTAATTGCTCACAATGATCTCAACCTATGATCTCAACACAAATAACAATCTGTCTTGTCCTTAGTTCTAACAGTGAAGATTATTTTTCGCGGAACCCATTTGCACGATGTTGATGGTATCCAACTATTCGCTCAAAATTGTATTCTTATAGTTTTCAAAATCAAATCATATAGTATTTGCAGAATACTTATAGCCAGCTCCGTGGAATTTCATGAAGTATAATTATGATAAAAGATTTTAAAAGATAATAAATTATCCATATCCAAGTCCCCTTGATACCCCTAGTTTGGTCACACAGAATGTTAAAAAATCAATTAAGTTTCCTCAATATCCCGTTTTGGCTCCGTGAAATGAGAACAAATTGTATTGTGGAATATTGTGTGGGTCCAGTAGGCTTTCCATGGTGTGGCTCTGCAGACTTTTTAAATGGAAATATTTGAAGGCCCAGTCATAATCTTATAAATTTACTCCATCGCGCTTGCGATGAAACTTTTTATAATTTCATAAATGCATCCTGAAAATATATCGACTTGGAATGTTGTGTCGTTAGTTTATTTCATCATTCCCATTATTTTTCATGATTACTGAAAATAGTTCCGTTTTCATTTTGCTTTGATAAAGTAGATACCTCTTTAATGATCTGGTTTTCGAATGATTAGATTTAGATTAACATTCATAGAAAGTAACTTTAAGCTCTTTTCTACTACGTTTATTCATGTGCAATATGTTTGCTTATATAAATAGGCTTATAGCAAGTGTGATTATGGGAATATTCCAGTGAATTTTCAATTTTCATTTATATAAAAGTGGACCATTAAAGAAACACATTGGTATCAAAACCATGTTGATATCTTATTATGTTTGGAAGTTCTTGCATTTCAAATATCCAAGCAGTGTGCTGCGAAGTGACTTTGCAGTGTAAGCGTGATGTCATGAATACAAATCCAATAACATGTTTCGGTATTTCTTTGAAAATTGATTGTTTCTTTCTAAATGATTGGATTTTTTTAAGATGCGATTTTCAAGCATTTTGAGTCAATTTAAAAAAAATCATCTGTTTTTCTACTTCGGAGAAACAGTTTTGCTTAGATAACCAGCCATTTATGTTTTTGAACATCCTAGCTACAAAGTAACCTAATCTTTGTAACATTTGGGTGTTATATAGGAAAGCCAGAGTTTCTCGAAAAACAACTTTGAGATCATCGTTAATTTTGCACAGAAAAGACAAGTGAACTTTCCCCGTCCAGGTGGCCCTGAATTTCAAGCACCTAAGGAATTAGATTTTCTTTTTCTTTATGAAAAAAATTGTTTTAGTTGTCAGCAATATAAACGAATTCTTTGATTTCTCTTTATTTTATCCATGATTAATTAACAGAAGCTTGATATTTTGCTTATCAAAGATAAATATTTTTTTCGGAATAATTGCAAATATCCCAAAGCACCAATCATAAACCTATGCAACTTGTAGCAGCTGTACCAGATAAGCGTAAAAAAGGCTTGAAAGAAAATACGGGAAGAAAACATTTGAAAATATAAATGTTCAATGTTCGTATTCATTGAAAATATAGCCAGCAACACTAAGCTCTAGTGAGCCACCATGTATGTAAAGTGCTATGGGCCATTATGCAACGGGTATATATCACCAACACAACAAACTTCCAATGGCTACCAACTTATTTCCTTACCTTGTAAACATGAAAAACGTAGTTCTCCGTATTTAAAGAAACAATTCCGAATCAAAGGATTATATCACTGAGTAAAACCTATGCACTTATCAATTGTATGACTCACCCCTACTATCCCTGGCAATGTCAGTCAAAGGTTAGTCATTGACATATGAAATAGTGACTCACATGTGCATCATTGTACCAAATTGTCAGTCACCAGAGTAATTCTGGAGTGGGTCAATTTTCTTCCGACCCATTGACTTTGTACAGAGGGTATTGATTTGGGCTAAGTCTTTTCATAGGAATTGTCAGTAACCTAAGTGACTGAGGGGTACGTCAATGTAGGTGTTTTGTCCACCCACTTTGGTGCAATGATTCATCTTGCCTGGGAGTGTAGGTGGTGAGTTACACAATTTACAAGTTTGTTATTGCTAGAAATGTGTCAGAAACATTATTTTCTTGAAGTTTTGGCTCTGTGGTCTTTTACAGTGAAATTCCTGCGTAGGACTGAATTTCCTAGAAGTGAATTTTCAACGCTTAGCATTGTTATATATACGCGAATATACACAAGATAGAGAAAGAGCAGCATGGACTCCAAATTTAACAGGTGTTTTTCACGGGCGTATATAAAGCGCGGGAATTGGATTGCACTGTATGACCGTTGCAACGCGTATAATGGGTAGGTAAGCAGCACAAGGGTAAGAAGTCAAAAATATTGCGCACGTTAATTCAGAGGAAAAATTCATTTTATTTGAGGAATCAATGAACATTTCTTGAAGTAAAAGTTTGTTGTTTCGGTGATGTTACATATCCGTTGCATAATGACCCATATTACTGTATCAACATGGTGGCTCACAGGTTTTGCATTGAAAATGTTCCGTAAAGCATCCTTGCTTTTACAATGTAGCCTTGTTCGTATTTTGTTGAGGCAAAGGGTGGAGTTTGTCGATCTACATGTATAAGTATTTGCTTGCACAAATTAAAATATGGGTTTCTCTTCTAAGTATAGAAATATACTTTTGTTAAGTTTTTACACAATTGTACAGACTTTATTAAATCATCAATAATTCAATAAATAATACCTAAAATTATGTTCCACAGGCAGGAATTTTCTAATTCCAGACATGCAGTAATGTACTCTGTATTTACAGGTCGCTATGGACATTGCGCAATAATATAATTTATTTTTCATGATTTATGATGGTTAAGCAATTGCAAAGAATGAGATTTCAAATCCTTAAACATCGCATCTAAATTCCTCAAAAGGATTCCCGCATCCCCAAAATTATGTGGAAAAAGTAGATTTTGTTATCAAAACCAAAAGATTTCATCCTCAAAACTAAAACATATTTCCCACTAATGTGTCCGTTCACATAAGACTTTCTGTACAGTAAGCAGCACAAGTACAAACAGTGTGTGTAGATTTCGGAGCCCACTCGTCCAATTTTTAGTAGCAGAGGACATTTTCTATAAATATATGTTGACTTCTGAATGTCCATGTCTTTAAATAAGAGTGCAAAAATGATGCCCTTTCAGTAGGAAACTAAAAACAAGTAAGTAGGACCTAGTATTCAAAGGTAAAGTTGGCCCGTTTTCATTATTAACTAGAACGGTAAATACCGTCATGGTTCTGATTCCCATGCAAATTGACACCCATATGAAATGACCCGGCCAATTATAAAAAAAGCATCTCACACTAAGTCCCACATGGCATCCCATTACCCGCATGGCATCCCACCCCATGTCCCATATTATATCCCATCCCATGTCCCACATGACATTCCATGCCTTGTCCCACATGGTATTCCATTATATCTCCCACATGGCATTCCACTATACAGTGTCTCACATGGTATTCCACCATATGTCCCACATGGCATTCCACCATATGTCCCACATGGCATCCCACCCTATGACCCACATGGATCCCATCCTACATGTATGTCCAACATTAATTTCGCCATATGTACCACATGACATCCCTTCCTATGTCCCACATGGCATCCTTTCTTTTGCCCCGAATAAGTTGCTTCCCACCTGATGTCCCACATGGCATCCCACCTTATGTCCCATTATATGTTCCTCACGGTGTCCCTACCAATGTTTAATAACATCCTACTTTATGTCCCACATGGCCTCACTTTCCACGTCCCCATGGCCTTCTACCCTATGTCCCACAAAGCCTCCTACCCTATGTCACACATGACATCCTACACTATGTCACACATGGCATCCCAACCTATGTCACACTCTGTGTTACTCGTGGCATCCCACCATGTCCCACATGGCATTCCACCATGTTCCACATGGCATCCCAACCCATGTCCCACGTGGCATCCCAACTCTTGTCCCACATGACGTCCCATAGGCTCCATAAGAAGTCTCATCCTAGCTATCGCAGTCTCTGATTGAGCATACTATGTATGAAAGGGTCAGTTCATATAATAACTTATATGCAAATGACTTGTTGAAATGGGGTGGGCCCCATGTCCCATGACATCCCCATACCAACCCATGTCCCACATGATATTCCATCTGATGGAATTCTACCCTATGTCCTGCATGGCATTCCACCATATATCCTATATGGCATTCCAGCCTGTTCCACATGGCATCCCACCCCATGTCCCACATGACGTCCCATAGGCTCCATAAGAAGTATCATCCTGGCTATCGCAGTCCCTGATCGAGCATACTATGTATGGAAGTGTCAGTTCATATAATAACCTATATGCATATGAGTTGTTGAATAAGAAATAAAGGGTGGAGTCAAATAATTATGCCTGATATAGCCCTTGGTGTATACCACATGGTATGTATTATACCATATGTCCTGCATGCCTTCCATACATGTCCCACATGGCATCCATCCCTATGTCCATATGCAATCACATCCTGTCACAATCCCTGATTAAGTATACTCAATACAAAAAAATGTATGGTCAGTTTATATACTGTAGCAACTTTATGCAAATGATCACAATAATAAAGGTGGAGTTTAATAATCATAGATGATACAACTGTTGGTGCCCAAATGTTTCGATACATTTTTAAGAATTTTAAATCTCAAGTGCTACAAGAAAGGCGCTTGAGGATCTCTGAAGAATTATTTTTTAAGAAAATATCAAATGTCTTGTAGACTTTTTAAGGAAACGAGTCTTCAATCCTGTCTTAAGTGTCTCTGAGAAATTATCATTTTGTAAGGAAATTCTAACCTTCTATAAAGATATCTGAAGAAACTTTAACTTTTTTTGAGGAACTCTGAACAAATTTTAACATTTTCTGAGGAATTCTCAAAAAACTAACATTTCTTCAACATTCATTTTCAATATTTCTCCTGTTTTTAAATCTCAATACAATATTAAATGTCATTCTATCTTTCAGATTTTCTGTGCAGATCAACCCAGGGCCAGTGAAAGGGTCAAAAACAGAAAGAAGAAAGGGAAAGAAGTATTAAAGCATTCGCACCTAAGCACTTGCCTTGGCCAATACCATGACAAACTTCCACAGTGGGTGGATTGTATAGAGAGTCTTAACTCTTTACAGGATTATTCCCATGAATTTTCATAATCTTTTATATGATTGAGGACAATAAAAGAAACACATTTATTTCCTTTATTGTACAATCTCAATCATTTTCCAGATTATAATGATTTATGGGAATATTTAATTTTAGGACAGAGCTAGCCATTAAAAAAATTTTGAAGGGGTTATTAACAGGTAATTACAACATTATTTACTACAAAAACATTTCAAAATCCGTTCAAAAATGGCCATTTCACAGTATTTTTAAAAGCAAAACTTGACTAAAAAGTGAAGGCACTCGCTTTTGCTTATTTCAAAGATACATCATCTACAACAGATTGATAAACTTCATGCTTCCATACCCCACAGATGACGTTATGGCATAGGTCACTTTAGTATTCATATTAACCAGAAAATTGCTATACCGTTCTGTGCCAGATAAGCATTTGATTTTTTTGGGCACCCCTAGAAATATGCCCTCATTCTTCGATCCAGAGCTCCTTCAATTATTTGCCAATGGCCATACCATACCTCTCTATTATCGTATGTAATTTTATTAAAATCTGTCACAATTCTTTGAATGAGAGAGGCTTAATTTTTAGACTAAAAACTAGATAAATAGTTTGAATTTGAAGAGTTTGAACTTGTATTTTAACATGAAAACCTTTAGACTGAAAATGCTAATTTTCCTGTCTCCATCAAAGTTGTTGAATAGTGTATATCCGTATATGAGTTCGGTTAGAAGGTGAGTAGAAAACTGGTAGGTGAAGGGAGGATGTTTTAAGAAGCGAGGGTGTATTTTTAAGTGGAAGGTGGGTTTTAGAGTGGAAGGTGAGTTGTAGAGTGGACGGTAGGGATTGAGAGTAGAAGGTGGAGTTTTAGTAGATTCTAATTTTTCATGCAGTATATTTTCATCAAATATATATGTTAACTTCTCTCTTTAAGCACCAGTCAATGCAGTTTTATAGCTGAATAAAGTAATATTTGTAGCCAATTTATGAATGTGAAGTTACACATTTTACATAAGTGGGCCTTAAAATTAACAGAAACATACAGAAAAACAATCATTAGATCAGTTTGGGCAATTCATATAGCTATATGCTTCCAGTTTCAAGGAAACTGCTGTGGTGGTGCTTCAAACTATATGTTACAATTGTGTCTGTTTGGTTAAAATGTTTTCAGGAGTGTTCAGAGTTATTTGGTTTTTAAAACAGCTCATATATTGTGATTTTCTCACGTAGGGTACACAAGTACAATGAGATGTTCCCATACTACAATTCAATATTTGTGGATCACAACCACAAAACGTCGTGGTTTTGCAACTTTTGCTGCTCATTAGTAGATTTTATTGTTGTCATCATTTATCACCATAAGCCTAGTTGCTTATTGACACACAACTTCAGATCATTAATTGGATAATGGTGGGTTTTGTTGGGTTGTAGAATGTAATGTCAGTGTTATATGTTTTATGTTGTGTGTTACGTGTAGTATGTTTTATGTAGCTTTTTAATGTAGTATGTTTGTTTACATATATTAAGTGAAAAATAAAGCATCTTGACTAAACCTATTGTGACGTTTTCCTGCTGTATTGTTGTATTTTTAGCATAATATTTACAGTCCAGCCTATACAGTTGAATTAGGGAAAACGATTACCGTAAAAATTACGGATTTTTGGAAAAACTGCTGCCATAGGTTTAACGGGTTTTTTTACAGTATTTTGAATCTACGATCCAGCATTTACGGTATTTGAAATCTACGGTCCAGCATTTACGGTATTTGAAATCTACGGTCCAGCATTTTGGGTTTACTTAAAAATTACCGTCCGGCATTTACGGTTCGGTAGAATTATACGGTCCAGCATTTACAGTATTTGAAATTTACGGTTTACCTCAATTTTGCGGTCCAGCATTTACGGTATTTGAAATCTACGGTCCAGCATTTACGGTTTACTAAGATTTTACGGTGCAGCATTTACGGTCAATCTAAAATTTACGGTCACATTATATATATATATATATATATATATATATATATATATATATATATATATATATATATATATATATATATATATATATATATATATATATATATATATATATATATATATATATATATATATATATATATATATATATATATATATATATATATATATATATATATATATATATATATATATACAAAACAAATATTGCTGGAATATTCCTTTAAAGATATCTATGGACTTTGCTTTTATTACTATTCTATGTTTGAAGTGGAAGTACTGTTCCTATTGAACCCTGATAATTACTGAAAATAGTTCCGTGTTCATTTTACTTTTAAAGAGTTACCCCAGTGTATCGAATTGGACGGAGACAAACAACAACTTGAGTAACGTTGAAGTATTTTATACAATATGGATTCAGGTAGGAGTCTTTATTTCCTTATCATTTGTAATTAAAATGACTTGCTTTCCATGTTTTATTTTTCGTGACACCAGGCAGACGGTTTAGCTTGCAACCTACTTCATTTCATGTTCGAGGTTTTTCTGTAGTGAAAGAATAGACTAGCATTTGATTAATAGTCTTAACGCGACTAATTATGTTGGGGTGTATACATCACTAAAAACACCATACCCAAATAGCGCAATTACATTGGGCCAATGTTGGAAAAGGGTTGGTTTCAACTGCTGATAAGAGCGCAGTTGGCCTAACTTGCCATTTGTTCATACCCAGCGCTAGCATACTGTAGTGTGGTCCGTGGGCAATGTTTTTAAATTAAGGTTAGGAGATATAAATATAAACGGTGAACAGGTAAATGCTACAATTTGAGGGGGATTTAAACTTAAATTCTAGAATAAAGGTAACTGTATGCGCTGACAAGAGTTTTAGTTCTTGAGTTGAAAATCGCTAAGCTATGTGTTACAAACATCATGAAAAAATGTCTTCAAATTATGAAAAGGTTGTAAAAATATCATTTTGTGTGGTCGTAAAAATGTTTGTATAACTTAATTAGTATTTGCATATTATGATATAAAACATGTTATATCAATTTTTTTGCGAACACACATTTTGATGTTTTAAGAAAATTATAAAACAAAATGTTGTAAAAACCTTTTGTGTTTGCTGGGTAACAATATCGCACAGCTATTATGTTAATTAGCAATATTACATTTGCAAAAACAAAGGTGCTACAATGATTTTATTGAAAAGTGTAAGGCAGATTTTCCAGGGGAAGAAAAACCACATTGTGTTAATAGTTACCTTTCATTAAAATATTGATGTTTGATGTTACTGAGGTACATTTTCCCTTTAAAATGAAAAACCTTGCTATCATGATTTTATTTTAGATATGCTTATTGGATTGGGGACTCTCTAGTACTGTGATGGTGCCACATTTGGTTATTTATTGGGTTATACCACTCATGTCAAACTTTAGATAAGACCCTGTATTAAACATTCAGCCTTTTCATCTTCAAGCACATCCAGATGAAAACAGTATCACAACATTGACAGACTGACAGTTAGTGACAAGGAGACCCGGAACAGCCCTCTGACTATATCACTTGTACGCCTTATAGTCACTGATTTCCCTATCATTTTGCTCCTCTAGGGCCTTTCTCATGATTTTTTGCGATAAGTTGCCCCAGCCCGCATAATATTGCTTTAATATTATAGGTTATCTGAGCTCCCGTGGTGAGGACTGTCCCTAGTGGTGTTATGCATACCCCTTACGTGCAACTATT
>JAIGNY010001560.1:322500-327500 GCA_020152595.1 Chiridota heheva | reverse complement strand
CCGGTAGAGAAATTTTAATATCTTTATTGCGTGAGTGATTAAAACGGCCAAAATGTTTATTCAAATCATCTCCCAAATTTTCATCAACACGTACTTTACTGTTTTCATTTAAATTTCTAACAGTTTTGATCAAGCTCCAAAAAGAAACTGAATTTGCCTCTATGTGTCCGAAAGTTTCAATCCGCACATCACAAACATACTTGTTTATTGTTCTCTGAATCTTGTTTCTCAGACTTTTGTTTCCATCCTCTATAGCTTTTTGTTTGTCTTTCACCAATTGAGCAATCCTGCTATCTGCTGGAATTTGTTTAATCATATCTACAACTTCCGATTTCTTAAGCGGTACACACACTTCACCAACAAAACCGATGTAAGATGAGATTACTTTTGTAAATTCATCAAGGCTATCTGATGATTGCATTAACATATTCAGTGCTATTAATACATTCTCGCATACTTATTATGTTTCTCTTGATAAATCCTTTTCCATTTTTTTTTTTCTTTCAATTATGCAATGTTTTTCATTATACTTTGAAATGATTAATATGATGGTGGAGATTGGCGCTCATTTCTTTGTTAGATAGTAATCGCCTTTTATATATACAACATCCAAAGTTGAATTTGCGGAAAGAGGAGAAAGAAGGGGAAGGGGGAAGGGGGAATTGGTGACAAAATCCACCATATTTTTGTTAAAGGACATTGTTTCAAGAAAACAATTATTATGTCTATTAACATCACCAACAACAATGTAATAGGTTCAGGTTTTTCTTGCCAGTTTGATTAAAGTGTTTGCGTACATCTCAACGTAAATGTAAGCGACTCAAGGAATGTCATATTGCAAACACTTGGACAAGGGCCCCGACCAACAAAGATTATACCAATGTTGGAAAATTTCCTATAAAATGTTGGGTCCCCTCCACCAAATCACCCCGTGACTACACCACTTGCTACAGAGCATGATGAAGTCCCATACTATGTATATACAAATAGCAGCAAATTAACATTTTTTAAACTTATTTTAGGAGCCTGGCCCTTCACAGTGATGTGTTCTAAATAATTTAACAAAGAGTTCCCATTAAACAGTGATGACCTATTGGGGGTAGGGGGTGTTAAAAAAGCCCAATTTTTGCCACAAAATTTCAAAAAAATAATAGATAAACAACTTATTTTCCATGCAAAATATGAAAGCTGAAATGTGTTCCATTGATGGCTGATAGGAATTAAAACAATATATAAAATGTCAAAATTTGTAATAAATGTTACCTCATATTATTAAATAAGGTAAATTGGGTCCGTAAAATACTTATGGGGCCTACATATCCATCTAAACTTGACAGTTATACAAATTGGGAGGTATCTAGCTTTTCAAATGCTAAAGCTGATATGACGGGTAGTCTCGAAATTAGGTATGCAATTATTCTTATAAATCATAAAATAATTTCTTTCTCTTGATATACAATCGATTCTAAGAGTATTTTGTAAACCTCGAGTGTTTATTTCCCCTCCAGTAACATCAGTTGTTCTTGAAAGGCAATTCAAGCCGACAGCGGGTCTAATCGAATTGTGATATAACTTTTCTTAGGCTCTTGGTTTGTGATTTGTCCTAAGATAAATTGAAATTATAGTTTTCATAGCTTAAAAAACATTTGGTTTTACTTCACGAATTGGTAAGTTGTTTTTTTCGTAATTTTCATCCTTTTTTTGTATCGGTCGGTTGTTAATTTTATCACGATTCTTATCTTTCGTAGGCTGTTTTGCGAAACGTAGTGCTCGCATTATTATTATTATTATTGTTTTATGAAATAAAACAATGTCGTTAATTTTTGAAAGTCGTATCTTTTATCGTGTATCCATATGATAAATATGTGTTCTTCGGTTTTAGAGCAAATTTCCCCGATCTAGAACAGAGAATAAATGGAAATTATCACTCGAATTCAAATTGATTGTCACGTGATTTTGATTAAAGTTTTTGGGTAAATCAAGGTCATGTTTTCAACTGGCCACGAAAAAAAATCGTGAAGGGAACAAAAGTTTGATAATACAGTTATTTTGTTCGCTATCGATCGATGCACATACTCAATGCGCCTATGATGAGCGGATTCAGTTCCGCAATGTACCAGTAGTGTCCCTTAAAGGGACTAGCAGAACTAACAGTTACTAGCCTTAGACTTAGTACTAACCTCTTTCTTTCAAGATTAATGTTGAGGCGGAGTGTATATTGGCGTATCTAATGCACAAGTCAAATGATTTTGGCTTAAGTAAAATGCGAGTGCAAAATCATTTAGGAAGAAGTAATGAGTATTCATATAATGTATTTGGTATAAAAAAAAAAAAACACAGAGAGAGGTTCATTTCACAATAAAGGACAGTATAATTATGAATAGTCTCAGAAAAGTATTTAGAGAGTCGATACAGTGTCTAGAGAGTCAGTAAAGTGTTAGGAGAGTCAATAACGTGTTAAAGTTAAGTTAAACAGTCTATGGATATGTACACATTTTTTAATGGTTGAAAGACAATTTAAAGCTTAGCAAATAAGCTTTTGAATTTTGAAGACTAACAAACATCTCAAAATCTTAATGAAATTCTATGATTTTCTTTGTCACTGAAAATGGCCGGAAAGTCCCTTTAAGTTAGAATATTACTATAGTCATTGCAAGGACTCCAAAACCTTTAGTCAGAATTTTCTGCACGTGATTACTTCAAAGAATAGTCATCTACAGTAAAAAAAAAAATATTTACAAAAGCAAATGCCAAGGTATCACAAAATAATAATGCTACATGTGAATTAAACACGATGTAAATGCTGGTGAAAATGGTGAAAATAATTGCATCGTTCTGTTGCACCAATACAATTATAATATTTCGCATGTAATTTCCTATCTTGGGTTAATCCTATTTTACCGTTATGTATTTCTATAAAGAGATTTGCAGTTGGAAGCAAACATTGTGGGTGACATTGTGGGTGACATTGTGGGAGATCTTCCGCTCGGGCGCATGGACCAGACTGGTATAATAATTAAGCAATTGTGATGAAATTTGTTGCTGCTATGATGGTTTGAAATTAATTTAAAGCAATTTAGCTATACTTAATAATACTTAATAATATATCATATTGATTTTTTTTTTTCTATTTCATAACCGTAGAATCATTCGGATACCAGACGCTGGAGGAAGAACCAGATATTTCTGAGGTAATAAACTCTGCAAACGAGCAGTTCGGGAGATTCATTACTTTTAACGATATGCAGTATCCCTTAATATGGACAGAGTATTCATGTCGATAACGTAATCTCATTCTTTGCTATAGTACATGTACAACTGAACACTTTCCAAAACGAGTTTCTCGAAATCTACACATTGAACCCATAATATAGTCATGGTATTTATGTATTCCTTTATACCCATTTACTTGAATATTCATGTATTGTTTGTTAACAAAGATTTGAAATATTTCAGGCGTTTCGGAATTTTAATTCCAACATTAAACAAATAAAAACAGAGTAAAAATGGGAAACTCTGCTCAATGGTGGTTTCTATAGTGTTTTGATCCTTACACTCTAAAAAAAGAATGGTCAAATATCTGACCATTGTACTTGGGCAGCTCAAATTGGTCCCGATCTGACCACAGTGTAGTCAAATATCTCACAGTCATATAGTCGTACCGTTGACCATCGTGCGTCGTCAGATCATTTACGTATTTTCATTGGTTGAAATGAAATGACCACAATGACCTGGCAGTTCGACCAGACCGCCATCTTTAAAACCAGCACAGATGCAAACTCGCGTGAACCGGATATAACAGATTTTGCTGCAAAAACACTTTAGGATTGGAATTTAGATGCCTTTTCTGGTGGAATTTGCTTGTTGAATTTATGCCCAGTTTCGTCAGTATTGGTTCCCAGTACGTCTTGTTTTATTTTTCAAGTATAGTATTTTAATTTTACTACTTTAGGATACGTTATGGTTTTTCGTGAGTGTTTGTCTTGGAAACGCTTTTCTAGAAAAGTACTGGCAAACGCAGTAACATTTCGGCATATTTAGTACTCGCTGGCATTGTATCTTTAATTTTTCGTATTCTACTTTTGATTTTGGGTAAGGTTGATACAATTAAAGCGACCCTAATCTGCTGGACTGCCTGAGTCCTAAAACACTTCAGATTTTAGCCATAGCTGTCGTAGGGTGTATTACCATGTTGATCTTAATAATACATATCGTAAAAGTAACACTTTTTAGAAGATTACAATAGGCCTACTGAAAAATGATTATAAAACAAATTTTAAGGTGCACTTTGAGGGCATTTTTACAAAATTATAATGTAGAGCTTTCACTAAGTTTTAATATAGTTAAGTTGCACTTCATAAAAGAATATTAATTTTAGAATATCCGCAACTCTGTGGAGCTGGCTCCAAAATCAAAAATACGAAACAATATCGATCAATCCTTAAAGGAAACGCTACTGGTATATCCGTGAGATTTTCTATGGATCGTTAATAAAAATTCCTGTGATAAGCGTGTAACCACCGGAGCTGCTCCAGGATGTATTTACGAAATTATGAAAATTTTCCATCAAAAGCGTGGAGCCGCGCAGCCACTCCGGTGTAAATTTGTAAGATTATAAATGAGCCTTCTGATATTTTCAGTTAAAACGTGTGTGGAGCCACACCAGGGAAAGTCTGCTGGACTTACAAATATTTACCGACGTAATCATTTCCTCATTCCGCCGAGCAATAGAGCCAAAACAGGGGTTATCGAGGGGCCCTTATTTTGAATTATTTCTTTTAAACACTCCGTGTAGCCTAAGCAATAATTTATCATTTCTTCAAAATCTTTCATCATAATTATATTTCATGTCCACGGGAGCCAGCTATGAGTATTCTGCAATTACTTAGATTTGATTTGATTTTGAAAATTATGACAATACAATTTTGAGGAATTTTTTTGGATGCCACCAGCACCGTGGAAATGGGTTCCACAAAAACAAACATAAACTGCACTGGTAG
>JAIGNY010001560.1:237500-317500 GCA_020152595.1 Chiridota heheva | reverse complement strand
ATTACAAGGAAATTCCAGTGTAGAACAGCAGCCTCATAAATTGTTTGATAACCTTCCAGTTCACCTTAAGGTAACGTGTAAGAGGTTAACAATAGAACCACTTAGTAGTAAAAGGTGGAGAAAGAAAGCAAAGGTTTGTGACAATTGTATCGGAAAACTTGAACAACTTTCAGAAAAACAGAGAACTGATGATGCTGACACTGATACTGACAAGTCTTGCATACATGATCATACTTATTCAAGTACAGATACAGACATCTCTGAAACTGCAAATGAAAGTGAAAGTGGGACTGATTCAGTTGATTTGGACACAATAAATGAGAAATCATTTTCAACAAGTACCCCTTGCAAAAGGAGAAGGCTATTTACAGGAATTGAAGGGTCTTCGGATGAAGAACACGAAACTTCCCACAGAGTCCAAGCAAAGCCAACCTCAGATGAAGCCATCCAACTTATTTCATTGCTGGATGAGGAAGAACTTGTTAAAGTAGCTCATTATTTAGGGAGGAGTCAAGTCAGAAACATAAAAGACGATGTCTCAAAACTAAGTGGAACATATAAGAAAATTGATAATTTGACAAACTTGAAACTTAATTCTTGGTTGAGTGAAAGGAATCAGGTTGTTGTAAATTTTGTGAAAGGAGCGTCAGGGTTAACTAATTTTCAAACAAAATCAGAATATGCCGTAGCAAAGTCTGTTGAACAAATCTATTATACACAAGCAAGAAACACAGTATTGCCCCTTAGTTTTTCTGAAAATGCTCTTGCTTACTCTGTAGTTAACAGCAAGCTTAACGCAAATATAAATGGCCTTTCATCACCTGCCGGCAGTTACTGTACAATTAAACATTGGCTAGACAATCAGGCATCGGAAGCTCTACCAGCTCCTGTTGGTGACATTGCAGTAGCATTTGATAATGACCAAGTAATTGGCAGAACCTATCATGTAAGGGCAAATTCTAAGGTTAAGTCAAGTGTAGTCACCAGCATTTGTGTTGCTGAATTGAACCCGGAGGGAAAACTGCAGGAAGATGAGAGCTTGAAACCTGGACTCTGGTGGACTGATTCACGTGAATCTGTGCTTTCAAACCCTGCAAATGACATTTTAGACTCTAACAGTGCACACAATACAGAACTCAGCAAAATCCATTACAATGAAATGTGCAAACTGGTTAATATTCATTTATCAAAAGTTGACAAAGAAACCATTAGTAAAGATGGATCTTTTACAGACCCAGTTGACAAGTTACTTGCTGAAAATGAATTCAAGAGGAATTGGAAAGTGTGCCAACATTGCCAAAAGAGAAATGCAAAAAGTAAGCGTTTATGTGAAGACTGCAGGATGCCATTAAAGACAAAAGATGACTCTCAGATTTCACAAGAATGTACACAAAGTGCCCCTAAGATTTTTCGAGAAAAGAGAACTGAAATTGTATTTGACAGTCAGACAAGTACACATACCCAAATTGCAAGCGAAAGACACTCAACATCCACAGACAAAAAGGTGCAAATCAAACCTAGAGATCCAGTGTACTTAAACCCAAATTCTTATGAGAGTGTAAAAGAAGTTCTAATTAAAATAGGACAAGATTGTGGTATCAACAAGTACAATACAGATGCATCCAGTACCAGGAACTGGTTGTTAGTTGTTTGTGATGGAGTACCATATGTTTTAGGGCAAAGAGTATTAAAGGAGACTTACCGGTGTGAAACTTGTAAAAGTGCCATTTTTGGAAGTGATCCCTTCAAGGAGCATAACAGCAGCTTACATAATGTACAGGTTGACATCAAAAAATGTGAGAAGGAGTTTGATTGGGTACATATGAAAATAGGATACGGGCATTATGAGATGAATATGGTTCGTTCCTTTTTTGAACTCAATTGGACTGTCTGCCTGAAAGACTTAGCTTATTCAATGGGATTTAAGAGCGAGAATGCTCAAAAGTATGCAAAAAAATGCAGTGACCACCACAAGAGTTGGGAACTTTTAAATATATTTTATGAAGGAACCCTGCAGGAACTCCTTGTACCTTATGTGAGGTTTTGTAAACAAACAGGAAATGAGCCAAGCACAGTTGGGTTTATAACATGGTCACAGAATGTCAAAAATCCAAATTATAAGTATATCCAGGAACAGGTGCTAACATATGCCCAGAGCATTTTAAATCTACGAAAAGGTGTGAGAATGAACAATAAAGGTTTTATTAAAGCAGGTATTTTTAAGCACTCTCCAATTTTTCATGGGAGAAATCACCCACACTATCAGCAAATTGAGCTACGGGAGTCACTCAATGATGTTGCTATGCCAGGTGTACTAAAGGAATTTGTATATAACCATCAATCCTTCACTCAAAGTGGCCTTTCCGATCGAGGGGAGGACCTTGATTTTCAACTAGAAAACATAAACAAACGGAGTAAGGTGTGGATCTCAAAAGGTGTGCCATCTGAAAAGGACTGGCTGAGAATTTTCCGCAACCTTGAGAAACTTGATCATGTAAGTATATAATCACTGTACATACTGTATTGCATTGTAATTTGTGTCAGTTTAAATCGTTGAACTTGCAAGATTGGAAAATAAAGGATATTTCAAAGATATAATTTTGCATAGAATGAAGATCATATAGGTGTAGGAGTGTTCAGTGTTAAAGTTTTTGATTTGACAGCTTAATGACAGCTGAAATCAAATGACAGCTGAAATCAAAATGATTTTGGAAAAATAAAGTGAAATACATCTGGAGATTTCTAGTTTAACTTCACAATTAGTATTCATTCACATCACATTTCAAGAATTATAGTAAACATGTTGTTTCATGTATAATTTTGTATCTCCATATTGTTTACACTTTTTGATCCCCACCTTAACAACATTGATCAATGAGCCCTCAGAAGCTAGACTGGACATCAATCAAACTGCTCCACGATAACACCTTCCATTCAGATTCTGTGTACATGATCAATATGTACTGTGCAATCTTTGGCGTAGGTTGGTGAGACACCAAGTTTTCAAATCCTGGATTAATGTCTGGTTGAGGACCATGCACTATATACAGTACATGCACTGCTCTTTGCTACAGTGCACTACTGCCAAAATGGGTTGAAAGGCATTTGCCCAATTCACCCAATCAACTACTGTACATGTACTACAGGTATTGTATACGGTACTGTGTGCATGTCATGTGCAGTATATCACATAGTGTACACGTGCATGTAAAGTTCTGTGTGTGATTAGAAATGTAAATACATTAGATAGAGAAACATACAATAGTTTAAGATGTACTGTAAATAATAAAGACAAACAATTGGTGTAATTCTGCAAAATCACCAACAATGATACAGTATCAATTTTCATTTTTTTCCAACTTTTTCTTAATTTTTGTTAAATCAAATGTCGAAAATTAAAGTGTCAAATTTTGCATATTTTTGGCTGATTCCTTAAATATAGCTTCCCAATAATGATTTGTTTCTACATGTATTTTCTACAGAACCAGATTTTGACATTCCAAATGAATTGTCATTGTGACTTAATGTGTGCTTTCCCTGGCATATGCCTTAAAGTGCTAAAGAAAAATATATTACTGTAATACTGTATACTGTGATTGTCTTTGTTCTGTTAAATAATGGATGAATTGATTAAACATACTGTATTAATTGTCTTTTGAATAATGTATCTTTTCATTCATAGATGAGGTCAGAGACATTGACCAGAATGGGATGTGAAGACCCTAAAGCTGTTCTTCCTGTTTCATCATCCCACCAGCCACAAGAATCGGAAGTATTAACATGGAGAACAAGTTTAAGGGAAAGCGATTTCTTGGCAAATCCCATGTCAGCAGATGTGTCGCCGACGTCAATGAGCGGTGAGCAGTTGGATGATCAAATCCTAGAATTCACAGAGAAAGGCTTTCGACGAAGACAACACTTCTTTGAAGTATTATTTAAAGATGCTGCTAGAGGTGAACTCCCAGATCCAGCTTTTGTTACCAAAGAGGAGAGAGACTTCTACCATGATATTAGGAATCAAACGAAAGACGTGATTGTGAAGCGAATTACAGAAATGATTTCAAAATTTGTGGATGATGAGGTTAAGAAGGATTTCCTACATGAGTTGGTTCTGGTTCAGAAGAAGAGAAAAGAAGATTATTTAGTCTTTCATGAGAAAGTTCAAGGAGAAGTACACAGACTTCACAATGTGGAGGAGGATTATGGTCATGATGATGACAGTGACAATACCTAGCCTACATGTAGGTATTAATGGTATATGGACAGGTAGAAATTTATAATTCATATGAAAGAACATTCAATTTGGAGCAGAACAGTCTTTAAATGATCACAATTATACTAATAGTCTGTTTTTAAATTATGACAACTCAAAATGTGTATACTTTTTCAGCCAACACAAAAGATGATGTATGAACACGAATGCAGTGAAGATTCCATAATGTAATTCTCTATATTTCTTTCCCAAATATAAAGTATTAAAGTTCTTCTGCCAATATCCAATTTCCTGTTTACTGTAGCTAATTTCCATAGAAAATATTTTTGGAATAAGCAAAAAACAGCAAGGTATTATAAGTTATTTTCTAGTTGTCCTATTCTTAGGTCAAAATATATTGCGCAGCTTATCTTAATGAGTTTTGCTGTTTGCATATTTTTTAGTACATTTTAACCACTTGAATTTTCTCCAAAATTCAGTCATTAAAGAATAATGAACAAATTAGACCCTGTCCAGTTCCATGTACATTGGGTATGAGCTGTACTGACTGCACTACTGTAGTACTTAGCTGTAATTTTGTATTCTGCAAGGTTAATGTACAGTACATACATGTATATATTGCACTGTATCAACAAAATTTGGCTGTTTTGTGGCGTAAAATGAATTTTCAAGCATTTTGCTTTTCCTTGTATGGCTGTTACTTTGGATTGTTTCTCGGCATCAAACCATTATGAAATCATGTGAATCTGGGAAAGTTGAACTTTTACAATTATTTTCCATGTGCAATCATAATTAGTTATTGTAAAATTCTCATAATCGACAGCTGTGCTAATGTATTTGCATGAAAGATTAACTTGTCTTTAACTTCAGCCATAATTATAATGACCAATATATATGTTACTGGTGTAGGTAATGTACTGTAAACGTGTGCCTTCCAAATGCATATATTCGATGTATTAAGCGCCCCTGTTATAATAAGCGCCCACCGAATATTTTATAACTGATAACATAATACATTTGATTAATTTGAAGACCTAAAATACTCAAGGTTTGTTATACTTTTTGCTTATTTTGTGTGTGATGCTCACAACTTGTGTTTTTGTGTTGGTTATTGTGGGATTACGATATAACCTGGTCACATTTTTCATATAGTGCAGTTTGAATAGTACATTGTACGTGCACCGAGCATGCGCCCTTATTAGGAAGAAACTTTGTGCCCAAACAGTGGAGTAATTTTATTTCCATAAGTGCCCAGATGTATGTATGTATGTATGTATGTATATATATATGTATGTATATAATATATATATATGTGTGTGTATATATATGTGTGTATATATATATATATATATATGTGTGTTTATATATTTATATATATATGTATATATATATATATATAATGTGTATATATTTATATATATATATATATATATATTATATGTGTATATATATATATATTGCAAAATGCTTCCATGCAAATATTCATGATTATTGTGTACAGTGGTTATACAGTACATGTTTATTGCTTTTTAAAATGATTTCATTCCAATAAACCACTTAAATGTAGGCAACATTTCAAGCAGTTAAAGCAATTTGGATTGTCTTCTATTTAACACATGACAATGGAATTAATGTGTGTCATTTCCAGTGACATTAACTTGACTCTTTGTATACAAGTAATTAAATGTATTAAGAATCACATCCAGGGTATTATAATTTCTTTCATAATGTGTCCACAGCTTTGAGAAATTAGATTGAAAGTCACTTCTCTCGTGCGGCTTTTTTGAAATTTAACAGAGAAGATAAGTATTCAACTGTATTTTCAAATTCATTCTATGAAGGCTCAGCGAGTCTGCAAGTCTGCAGTCTACAGCCTCGACTACTTTATTTATTTAAAGAGAGCACCACAAAATTTTGTCTTAAATACCCTTGACAACAGAGAGAATGATGTTCTTCAATATCTTTTGGCAATATCAGCAAACCATTTATTTTGAGTTGAATGTCTCTGCAACATTCTTAATTGTACAAATCACAGCAGTAACATTTGCAAGTGTTAAAACCCGATTTGTTTATGCAAATACAAAGAGAACTCTTTATTACCATGTTTCAGTTTGCTTTTATATTTCTTTTGATCAACTGTTTCAAACTTTTAAGATTTAGTTTAACTGTTATATTGCATTGACTTCATTATACATGTCTAACAATATTTCTTAGGCAGAACTCATCATTTTATGCCATGGCAAGGAGAGAACTTTTGAACCCCTGTAGAAGTAATCTAGTACTCATTTTGAAATGAGTAGCAATGTTTACCATGAAAGCATGCTACTTTTATTTTTTGTGGCTCATACATGACACTAACTTTGAATTGTTAAAAGGCTTTCACTGGATATTCTGGAAATAACTAATGAGATTTAGTATTACCAACCTATTGACCTGTTAAAGATACCATAGGACTTGAACCCATTCTATATCTCCTGGAATCACAAAATCAGTAACAAACTTCACACCATTAAACCCAAAGTCATTCTCCCACATTCAGCCTTTCCCCTTTATCTCCCTTACAAACCTTCCATCTCCTCACTATGCCGACTCTTACACCATAATTTATTAACACATTTGACATTTGACTCTGACTGTCGTGGTGAAGTTAAACATCAAGAAACCAAACCATATCTCTATTTCAAGGCCAATGCTAATTTTTTAGGGAAGAATACTACACAATGGTCAATTTTGTAGTGGACTAATATAACTCCTTATACAGTAACTCCTATTTTTATTTCCTGTTAATTGTGCTTGGTATCGCCAGCAATGGACATTGATCAGACTTGACACTCGATGTTGTTTGCAGGAGATTTAGGGTTTGGTTAAGAAATGGGACCAATTTTCATCGTGTATGGAAGAATACTATACAATAGTCAATTTTGTAGTGGAACTGGTACAACTCCTTATACAGTAACTCATTCCATTTCTTTCTGAGTGAACTTTGTGTCACCACCATTTGACATTGATCAGGTTTGACACTTTTTTCCAGGAGAATTGGGGGTTGGGTAACAAATGGGACCAATTTTCATTGTGTATGGAAGATTGCACAATGGTCAATTTTTGTAGTGGAACTGGTATAACTCTTTATATAGTAGCTCACATTTTTATTTCCTGTTTGGTCATTGATACGGTTGACACTTGTTTCCGGGAGCATTGGGCGTTTGGTAAGGAATTGGACCAATTTTCATTGTGTATGGAAGAATACTACACAATGGTCATTTTTGTAGTGGAACTAGTACTTCTCCTTATAGAGTAACTCATTCTATTTTTTCTCTTTTGAGCTTGGTGTCACCACCATTTGACATTGGTCAGGTTTGACTGTTGTTTCCAGGAGAATTGGGGGTTGGGTAAGGAATGAGACCAATTTTCATTATATGGAAGATAGCGCAATGGTCAATTTTGTAGTGGAACTGGAATAACTTCTTATACAGTAACTCTTATTTTTCTTTCCTGTTTGTGCTTGGAATAACTATCAATGGTCATTGATACGGTTGACACTGTTGTTTCCAGGAGCGTTGGGTAACGAATGAGATCAATTTTCATTGTGCATGGAAAAATATTACACAATGGTCAATTTTGTAGTGGAACTGGTATAACTTCTTATACAGTAACTCTCATTTTTCTTTCCTGTTTGTGCTTGGAATAACCATCAATGGTCATTGATCAGGCTTGCCACTCAATATTTTTGCCAGCAGAGTTGAGGGTAAGTTAGGAAAAGAATGCCGCATAAGGCCCTGAAAAATGTTATGGTCCCACACAGGAGAAAATTCCCAGTGAGATATATTTAATGGGAGCCACAGCGTTCCTGTTCATTGGAGATTTGGGATAACAATGGGCAATTAGGATCAGTGAAGCTATGCTTTTATCATGTTAGTGAGAACATTTTCTTCTGGGCTTAGATATAACCCAAACATGTAGAACATCCCGAGGTTGAAATAAAAAATCTGCCCTGAAACTTCACACATGATCTGGCCCTGTAGCCTGGTAAGACACCTACATAATTTTATAGGGAGTCAATTGTTATCCCTTCCTATTGTACCATGACGACAGACATACAGAGTAATTCATAGAGAAAAACATTAATAATATATATAATAAATAGACACCAAACAGACAAATTATAAATGTTCAGTTATTTTCTTTTATATTTACAGTACATTATGTAACATAAAACAATATAATCAAAAAGATGGAAAGAACCAAGACAATCATTTACAATACTGACCATTAGAGGCCTACACATTACTACAATAATGTTCTGCTGTAATTTTCACTAAAAAGACCACAAAATAACTGACTAGAACAACCTCTAAATTTGGAAAATTAGCATATTTAATTTTTTAAGTTGTGGGTATTGTGACAATTTAAGTATTTTAAACTCTTAAAGGAGAATCCAGCGGTCAGACATTGCAACCTTGTCTGATAGTGGATAAAGAGATGGCGAAGAAACCACTTTGATATCTCTCTCATTCAGGGCATATTTAATAGTAAATTTGTTACAAATGTGCAGGGCCTGTGACATAGGTTTCATATTAGGGGGCCAAGACCGATGTAATTATTTTTTGAATAACTAACACAAATAAGGCCTATTTGAAAACCATTGCTTTGAAAATTATTGGGAGCTTAGTGTAGAAACTCTACTATACACCAACAGTCTCTTCACACCGCTAGTGTATTTGTGTTGAAAATTAAGTTAGTGAAATACTTACTTCAAAATCATTCTAGTCACCTAACAATATACATTCAATAGTTTCCTAAAATATACAATGTCACAAATTCTTGCATGATAATCAATAAAATTCACATTTGAGGAATGTCAGGAGGTGGTATTATACATGGACCTGACTAGTCCGATTCAGAAATGAAACAGAACTTTAAACATTAATTATTCCTTCACAGAATAACTTTTTTTAATCCGTTCTATTTTACGCTTCATACAAGATACTGTAATGCATGACGACTGAACTAATCCTTTTACACTGAGAGCACCTTCCTCAAAAAGGCTCATATTTAACACTTGCTAATGTCATGTATGCCCCGAAAAATGCAAACAGAAAATCGGTTTTAAAAAGGAATGTAAAAATGCAAAAAGTCAACAATATTGTAGATTTCAGCTAAATTACTCGGTTCTTAAATAATGTAGTAGTAAGGTACTGTATGAAGAATACAAAATGTGTACAAAAGTCCAATGAGCACACCATAAAGTTCAACATAACTTATTAAGTTGGTTCTTAAAATAAAAAGGTAACAAAAAATAAAAAGGTAACAAAAAATAAAAATTTGCATAGTACAAACAAAAGTTATTTAACTGTTACTGTCACCTAAAATGAAACATACAGTACATCAATACATTATTCATATTCATGAGTGTATATTGGAAACTTCAGCTTAAACACCTGGCAATCTGGCAAAAAAAAAAATAATAATAATAGACTTCAAAGATAATATACAATATTATAGTTATAGTACTGTACTTGTTGAATGGGTGGTATAAAAATGAATATTATTTTGATGAATACAAAGGAGATTTCACACACAAGAGATTTCATACATTGATATGAAAATACTGAAAGACAAATCATGTATGTTGATACTGTACACCAGAAAAAATTATATGCTGGGCACCAACAAACAAGATGATAGCAACAATGTAGAAACCTTTAGGAAATGAATTAAAAAAAATCAAGGTACTTAAACAGCCGCCTTATAGTACTGTAAACGATATGTTCAACAATATAAATGAACAGGCTAAGATGATCCAACTGGCTACTTACTTTACTGGCTAAGTGTAAGGAATACTACATTATAGTTATTAGGAAAAAATATAACAACTTGCATAGAAAGAAATGAAATCATACTGTAAAAGGTTAGAATATTTGAGTTGAGTTTTTGAAGTGGGATTTGTTATGAAACTTGTTAACTTATGTTTAATACCTGATGTTTAATCAAAATGTACAAAAATCTTTCAGTAATAATATTTCTTTGTTTGGAATGTTAATTTGCATTGACTTTGGCTCGATGCTTTTTTGGCAGGAATGGTACTTACTGTACATGTACTACACGCCCTACTGTTTGTTGAATAATTCTATCAATTTATTGTCCAAAATATGATCCTCCGGCTCCCACGAGTTGTACTTACTCCCCCAGCCCTTCCACTTCACAAGATATTGTACTTTTCCATTGATTATTCTTTTTTGTATGATGCGGGCTACTTCATACACTGGACCCATGTCTTGAATGTCTTCGTTGACAGTGCTAATTCCAATAGCTACCTTGGTTAAAAGACTTAATGGCTCATCATCCTCGTCGTTATTCTCATCAACTTCCCTACTGCAGGATGGATTTTCTAGTAGGCCTATGTTTTCATTCCTCACAAGTTCTGTTGCTGAGGTTTCAGTGTACGTGATGTCACCTGTATGCTCTTTGTCGTCACTTTCTGTCTCTCTATTGGTAAATGCAGCTACCACATTGCTAGTTCCATCCTCCTCATTGTCAGCTCTCTCCACATTATCCCCTCCCTCCACATTTATTTCAACTTCTGCATTTTCGCTTCTCTCCACATCACTTGAAGTCTCCGCGTTTTCCCCTGTAATGGCTGGGGCTAAAGCACAAAAGCTTTTCATGTGAGGTGGTACCTCTTCCATCTCCAGTGTGAAATCATCAGAAAGAATATCTATTTCTTTGGCGACACAATCAGGTCCAAGAGTTCCTTTCTTAAATCTATCACAGATCGACCCTGTTCCTCCAAATGTCATCTTGTTATAGACTGTGTCTTTAAACAACACAAAAACCTCACACCCACTAATAAGCCCAAGTTCATTCGCTTTTTTGAAAAGTGTTCTCATCCTCTTGCTCTTTTTCTTATTTCTTGATTGAATTTCCTTTTCATATACCACTTTAACCTGTCCTGTGTGTTGACGTTTCTTGGTACATGTAGTTTCTGACCTACAAAGAAAAAAAAAATGGTTACAGTAAAATATATTCACAAATAAATTCATTTTGAACATATTTGCAATATTAATGAGAACGCTCTTGAGAAGAGTATTTTAATTCTGTAGTACAGTATCTGCAACACAACCAAATTCAAAGCGTGCCACTTTAATTTGAACTTGCATAAGAGAAAACTTAAATTATCTTTCCCGCTTCTTCTTTAAAACTCTTCACACCCAGGTCACACTGAAAATTTCTTTCTTTATAAACATTGAATTGTTTTATTTGCAAGATAAATTAATTCTTTGATTTCTATTGATAATCTTTTTTATCCAGATATTCACCACAGAAATAAATATTTTCATTTTTCTTAGCAAAACTGCAATATACCCAAAAGTTTGCATCTATGACAACCGTACATACAGTAACTTTCAGCAGCTGTTCCAGTTCCTGATTTTTACAGAAATTTTAACAAAGCGATACTACATTTCCCAAATCAATTATCATAGTTCATATATTGTTTAAAAGGATTGGAGATATAATAGGTGCAACATTGATTACAGATTAGCCAATATTTGGTTTTGATTTTGAAAAATATCACAAATTTGTTTGAAATTCTTGTTTATTCCAAAACTTTTGGATAAACAGAAAACAGAGTGTGCATTAACGGCGCACAATCAGATTGGAATTGTGTTATTAGTGGCATACCCCAAGGTAGTGTACTTGGTCCAATTCTTTTTCTTGTATTTATTGGTGACATGCCTAAATATGTGAACTGTCATACCAGATTATTTGATGATGATACCAAATGTTTTTCAAGTATTTCTTGAGAAAGCATTTTTTATCCATAAAAGGGGATTCAACCAAACTGCATACCCGGTACATATAACTTGATTTGGCGCTTTGATTCTACAAATATGTTGTAATGGCGCTTAACAGAAGTGGTGTATTTTATGGTGATATTCAAGCCAGCTTAAGCTAAATTGCATTAAAATATACCAATTATCATATAAACGTTTGAATTTCAAATCAAAATTAGAAAAAAGCAATTTCACAGTCTTATTTGTAATTTTGTAAGGTATGACTGGACACACCTTTCTGTTCTCTTACTTTTTCCCGTTCCTTATCTTCAGTGCATGTCACAAGCTTCCAAGCAGTGCGCAAAAATCTCTTAAGATATTCCCCACTTTTAAGATTGTAGAACCTATGATGATTACCTAAGAGCCTGCAAAAGATGTTGTCCTCCAAGTAGGAGCAGGACCGTAGGCCACCTGTTGATGTAGCTTTCACCATATGGCATCGTTTAGCTTCAAATATATGAACTTATCGCCGACGACGACGAGTGAACACACAATTACAACGACGGGGTCGCCGCCTGCGTATTCGGGTATAATAGTAACAATGTTATCACGAAACGCTTAATACGACCCGGACGAGAACACAGGTACGACGTACGGACAGACATAACATCGACAACCAAGTCAATGTCCGCGGCCTTTGATAACCAGTTGTGGTGCACTGGCGTGTCTACCCAACCCAGGCTTGAACCCAGGGCCTCGTGGTCTGTAGACAGGTATGATAACCGCTACACCACAGTTAGTAGACAACGAACTTATTATACCAATATATATTATATAAATTATTTGGAGTGGGAGGCATGGCCCTTCCGTCCCTTCAGGAGTTATTAATGTTGATCAACAATAATACTTTTTGCCCAGATTTCATGCTAGATATATATTGATGAGCCGAGTAGAAAATTAAATGATTGATAAAATGCTTAAATCCATAGACATCTCCAGGGCATATATGAACTGCGGTTCACTATCATAAAAATTAATTCCCTATTTTCCCGATTTTTTTCTCGTCGATTTTCTATCATTATCAAAAACAGTTACTTTATTTATAATGCGTGTACAAAGTTGCCTACACAGTACAAGTAAATAGGTCGCGCAGTGTTTAATGAGAACATGACTGCCTTCGTTGCATTTAAAGGAAAGGTATCGTCCCATTAATAAATTCATAGGTGAACGCCGCCGTGCTAGTAACGTCACTTCCGATTTTCAATTCTTCTTATTGATTGCGAGAGATTTGTGCATGTTTATTGATAACAGATGTAGGCCCATATGTTCGGTCATGCCGATGTGTTATTAATAATATCGCACTTATGTTCTTTTTTCGGAAAAGTGGGCAACGGGTAGCGCGTATCTCCCTGACCCTCGGTTCTTACACCAAAGATACCTTTTCTCCAATACTGTACATTTCTTTGTATTTATGTCATTGAATCATATATTTTGTTATCTTAAATAGATAGATTAACCCATAATGCTTCGGGAATGTATTTATTATTATTTATAACGTTTTTCTTCCACAGCCCAATCCACTTTTGAGTCATGAAGTAAACGTACAACCCCCAGGTATGATCCTTCTTCCGTATGTTCTTCAAATATTTGATATTCAAAGAAAAAGCTTTGTGAGTTAATTATATTTTCTCTTCGCCCCATTTCCCAAGTTACATGTCAAATCAAGCACAACATCATAATAAGAGATTCCCATTATGGCCACGTGATCCGTTTGGTTTGCTATATTTTCTCAAATCAAAATTCTGCACGCAAAATACCTCGTAGGACTTGCTTGCATTTTTCAAAACTCATATTTGGTTTGGAAAACTCTGTATTCCAATCGAATAATCTTCAAAACTTTCTTTGCGTTAGATATGTTTGCATTGCGTAGCCTATATACTAAATCTCTTATATCAAAGAGCAGAGGTACCCTTCAATTAACACTTGACAGTAAGTACAAGTAAGTAAGTGTAACGATGGTATTTTGTACCTGAGAAATTAATCGCAAATGGTTCCAAGTCAAATTTGTTTCATGTAAAGTTCCTTAGAATGAAAGTAATAGTCTATTTTCAACACTAATGTTCTATTATCTTTTTCTTTATCAAAGTCGGGATAATGTGGAATGTTTTAGACCATGTGGAATCTAAATAGGAAAATTGATTTTGATAATGTCACATTCCCGAGATTCACGCGTCCTTAATGACCCAATAGTATTCTGGAGGAATCTTTTTGACCAATTAAACACTGAGGTGTTCTTTAATAGCCACTTGCACAATTCACGCATGGTACGGGGTCAAGAGTATGAAAACATGCCTTCACATACAAGTAGAGGTAATTTACGATAAAATGATTGTTTTATTTTGGCGGGAAAAGTATAGCAAATTACAGGCAGATGTATAGGGAAAACACATTTCATGATGCAAAACAACAGAAAAAACATATTTTCAGTCAGGACATCAGAATGATACAGAATAACTGTAGGTTTTCTAAACATAAGCAAACGTATAGTTAGCTGACTGGTTGTAAAGAAAACAAGGATAGCTTTTCGAAATACATGATAAACATACAATAACAAACAACAGTAATTCGCAAAATATATCCCTCCAAGCTAGCGTGCGTGAAAGCGCGCGTGACTTGATGTGGAATATCTATTTGACATGCGTATTATACATGAAGTAAGACGCGTGCGCAACTTTTGTGTTTTTACCATCAATAACTGCAGCTGATTGGTTGTATTTTTATCTCTCTGCTTATTATTTTGCAGGAAATTCAAACCACAAACTTAATTTTAGCAAATAATGTGTTGTTTATAAAATAACCACTCAAACCCCAATAACGACTTAATTTTTTTTCTCAACACCAACTTCCACAACAAAACGACAAGATGAATAACTCTGGCTATAATTTTTCAGTTTAATGAATCCAAATTCACCACAGTGTTTATAACTCACTAAAAAACATTCTTTTAAAAGTCCAAATGAATCCTCAGCCCCACATTACACGCATGACTTTGCCCTGCAGTAACAAAATGCACAATACCTGGTTCTGCACAACAAGTTCCATTGTGTTCATATAGATGATTGGGAGTGTAATTACTGATGCCTAAAATCCCTGAACTATCTGTGGTGGGTTTCTTAATTACTTCTTGTAGAGTCTAAAAGTCATAACCGCCGAAATGGCGGTTCTTGCGGGTGAAAAGACTGACAATTTGTAGCGAGGATTGGGCGTATTGAGAACTAATGAAATGGATCCATTGATAAGGACAATTTGATCCAAATTACTTTTCAGTGCTTTTCAGAATAGATAAAGTGTACAAAACAAGTGTTTTCAAATAGGCCTTTACCTTTTCGCCCGATGGGCAATTGCCAACATTTGCCTTGGCACGTGGTATAAGAGGTCACCTGAAAGGCAAGCAAGAACTCGAACATTCTCCATATGAAAATAGCACTGCTTAATTTACATATACCGTTTCGCCCGATGGACAATTGCCAACATTCACCTTGGTACGTGGCATAAGAGGGATCACCTCTCAGGCGAGCAAGAACTCGAACATTCACCATGGTTAATTTACATGTACATGAAATGTTGCTGCTAACTGGGAAATCTCCATAAATTTTCAGAATTCCTTTTGAATTTTCTGGAATCTTCTTGAATTATCTAGGAATCTCCTATAATTTTTAAAGAATTCTCTTTGAATCTTTATGAAAGCCTTTTAAATTTTCAGAACATTTTCTTTATTTCAGGAATTTTTTAACTTTCCGCCAAACTGTTTTCACTTTTCGGGAAATTTTCTTAAATTTCCGTGAAATTTCTTTCACTTTTTAGGAAATTTTCTTCATTCACGTGAAACCATCAATTTGCAGAAAATTTCTTTAATTTTGAGAAGTCTCTGTCAATTTTGGAATTTTCCATGAAATGTTGCCAAAATTTCCAACAATTATACGCATTTTACTTTAATTTCAATAACTTCATAATTTCCCCTCTTAACCAAGGAGAAGAAAGGCAACCAGGAAATATAAACTCTTTGGGTAGTGCAGGGGGGGGGGGGGGAGTATGTGTTTCTCAGTAGGGGTTTAAGCCCCTCAAAAACGAAAAGCTAGACACGCCCCTGAGGGAGATCCACATATTAAGTGTGTCCGTTAATTTGTATCCCCTGCCATGCACGGCCCTCCCAATCATTTGATATAATTTTAATCTTTATGACAGTCAAATTGTGTCATGCGTAAAAATTCAATTCAAAACATTTATTATCTGTTATTCCAGAACTAAATGCGTATCTTAGAAATTATGAAGACTGAACTGCTATTTGCAATGTCTTTTTTAGAAAGATACTGATTAGTTTGATACGTTATAAAAAAGTACAAAAAAGTCTGGCACTTGCTCGCGCTTGCCCTGAAGAGATATGACAGTTTTACAACAGACAATTTTATACATACATGAGTGTAGTCCAACTTATAATTTGAATAATTTTCTTGTTGTGTGGACATCTTTTAAAATTCATGAAATATCAATATGTTTTAAGTTAAAGCCAGTGTATTGCAACCATTTATGTTTGTACAGGCCTTTTTTACTGCATTTTAAATATAGTTTAACAAGACTTCATAAACAAATCGTAAGTTAAGTTGGAATATAAACTTTGTTTGATGCTTGAATCATGGTTTATGGCCAGTTGGTCATATTTGCTTTAGGTTTCCTAGAAAATTTATTACCACATATCAATCTAAAAGTTACTAATCATTCCCGATGCTGACAATTTAACATGCTCATGTGCCTTGAATTCTATGTTCAATGGAGTACTCAGAAGATTTTAATTTGCACATGTTTTAAAGTAAATGTAGTAATATTTTGATTTCTCTTTTATCTGTATTATTGAGTATCATTAACGGCTACCCGGGAATGTTATGAAATTAAACAATTCCAAACTGAAACGTTGTGTTGTTACTGTTTTTTGTATAACAGGATTTTAATTTGACCAAAGCTATTGTCAATTGGAGCCATTTTTGTAATCAATTTGACAACAAAATGATCAGATGATTTGACCAAGCTGCGGTGGTCAACAGATTGACCAAGTGTTAATGGTCAAATTTGACCTAGTGAGGAGTGAATTATAAAGCGAACCAAATGAGGTCAATCTTACCAATTTGGCATGGTAAAAAGTATTGACCATGCTTGGTTAAATTCGACCACATATGTCATATGTCATTTTGATGCAGGCTATGAAGCAACGACTGGCTATCAACAGACACAACCTGGTTATCCCCATCAGCAGTCTTCTGGTTTTCAACAGGCTCAACCTCCTCCATACAATGAAAACGGTATCCCCGTCGTAGTAAGTATACGTTCAGTTTACTTTGTTGTACAATTGCAACCTGCTCTTCTTTGTTTATTTGTGATGTATTTGAATGCCATTTGCATAATCTTATCCGCTCATATACCATTCATACTTCAACTTAGCCTTTTGAAGCTATAGCAATTGGGTTAAACATAAGTGTGTGGGGTGAATTAAGAGGTTCTCTTTGAAGAACATTATAGATAAAACAGATCAGTATCATTCTATCTTAGGCTTTATATGTAAATTATGTTCTTCCGTTTTGCATGTTTTTGAGTTGGACCATTCAACTGTATGCTTCGATTTAAATACGAATCACCAATTTTCAGAAAACAAATTTAGATGGTCAACACGACCGAAATTTACGTGTTAACAATAGAATATTGCAAAAAAGCTGTTTTCTTTATAATTCTCCAAAATCCTATGGATGTTATTGTCGGATGTTATACATCATAGGCGGGATTTAAGGGTGGCAGGGACATCTTGGCCTGATTTTGTGATTTTGCTACTCCCCATCCCTCTGAATCACCAAAGCCACACAATTTTGACTTTGGGACCAAGCGAGTCAAGCCTATACAGGTAGTTGACTGTTATGGAAATAGTTGCATGTGCCTATAATATAGACATAATGTGTTCTTCAAAAGGTAATATTCCCATGAATTTTTATTTTAAATATATGATAAAGGATACAGGGAACTGTGCCTTTTACAGATCACAGAGTATAATGTGGTATGTATTTTAAAAGTATTGTGGCTTCAAGTCTTATGTTGTTAATGGAAATCCATCTTAGAAAGAGAGACTGTTGTTATTTTTACCGTGATTTTAGTTGATAAGAATGTCGTATTGATCATTCCAGCAACGCCTAATAATAATAGAAATTTGTAAAAAATATATCAGCGTGCCACAACCGTTTTATCATTTGAAGAAAGCGCCCCTTGAAACACGGACTGGATGAAAGTGACAGTGTCATTTTCATCCCGTTCGAAAGACACTCTCTCAACGAGTTGAAAATGTATTACGCAATTAATTGGCTATACAGGTAGTTGAAACGACTGGACAAAAAATTCTGCAATTTTATGAACATCAAGGAGTTCTTACTTGAATTATTTAGACCCTGAAAACTGGTTTAGATATTTCATTTGGTTCAGAAATTGTAAAAATAACACCATTTTCAGCAGCGTGGTTCTGAGTGACTTTCAAAATCTTGTCGACCCGTTAGCGTAACCTCCTTCCTTCACACTATTTCGATAAACAATCCTGCGGTTAACGCAATTTCCATTCATCAGTGCAATATACGCCTAAGGACTCTTTATATCTAGAGGTCAGGTTTTATACACCATCGAGCATACTTACGTAAAGCAAACACATGCAGTGCGAAAAGTATTTGCCAAAGATAATGGTAGGCAATAGCAATTACGAGATATTCATACACATAAACTCAAGCTTTTTTGAATATGGACTCAATGAAATTATACATTGTTTACTTTTACACTTTACAAGTTTGTTTATGCCCAATACTCCAAAGACATAACACATATTGATGTTATTTAAATAAAACCTCTCCTCGTATTGCCAGTATACGGGGAAGAAGTTTTATTGTTGGAATGCTGCTTTTGATATTTCTTAACTTCTGTGGAAATACAAAATATAGTGTCAAATTCGATGTTCACAGGTTGAAACTTTAAATAATTTTTCCAAATAAAACAAATGTTACGTATTTTACACCTTTAGAAGGCAGATTTTGTTAAAACGCGAAGTGGAATAATTTGGAAATAACGAGTAATTGCAAACCGCCACATGCGGTTACTGAAATGCCACCGGCACAGAAAACCAGGATGGCTTTCTGTTTAAGGGGCGAGTTCTGTAATGTAAAAACTTTACGTTAGAACTTAAAATTGTGACTCTTAAGTTAATACATCTATAAAAGAAAATTATTCATTATCAATGATGGCCTTTCTGTCCAAAAAAATTAAAATAGATTCATTCTGAATATATTCAATAATAAAATCAATCAAAAAAAGTAAATCAATGAGAATGTTCTATTACAATGCATTAACAGAGATATGAAATCACATTACACCGCTCTAAGAAGGGGAAAAGGAGGCATCGGAACCACAAAAGATTTTGGTTTTCTGGTTATTCTCTGGCAATACACGGCTCTCTCAGTCATTTGGAACAATTTTAATCTTTATGACAGTCAAATTGTGTGATGCGTAAAAAAATCAATTCAAAACAGTCATTATCTGTTATTCCAGAACTAAAAGTGTTAGCTTGGAAATGATCAAAACTGAAATGCTGAGGTTTTTGTATGTTTATTTAATCACATAGAAATTGTTATGTTCTTGTCCAGACAATTTTCTTTTGTAAGGGTACAATTTCACAGAACATGAAGTCTTTCTTAGAATATTATGCTGAAAAATTGCTCATGTGCCTTGAATTTCAGCTTCAATGGAGTAAGATTTTAATTTGCACATCCTTTAAAGTAAATGGAGTAATATTTTCATTTCACTGTTATCTGTATTATAGAGAAAACCATTATTGTTATCATTAACGGTTACCCAGGAATGTTACGAAGCTAAACAATTCCAAACTGAAGCATTTTTGTAATTCTTTTCTTTTAGAGCAGGATTTTAATTTGACAAAGGATTTAGTAAACTGGGGTCATTTTGGTAGTCAATTTGAGCACAAAATGGTCAGAAAATTTGACCAAGTAAAAAACCATGGTAAAAAATATTGACCACGCTAACTTCGTGAAATTTGACCACATCTGGTTCGGTTTATCATTCAATCCCACTTATTTAAATTTTGACCATACTGTGGTCAAATTTAACCGTTCTTGTTTTAGAGTGTACTTGGTAAGGGATTCTGTGGTCCTTAGAAATAAATGATATTACGAACTGACGGTTGTGTTTCACCAGCAATTTTCCATGTGTCTTTTTGCTTAAAGGAAAGGTATCGTTCCATTAAAAAAAAAAAAAAAAGTGGACGTCGACGAGCTGGTATCAGTTTTTCCGGTGTTCAATATTATCTTTTGATTGCAAACAATCTGCGATGTTGTCGATCAGTCATCCGCCGGACCAAACATAGGGGCCTACAGGTGTTTCGATAAAATCTTAATTTTTTCGTAATTAATCAGGGAAATTGGAAACCGGAAGTAGCGTTACCAGCACGGCGGCGCTCACTTCTGAATGTATTTATCGGACGATACTTTTCCTTTAAAAACATATACTTAAACTGAAGTAACTCATACGCGATACATATAACTTGATTTGGCGCTTTGATTTTACAAATATGTTGTAATGGCGCTTAGCAGAAGTGGTGTATTTTATGGTGATATTCAAGCCAGATTAAGCTAAATTGCATTAAAATATACCAATTATCATATAAACGTTTGAATTTCAAATCAAAATTAGGAATAAGCAATTTCACAGTCTTATTTGTAATTTTGTAAGATATGACTGGACACACTTTTATGTTTTCTTACCTTTTTCCGTTCCTTATCTTCAGTGCATGTCACAAGCTTCAATCAGCGCGGAGAAATACCTTTATATTAAAGATCTCTTGAGATATTCCCCACTTTTGGGATTGTACAACCTATGATGATTACCTAAGAGCCTGCACAATATGTTGTCCTTCAAGTAGGAGCAGGACCGTAGGCCACCTGCTGAGACGTAGCTTTCACCATATGGCATCGTTTAGTTTCAAATATATGAACTTATTGCCGACGACGACGAGTAAACACACAATTACAATGACGGGGTCGTCGCCTGCGTATTTGGGTATGATAGTAACAATGTTATCACAAAACGCTTAATACGACCCGGACGAGAACACAGGTACGACGTACGGACAGACATAACATCGACAACCAAGTCAATGTCCACGGCCTTTGATAACCAGTTGTGGTGCACTGGCGTGTCTACACATCCCAGGCTTGAACCCGGGGCCTCGTGGTCTGTAGATAGGTATGATAACCGCGACACCACAGTTAGTAGACAACGAACTTATTATACCAATATATATTATATAAATTATTTGGAGTGAAAGGCACGGCCCTTCCGTCCCTCCAAGAGTCATTAATGTTGATCAACAATGATAAGTTTTGCCCAGATATTATGTTAAATATATTTAAATATCTATTGATGAGCTGAGTAGAGAATGAAAGAGTTGATAGGAGGGTTAAATCTATAGACATCTCCAGGGCATATATAAACTGCCTTCACTATCATAGAAATTAATTCCCTATTTTCTCGATTTCATTTCTCGTCGATTTTCTATCATTAACAAAAACAATTACTTTATTTCTAATGTGAGTACAAAGTTGCCTGCACAGTTCAAGTAAATAGGTCGCGCAGTGTATAAAGGGAACATGACTGCCTTTGTTGTATTTAAAGGAAAGGTATCGTCCCATTAATAAAATCATAGGTAAACGCCGCCGTGCTAGTAACGTCACTTCCGATTTATAAATGTTCTTATTGATTGCGAGAAATTTTTGCATGTTTATTGATAACAAATGTAGGCCCATATGTTCGGTCATGCGGATGTGTGATTGATAATATCGCAGGTATGTTCTTTTTCGAAAAGGGGGCGCCGGGTAGCGCGTATCTCTCTGACCCTCGATTCTTACACCAAAGATACCTTTTCTCCAATACTGTACATTTCTTTGTATTTATGTCATTGAATCATATACTTTGTTATCTTAAATAGATAGATTAACCCATAATGCTTCGGGAATGTATTTATTATTATTTATAACGTTTTCTCTTCCACAGCCCAATCCAGTTTCGAGTCATGAAGTAAACGTACAACCCCCAGGTATGATCCTTCTTCCGTATCTTCTTCAAATATTTGACATTCAAAGAAAAAGCTTTGTGAGTTAATCACATTTTTTCCTCTCCCCATTTCCCAAGTTACTTGTCAAATCAAGCACAACATCATAATATGAGTTTCCCATTATGGCCACGTGATCCGTTTGGTTTGCTATATTTTCTCAAATCAAAATTCTGCACGCAAAATATCTCGTATGACTTGCTTGCATTTTTCAAAACTCATATTTGGTTTGGAAAACTCTGTATTCCAATCGAATAATCTTCAAAACTTTCTTTGCGTAAGATATATTTGCATTGCGTAGCCTATATACCAAATATCTTATATCAAAAAGCAAAGGTACCCTACAACTAACACTTGACAAGTAAGTACAAGTAAGTAAGTGTAACGATGGTATTTTGTACCTGAGAAATTAATCGCAAATGGTTCCAAGTCAAATTTGTTTCATGTAAAGTTTCTTAGAATGAAAGTAATAGTCTATTTTCAACACGAATGTTCTATTATCTTTTTCTTTATCAAAGTCGGGATAATGTGGAAATGTTTTAGACCATGTGAAATCTAAATAGGAAAATTGATTTTAATAATGTCACATTCCCGAGATTCACGCGTCCTTAATGACCCAATAGTATTCTGGAGGAATCTTTTTGACCAATTAAACACTGAGTTGTTCTTTAATAGCCGCTTGCACAATTCACGCATGGTACGGGGTCAAGAGTATGAAAACATGCCTTTACATACAAATAGAGGTAATTTACAATAAAATGATTGTTTTATTTTGGCGGGAAAAGTATAGCAAATTACACGCAGATGTATAGGAAAAAGACATTTCATGATGCAAAACAACAGAAAAAACATATTTTTAGTCAGGACATCAAAATGATACAGGATAACTGTAGGTTTTCTTAAACATAACCAAACGTATAGTTAGCTGACTGGTTGTAAAGAAAACAAGGATAGCTTTTCGAAATACATGATAAACATACAATAACAAACAGCAGTAATTCGCAAAATATATCCCTCCAAGCTACCGTGCGTGAAAGCGCGCGTGACTTCATGTGGAATATCTACTTGACTTGCGCACTATACATGAAGTAAGACGCGTGCGCAACTTTTGTGTTTTTACCATCAACAACTGCAGCTGATTGGTTGTATTTCTATCTCTCTGCTTATTATTTTGCAGGAAATTCAAACCACAAACTTAATTTTAGCAAATAATGTGTTGTTTATAGAATAACCACTCAATCCCCAATAACGGCTTTATTTTTTTTTTACTCAACATAAACTTCCACAACAAAACGACAAGATGAATAACTCTGGCTATAAATTTTCATTTCAATGAATCCAAATTCACCACAGTGTTTGTAACTCACTGAAAAACATTCTTTTAAAAGTCTAAATGAATCCTCAGCCCCACATTACACGCATGACTTTGCCCTGCAGTAACCAAATCCACAATACCTGGTTCTGCACAACAAGTTCCATTGTGTTCATGTAGATGACTGCGAGTGTAATTACTGATGCCTAAAATCCCTTAACTATCTGTGGTGGGTTTTTTTATTACTTCTTGTAGAGTCTAAAAGTCATAACCGCCGAAATGGCGGTTCTTGCGGGTGAAAAGACTGACAATTTGTAGCGAGGATTGGGCGTATTGAGAACTAATGAAATGGATCCATTGATAAGGACAATTTGATCTAAATTACTTTTCAGTGGTTTTCAGAATAAATAAAGTGTACAAAATAAGTGTTTTCAAATAGGCCTTTACCTTTTCGCCCGATGGGCAATTGCCAACATTTTCCTTGGCACGTGGTATAAGAGATCACCTCAAAGGCGAGCAAGAACTCGAACATTCTCTATATGAAAAGAGCACTGGTTAATTTACATATACCGTTTCGCCTGATGGACAATTGCCAAAATTTACCTTGGTACGTGGCATAAGAGGTGGTCACCTCTCAGGCGAGCAAGAACTCGAACATTCTTCATAGTTAATTTACATGTATATGAAATGTTGCTGCTAACTTGGAAATCTCCTTAAATTTTCAGAATTTCTCCTAAATTTTCTGGAATCTTCTTGAATTTTCTAGGAATCTCCTATAATCTTTAAAGAGTTCTCTTTGAATCTTTATGAAAGCATCTTGAATTTTCAGAACCTTTGTCTTTATTTCGGGAATTTTTTAACTTTCCGCAAAATTGTTTTCACTTTTCGGGAATTTTTTTTAAACTTCCGTGAAATTTCTTTCACTTTTTAGGAAATTTTCTTCATTCACGTGAAACCTTCAATTTGCAGAAAATTTCTTTAATTTTGAGAAATCACTTTCAATTTTGGAATTTTTCATGAAATGTTGCCAAAATTTCCAACAATTTTACACATTTTACTTCGATTGTAATAATTTACCCTCTTAAGCAGGGAGAAGGAAGGCAACCAGGAAATATAAACTCTTTGGGGGGGAGGTAGTGGGGGGATGGGGGGAGGTGGGGGGAGGTGGGGGATGAGTATGTGTTTCTCAGTAGGGAGCTTAAGCCCCTTAAAAACGAAAAACTACACACGCCCCTGAGGGAGATTCACATATTAAGTAAGTCCGTTAATTTGTATCCCCTGCCATGCACGGCTCTTTCAATCATTTGAAATAATTTTAATCTTTATGACAGTCAAATTGTGTCATGCGTAAAATTTCAATTCAAAACATTTATTATCTGTTATTCCAGAACTAAATGCGTATCTTAGAAATTATGAAGACTGAACTGCTATTTGCAATGTCTTTTTTAGAAAGATACTGATTAGTTTGATACGTTATAAAAAAGTACAAAAAGTCTGGCACTTGCTCGCGCTTGCCCTGAAGAGATATGACAGTTTTACAACAGACAATTTTATACATACATGAGTGTAGCCTAACTTATAATTTGAATAATTTTCTTGTTGTGTGGACATCTTTTAAAATTCATGAAATATCAATATGTTTTAAGTTAAAGCCAGTGTATTGCAACCATTTATGTTTGTACAGGACTTTTTTACTGCATTTTAAATAAAGTTTCACAAGACTTCATAAACAAATCGTAAGTTAAGTTGGAATACAAACTTTGTTTGATGCTTGAATCATGGTTTATGGCCAGTTGGTCATATTTGCTTTAGGTTTCCTAGAAAATTTATTACCACATATCAATCTAAAAGTTACTAATCATTCCCGATGCTGACAATTTAAAATGCTCATGTGCCTTGAATGTTATGTTCAATGGAGTACTCAGAAGATTTTAATTTGCACATGTTTTAAAATAAATGTAGTAATATTTTTATTTCTCTTTTATCTGTAATATTGAGTATCATTAACGGCTACCCAGGAATGTTATGAAATTAAACAATTCCAAACTGAAACGTTGTGTTGTTACTGTTTTTCGTATAACAGGATTTTAATTTGACCAAGGCTATTGTCAATTGGAGCCATTTTTGTAATCAATTTGACAACAAAATGGTCAGAAGATTTGACCAAGCTGCGGTGGTCAACAGATTGACCAAGTGTTAATGGTCAAATTTGACCTAGTGAGGAGTGAATTATAAACCGAACCAAATGTGGTCAATTTTACCAATTTGGCATGGTAAAAAGTATTGACCATGCTTGGTTAAATTCGACCACATATGTCATATGTCATTTTGGTGCAGGCTATGAAGCAACGACTGGCTATCAACAGACACAACCTGGTTATCCCCATCAGCAGTCTTCTGGTTTTCAACAATCACAACTCAACCTCCTCCATACAATGAAAACGGTATCCCCGTCGTAGTAAGTATACATTCAGTTTAATTTGTTGTACAATTGCAACCGGCTCTTCTTTGTTTATTTGTGATGTATTTGAATGCCATTTGCATAATCTTATCCGCTCATATACCATTCATACTTCAACTTAGCCTTTTGAAGCTATAGCAATTGGGTTAAACATAAGTGTGTGGGGTGAATTAAGAGGTTCTCTTTGAAGAACATTATAGTTAAAACAGATCAGTATCATTCTATCTTAGGCTTTATATGTAAATTATGTTCTTCCGTTTTGCATGTTTTTGAGTTGGACCATTCAACTGTATGCTTCGATTTAAATACGAATCACCAATTTTCAGAAAACAAATTTAGATGGTCAACACGACCGAAATTTACGTGTTAACAATAGAATATTGCAAAAAGCTGTTCATTTTATAATTCTCCAAAATCCTATGGATGTTATTGTCGGATGTAATACATCATAGGCGGGATTTAAGGGTGGCAGGGGCATCTTGGCCTGATTTTGTGATTTTGCCACTCCCCATCCCTCTGAACCACCAAACCCACACAATTTTGACTTTGGGACCAAGCGAGTCAAGCCTATACAGGTAATTGACTGTTATGGAAATAGTTGCATGTGCCTATAATATAGATTTAATGTGTTTCCTCAAAAGGTAATATTCCCATGAATTATTATTTTAAATATATGATAAAGGATACAGGGAACTGTGCTTTTTACAGATCACAGAGCATAATGTGGTATGTATTTTGAAAGTATTGTGGCTTCAAGTCTTATGTTGCTAATGGAAATCTATCTTAGAAAGAGAGACTGTTGTTATTTTTACCGTGATTTTAGTTGATAAGAATGTCGTATTGATCATTCCAGCAACGCCTAATAATAATGGAAATTTGTAAAAAAATATATCAGCGTGCCACAACCGTTTTATCATTTGAAGAAAGCGCCCCTTAAAACACGGACTGGATGAAACTGCCAGTGTCATTTTCATCCCGTTCGAAGGACACTCTCTCAACGAGTTGAAAATGTATTACGCAATTATTTGGCAATACAGGTAGTTGAAACGACTGGACAAAAAATGCTGCAATCTTTATGAACATCAAGGAGTTCTTACTTGAATCATTTATACCCTGAAAACTGGTTTAATTATTTCATTTGGTTCAGAAATTGTAAAAATAACACCATTTTCAGCAGCGTGGTTCTGAGTGACTTTCAAAATCTTGTCGACCCATTAGCGTAACCTCCTTCCTTCACCTATTTCGATAAACAATCCTGCGGTTAACGCAATTTCCATTCATCAGTGCAATATACGCCTAAGGACTCTTTATGTCTAGAGGTCAGGTTTTATACACCATCGAGCATACTTACGTAAAGCAAACACATGCAGTGCGAAAAGTATTTGCCAAAGATAATGGTAGGCAATAGCAATTACGAGATATTCATACACATAAGCTCAAGCTTTTTTGAATATGGACTCAATGAAATTATACATTGTTTGCTTTTACACTTTACAAGTTTATTTATGCCCAATACTCCAAAGACATAACACACATTGATGTTATTCAAATAAAACCTCCCCTCGTATTGCCGTTATACAGGGAAAAAGTTTTATTGTTGGAATGCTGCTCTTGATATTTCTTAATTTCCGTGGAAATACAAAATATAGTGTCAATTTCGATGTTCACAGGTTGAAACTTCAAACAATTTTTCCAAATAAAACAAATGTCACGTATTTCACACCTTTAGAAGGCAGATTTTGTTAAAACGCGAAGTGGAATAATTTGGAAATAACGAGTAATTGCAAACCGCCACATGCGGTTACTGAAATGCCACCGGCACAGAAAACCAGGATGGCTTTCTGTTTAAGGGGCGAGTTCTGTAATGTAAAAACTTTACGTTAGAAGCTAAAATTGTGACTCTTAAGTTAATACATCTATAAAAGAAAATTAATCATTATCAATGATGGCCTTTCTATCCAAAAAAAGTGAAATGGATTCATTTTGAATATATTCAATGATAAAATCAATCAAAAAAAGTAAATCAATGAGAATGTTCTATTACAATGCATTAACAGAGATATGAAATCACATTACACCGCTCTAAGAAGGGGAAAAGGGGAGGCATCGGAACCACAACAGATTTTGGTTTTCTGGTTATTCTCTGCAATACACGGCTCTCTCAGTCATTTGGAACAATTTTAATCTTTATGACAGTCAAATTGTGTGATGCGTAAAAAAATCAATTCAAAACAGTCATTATCTGTTATTCCAGTACTAAAAGTGTTAGCTTGGAAATGATCAAAACTGTTTTTGTAGGTTTATTTAATCACATAGAGAATGTTATGTTCTTGTCCAGACAATTTTCTTTTGTAAGGGTACAATTTCACAGAACATGAAGTCTTTCTTAGAATATTATGCTGAAAAATTGCTCATGTGCCTTGAATTTCAGCTTCAATGGAGTAAGATTTTAATTTGCACATCCTTTAAAGTAAATGGAGTAATATTTTCATTTCACTGTTATCTGTATTATAGAGAAAACCATTATTGTTATCATTAACGGTTACTCAGGAATGTTACAAATTTAAACAATTCCAAACTGAAGCATTTTTGTAATTCTTTTTTTTAGAGCAGGATTTTAATTTGACAAAGGATTTAGTAAACTGGGGTCATTTTGGTAGTCAATTTGAGCACAAAATGGTCAGAAAATTTGACCAAGTAAAAAACCATGGTAAAAAATATTGACCACGCTAACTTCGTGACATTTGACCACATCTGGTTCGGTTTATCATTCAATCCCCACTTAGTTAAATTTTGACCATACTGTGGTCAAATTTGACCGTTCTTGTTTTAGAGTGTACTTGGTAAGGGATTCTGTGGTCCTTAGAAATAAATGATATTACGAACTGACGGTTGTGTTTCACCAGCAATTTTCTATGTGTTTTTTGCTTAAAGGAAAGGTATCGTTCCATTAAAAAAAAAAAGTGGACGTCGACGAGCTGGTATCAGTTTTTCCGGTGTTCAATATTCTCTTTTGATTGCAAACAATCTGCGATGTTGTCGATCAGTCATCCGCCGGACCAAACATAGGGGCCTACAGGTGTTTCGATAAAACCTTAAATTTTTCGTAATTAATAAGGAAAATTGGAAACCGGAAGTAGCGTTACCAGCACGGCGGCGCTCACTTCTTAATGTATTTATCGGACGATACTTTTCTTTTAAAGACATATACTTAAACTGAAGTAACTCATACTCGATACATATAACTTGATTTGGCGCTTTGATTTTACAAATATGTTGTAATGGCGCTTAGCAGAAGTGGTGTATTTTATGGTAATATTCAAGCCAGCTTAAGTTGAATTGCATTAAAATATACCAATTATCATATAAACGTTTGAATTTCAAATCAAAATTAGGAATAAGCAATTTCACAGTCTTATTTGTAATTTTGTAAGATATGACTGGACACACTTTTCTGTTTTCTTACCTTTTTCCGTTCCTTATCTTCAGTGCATGTCACAAGCTTCCAAGCAGCGCGGAGAAATACCTTTATATTAAAGATCTCTTGAGATATTCCCCACTTTTGGGATTGTACAACCTATGATGATTACCTAAGAGCCTGCAAAATATGTTGTTCTTCAAGTAGGAGCAGGACCGTAGGCCACCTGCTGAGACGTAGCTTTCACCATATGGCATCGTTTAGCTTCAAATATATGAACTTATTGTCGACGCCGACGAGTAAACACACAATTACAATGACGGGGTCGTCGCCTGCGTATTTGGGTATGATAGTAACAATGTTATCACGAAACGCTTAATACGACCCGGACGAGAACACGGGTACGACGTACGGACAGACATAACATCGACAACCAAGCCAATGTCCACGGCCTTTGATAACCACTTATAATGCACTGGCGTATCTACCCAACCCAGGCTTGAACCCATGGCCTCGTGGTCTGTAGACAGGTATGATAACCGCTACACCACAGTTAGTAGACAACGAACTTATTATACCAATATATATTATTTAAATTATTTGGAGTGGGAGGCATGGCCCTTCCGTTCCTTCAGGAGTCATTAATGTTGATTAACAATGATTTTTTTGCCCAGATTTCATCTTAAATATCTATTGATGAGCTGAGTAGAAAATGAAAGGGTTTATAAGAAGGTTGAATCTATAGACATCTTCAGGGCATATAGGAAATGCCGTTCACTATCATAGAAATTAATACCCTATTTTCTCGATTTTTTTTCTCGTCGATTTTCTATCATTAACAAATACAGTTACTTTATTTCTAATGCGTGCACAAAGCTGTCTGCACAGTGCAAGTAAATAGGTCGCGCAGTGTATAATGGGAACATGACTGCCTTTGTTGTATTTAAAGGAAAGGTATCGTCCCATTAATAAAATCATAGGTAAACGCCGCCGTGCTAGTAGCGTCACGTCCGATTTTCAAATGTTCTTATTGATTGCGAGAAATTTGTGCATGTTTATTGATAACAAATGTAGGCCCATATGTTTGGTCATGCGGATGTGTGATTGATAATATCGCAGTTATGTTCTTTTTCGGAAAAGTGGGCGCCGGGTAGCGCGTATCTCCCTGACCCTCGGTTCTTACACCAATGATACCTTTTCTCCAATACTGTACATTTCTCTGTATTTATGTCACTGAATCATATACTTTGTTATCTTAAATAGTTAGATTAACCCATGATGCTTCGAAATGTATTTATTATTATTTATAACGTTTTCTCTTCCACAGCCCAATCCAGTTTCGAGTCATGAAGTAAACGTACAACCCCCAGGTATGATCCTTCTTCCGTATCTTCTTCAAATATTTGACATTCAAAGAAAAAGCTTTGTGAGTTAATCATATTTTTTCCTCTCCCCATTTCCCAAGTTACTTGTCAAATCAAGCACAACATCATAATAAGAGATTCCCATTATGGCCACGTGATCCGTTTGGTTTGCTATATTTTCTCAAATCAAAATTCTGCATGCAAAATATCTCGTATGACTTGCTTGCATTTTTCAAAACTCATATTTGGTTTGGAAAACTCTGTATTCCAATCGAATAATCTTCAAAACTTTCTTTGCGTAAGATATATTTGCATTGCGTAGCCTATATACCAAATATCTTATATCAAAAAGTAGAGGTACCCTACAACTAACACTTGACAAGTAAGTACAAGTAAGTAAGTGTAACGATGGTATTTTGTACCTGAGAAATTAATCGCAATTGGTTCCAAGTCAAATTTGTTTCATGTAAAGTTCCTTAGAATGAAAGTAATAGTCTATTTTCAACACTAATGTTCTATTATCTTTTTCTTTATCAAAGTCGGGATAATGTGGAAATGTTTTAGACCATGTGAAATCTAAATAGGAAAATTGATTTTAATAATGTCACATTCCCGAGATTCACACGTCCTTAATGACCCAATAGTATTCTGGAGGAATCTTTTTGACCAATTAAAGACTGAGTTGTTCTTTAATAGCCACTTGCACAATTCACGCATGGTACGGGGTCAAGAGTATGAAAACATGCCTTCACATACAAATAGAGGTAATTTACAATAAAATGATTGTTTTATTTTGGCGGGAAAAGTATAGCAAATTACACGCAGACGTATAGGAAAAACACATTTCATGATGCAAAACAACAGACAAAACATATTTTCAGTCAGGACATCAAAATGATAAAGAATAACTGTAGGTTTTCTTAAACATAAGCAAACGTATAGTAACCTGACTGGTTGTAAAGAAAACAAGGATAGCTTTTCGAAATACATGATAAACATACAATAACAAACAGCAGTAATTCGCAAAATATATCCCTCCAAGCTACCGTACGTGAAAGCGCGCGTGACTTCATGTGGAATATCTACTTGACTTGCGCATTATACATGAAGTAAGACGCGTGCGCAACTTTTGTGTTTTTACCATCAACAACTGCAGCTGATTGGTTGTATTTCTATCTCTCTGCTTATGATTTTGCAGGAAATTCAAACCACAAACTTAATTTTAGCAAATAATGTGTTGTTTATAGAATAACCACTCAATCCCCCAATAACGGCTTTATTTTTTTTTACTCAACACCAACTTCCACAACAAAACGACAAGATGAATAACTCTGGCTATAAATTTTCATTTCAATGAATCTAAATTCACCAGAGTGTTTATAACTCACTGAAAATTATTCTTTTAAAAGTCCAAATGAATCCTCAGCCCCACATTACACGCATGACTTTGCCCTGCAGTAACCAAATCCACAATACCTGGTTCTGCACAACAAGTTCCATTGTGTGCATATAGATGATTGGGAGTGTAGTTACTGATGCGTAAAATCCATCAACTATTTGTGGTGGGTTTCTTAATTACTTCTTGTAGAGTCTAAAAGTCATAACCGCCGAAATGGCGGTTCTTGCGGGTGAAAAGACTGACAATTTGTAGCGAGGATTGGGCGTAATGAGAACTAATGAAATGGATCCATTGATAAGGACAATTTGATCCAAATTACTTTTCAGTGGTTTTCAGAATAAATAAAGTGTACAAAATAAGTGTTTTCAAATAGGCCTTTACCTTTTCGCCCGATGGGCAATTGCCAATATTTGTCTTGGCACGTGGTATAAGAGGTCACCTCAAAGGCGAGCAAGAACTCAACATTCTCCATATGGAAATAACACTGGTTAATTTACATATACCGTTTCGCCCGATGGACAATTGCCAACATTCACCTTGGTACGTGGCATAAGAGGTGGTCACCCCTCAGGCGAGCAAGAACTCGAACATTCACCATGGTTAATTTACATGTACATGAAATGTTGCTGCTAACTGGGAAATCTCCTTAAATTTTCGGAATTCTTCTTGAATTTTCTGGAATCTTGAATTTTCTAGGAATCTCCTATAATTTCTAAAGAACTTCTCTTTGAATATTTATGAAAGCCTTTTGAATTTTGAGAACATTTTCTTTATTTCTGGATTTTTTTTAGTTTTCGCAAAATTGTTTTCACTTTTCGGGAAATTTTCTTAAATTTTCGTGAAATTTCTTTCACTTTTCAGAAAATTTTCTTCATTCACGTAAAACCTTTAATTTCCAGAAAATTTCTTTAATTTTGAGAAATCTCTGTCAATTTTGGAATTTTTCATGAAATGGTTGCCAAAATATTCAACAATTTTACGCATTTGATTTCAATTTTAGTAATTTCATAATTTCCCCTCTTAACCAAGGAGAAGAAAGGCAACCAGGAAATATAAACTCTTGGGGGGGGGGGGGGGATGAGTATGTGTTTCTCAGTAGGGGCTTAAGCCCCTCAAAAATGAAAAGCTAGACACCTTCCTGAGGGAAATCCACATATTAAGTAAGTCCATTGATTTGTATCCCCTGCCATGCACCGCCCTCCCAATCATTTGAAATAATTTTAATCTTTATGACAGTCAAATTGTGTCATGCGTAAAATTTCAATTCAAAACATTTATCATCTGTTATTCCATAACTAAATGCGTTATCTTAGAAATTATGAAAACTGAACTGACTTTTGCAAAGTCTTTTTTAGTACGATACTGATTAGTTTGATACGTTATAAAAAAGTACAAAAAAGTCTGGCACTTGTTCGCGCTTGCCCTGAAGAGATATGACAGTTTTACAACAGACAATTTTATACATACATGAGTGTAGCCTAACTTATAATTTGAATAATTTTTTTGTTGTGTGGACATCTCTTAAAATTCATGAAATATCAATATGTTTTAACTTAAAGCCAGTGTACTGCAACCATTTATGTTTGTACAGGCCTTTTTTACTGCATTTTAAATATAGTTTCACAAGACTTCATAAACAAATCGTAAGTTAAGTTGGAATACAAACTTTGTTTGATGCTTGAATCATGTTTATGGCCAGTTGGTCATATTTGCTTTAGGTTTCCTAGAAAATTTATTACCAGATATCAATCTAAAAATTACTAATCATTTCCGATGCTGACAACTTAACATGCTCATGTGCCTTGAATTTCATGTTCAATGGAGTACTCAGAAGATTTTAATTTGCACATATTTTAAAGTAAATGTAGTAATATTTCTATTTCTCTTTTATCTGTATTATTTAGTGTTATTAACGGCTACCCAGAAATGTTATAAAATTAAACAATTCCAAACTGAAACGTTGTGTTGTTACTGTTTTTTGTAGAACAGGATTTTAATTTGACCAAGGCTATAGTCAACTGGAGCCATTTTTGTAGTCAATTTGACACCAAAATGGTCAAAGATTTGACCAAGCTGCGGTGGTCAACAGATTGACCAAGTGTTAATGGTCAAATTTGACCTAGTGAGGAGTGAATTATAAACCGAACCAAATGTGGTCAAATTTACCAATTTGGCATGGTAAAAAGTATTGACCATGCTTGGTTAAATTCGACCACATAAGTCATATGTCATTTTGGTGCAGGCTATGAAGCAACGACTGGCTATCAACAGACACAACCTGGTTATCCCCACCAGCAGTCTTCTGGTTTTCAACAAACACAACCTCCTCCATACAATGAAAACGGTAACCCTGTCGTAGTAAGTATACGTTCATTTTACTTTGTTGTACAATTGCAACCGGCTCTTCTTTGTTTATTTGTGATGTATTTGAATGCCACTTGCATAATTTTATCGGCTCATATACCGTTTCGCATGTTTTTGAATTGGACCATTCAACTGTATGCTTCGATTTATATACGAATCACCAATTTTCAGAAAACAAATTTAGATGGTGCAACACGACCGAAATTTACGTGTTAACAATAGAATATTGCAAAAAAGTTGTTCATTTTATAGTTCTCCAGTTATTGTCAGATGAAATACATCATAAGCGGGATTAAAGGGTGGCAGGGGTATTTTGGCCTGATTTTGTGATTTTGCCGCTCCCCATCCCTCTTAACCACCAAACCCACACAATTTTGACTTTGGGACCAAGCGAGTCAAGCCTATACAGGTAATTGACTGTTATGGAAATAGTTGCATGTGCCTATAATATAGATATAAGGTGTTTCCTCAAACGGTAATATTCCCATAAATTATTATTTTAAATATATGATAAAGGATACAGGGAACTGTGCTTTTTACAGATCACAGAGCATAATGTGTTATGTATTTTGAAAGTATTGTGGCTTCCAGTCTTATGTTGCCAATGGAAATCTATCTTAGAAAGAGAGACTGTTGTTATTTTTACCGTGATTTTAGTTGATAAGAATGTCGTATTGATCATTCCAGCAACGCCTAATAATAATGGAACTTTATAGAAAAAATTATCAGCGTGCCACAACCGTTTTATCATTTGAAGAAAGCGCCCCTTCAAACACGGACTGGATGAAACTGCCAGTGTCATTTTCATCCCGTTCGAAGGACACTCTCTCAACGAGTTGAAAATGTATTACGCAATTATTTGGCAATACAGGTAGTTGAAACAACTGGAAAAAATGCTGCAATTTTATGAACATTAAGGAGTTCTTACTTGAATCATTTACACCCTGAAAACTGATTTAAGTGAGGGCATATTGAGTGAGGGCGCTGTGACTATCAATGTGCCGTACATGCCGAGGCGGTATTGGCATGACATGTGCTGCAGCACCAAGATAAAGCTCAATGGTTGAATAGATAGTGAACATCATGTAAAGTGCAGTGGCCTATCAGAAAGCTCCATATGGACGGTGGACCAGTCGTATACTGTTGGAATCTCATCTCGTCAACCAATCAAATTATAGGGAGATTCTTTACCGTCTGCGCAATTTTATGAAGGGAAGGGGACCATGCGTATGAAAAGAAAATCATTCAAATGTTCATCATATGGGCGTTATACAAAAAGTTCTACGTGCGCATTGTTGCTTACAATTTTTTTGGCAACTGCATCTTATTGTTTGGGCAGCAGAAGGAAAAATCATCACGTTCGGCAATTATCGGTTTGATAGGATCTATAGAGATGTTTGAATGACGGACTAGGCCGACTATTTGATGAGATTGAATTGACTTTTGATGTGACAGTAATTGTGTATGTTTATTTTTTCTTGAACTTTTAAATATTGCCATTAATATTTTGTTCTCATTTTCCTACTCTTCCTTTTTTTAGGTGAGGGATTCCTACCATGCTGGTAACCTCCAGGAATCCCAAGACTTACCTATTAGTTGCAAAATCATTTCCTTCATTTTCGGTCTGATAGTATTGGTATTGCTGGTCTTGAAACTTATAGCTATTACGTAAACACTGGTATCGATCCACATAATTCATATGGCTAAGCCGCTACACATTTCATGGAATCGTGTTACTCTTAGACTGATTAAGCGTATTATATAGCGCTTTACTGTCATAGACTGTATATTTACAATGTATATGGGAGGGGAGGGGCGGGATTTGGGGGGGAGTTTTGCGACTTCTTGTATCAAAATTAGATCTTTAATAACCGTGCGTTTTAATTTCGTCAGTATCTGGGGAATTACATTACATTTTGACTATTTTTCTTCTATTTTTACGTTAATACTAGACCAACTTTGTTCTTTACTGGCTGTTGATGCTACAATCTTGAACAAAACTCGTTGAAACACTTGGTGGAAATATGTGATGTTTTTCATGAAGCTACTTTTCTATTGTAAATTATTCCACATTTAGAAACCAGAAATGCTGGAAATTTGTTCTGTTACTTCTTCAATCTCTACTCTTTCAATTGTAATTAATATTTTAGAATTTTAAGGACATTTTTATCATTTCATTAACGCCGCCAGTGTGCCCCTCCGCTACCTCACAATATTAATTGTCCTCCTCCCTTCTCCCATTCAATGTTGGCCGTTGTTACTGTTTTCAATGGAAATGACATTAAGAAAGAAAGAAATTCAACAATGTAAAGGGGAAGGGGATAGGGGGTTACCATTCTCGAAAGAAGTGTTCCAAGGGTTTTGTCCAAGATTGTAGATATGCCATATGCCACTCCTTAGCTATATACATTTGTATAACTAGCAGCTGAGAATAACATGAATGTAAGATTACATGTATGGGTGTGTCAAGGAATCATCAATGTCGTACGTTTTTCCCCTATCGGCAACAAACTAAACTGGTGGGTAACAACGCTAAAAAGTACACATTTTCAGGAATTGACTTGCCTACATTTTTTTAAGAGGTACTGTCGCTCAGCGATTAAGGAGTCATATTCCTATGCGATGGGTATTGGATTCCACTCTCGTCTCTGGCGCTGCATTCTGTTCTTAGCAAGACATTTTTTCCTACTTGCTTCAGTACCCTCAGCTGTAAAATGAGGACAACTACTTCTGGTGAATTAACCTGCGATGGGCTGACGTCCCGTTCAGGGGGAGTCGTGTATTCTCATCTGCTTCCGACATGGAAACAGGAATTAGCACCGGCTGTATAAGACCAATGGCTTGAACTGAAGAAACATTTCCGAAAAGGAAGGAAAATTTCCGAAAATTAAAAATTTCCAAAAAATGAGGAAAATCTCATGAAACTTTTAAAAGAACTTTTGCAAAAATCAAGGAAAATTTCCCAAAAAGGAAGCAAAATTTCTGGATAATTAAGAATATTTATCGATGGAAACTAAAACCACAGAGGAATTCACCTCGGTTGTATCTTTTCTTCTCGTTTTGGAGGTCAAATTTGGAAATTTTTGATATAGAATTGATTTTCAAAATTATTACAGTTTTTGGAAATTTTGGAGGTTTTTGGCAAAATTTCCAAACAAATTTTGCAAAAATAAAGAACATTTCACACAATTTTTCGAATAGGCCTATCAAAAAAAAATATGTCTGACAAAAAATTCTCCTCGGTTGTTTGTTTTCTCCTTGGCTGGGAACTCAAATTCGGAAATTTTAAAACTAAAGTTGGTAAATTGTAGGATAACTTGGTAACAACTGTGGAAATTTGGGTAAAATTTGGCAACATTTTCCGGAAATTGCAGATTTTTTTTTTGATTAGCAGAAACGTGTAATGGAAAATCAAGCAATGTGCGCGCTTAGCCTTAGGACTGTAGGTGCCATTCGGTTTTAAGATTACCGGAACGTATACCTTAATTTAGGTGCGCATAACTTTGGCAGATTCTGTAATTCATAATTTTGATACATTATGCAGAAAATTCTGCTCTGGTCTTCTGTTGAAAACGAAGTTATCGTGATTGTTATCATTTCATGTTTACTCTCAGTCCTATACGGACACACTTTTTAATGAAAAAGAAAAGAAAAACATAACATTGATTTTCTTTCCGTATTCATATATCAATAATGAGTATATAGGCTTAAACTTAAAGTAAAATAATTTGAGATGCATATATTAGGTTGATGCATGGTTAAAGGTTATCTTGAATTTTACGGGCATCCTACGACCCGAGCTCCCTATGACACCTGGCCCGGGGGCAATGCCTTTTGTTACACTTTTTCAGCGGCCCTGGTAATGTGGCCGAAGTCATTCTCGATTGTCAGTACTTTGTAGTGATTGAAAATGTGTAAACTAATGTACAGCCTTGTTATTCACCATTCACCAACGCATACGATTTAAAAAGAAAAAAAACCCGGCCTTGGAAGATCAGCGTGGATGTCAAGAACCTACAGACAACATGATATTCTATACAATACAAAAAATCTAATTCTGGCTATCTATTTCCAGTACAAATAATGTACAATTTATGAATAGGAAAATACAATAATACACTAATATACATTACAGAACAATAAACGAAAGGAAAGAATGTAGAAAATGAGGCAATAAAACGATTTTAATTGATGTACAAATCACAATTTCACAACCCGTTGTTATTTACACTCCTTTTTAATGGCGTGTAATATAGTACATACCGACTGGGGACACATGTGTATGCCCTCCAGCCAGGGTCACCACATATAAGATACCTATCGGGGACACGGGTGATGTGTTAGAGTTTATTCGCCCAACTGGGGATAATATGGAATCTGAATCACAAAAGCGGAGACATAGATGCTAGCATATCTTTCTCAGAGAATATACCTAACTTGAATACACATATTTTGAAACAACCTGTACAGAACGAATTTAATGGAGACAGCAATAAAAATGCGTAATATTTCAGGTTGCATATTGTTGCACCCTGGAGAGCCCAAATCTGCAAGAAAACCAACAGGGGACGTCACTGATTGGTAGGTGTGTTATAATGCAAATCTTGCCGTTTGGGACCTTCTTGATACACACACAAATACGTGGAAAAATCCTGATAACGTGCCTGTCGTTTGAATCCGTATTGTTTGAATTCATTATTGCATTGTGAATATGATTTTTTGTCACGTTTCTGATATATTTTGTGTTTATTAGGATATAGTCAACGGTTAAGGAAACTTGTGTATGCAATACAAACTATTTATACTTTTAGTAGCTGTAACTTAGAAGCTATTAGTGATTCTTGCCTAGACTCAATTATGTTCACAATTTGCAAAATCTGACAAGTTTACCAGTAACATACCCATTAGAAATGAGCCAAATTGGACAAAAAAATGGCCAAATCAGTTTTGAAAGATATATAAAAATAAAAAGTATACAAAACAATGTCAAAGAAGTAAAATACAAGATAAAGATGTATTTTAATTCGCTCCTTCACACAAAGGTATTCCTAAAGTCAATATAAAAAAATATATATATCAGGGCCTGATATATAATTACAACCATATTATTTATCATTAAATAAAACAGTGAACTTTCAAGTTGCTATCAAATATAAGTATTTACAAAGTATTAAAAACGGCCAAATTCAGCCAAATTTAATTTTGGCCGGTACTGCAAATTTTACCTGACAAAATTGTTTCAAAACGGCCAAATTTGGCAGTTTTGGCCAATCTAATACAATCGGTTCCAGTCCATATACATTTAAGACCAATATAATCAACGAGTTAAAATAACCGCAAACTTACTTTACACTCATACGTAAAGATTTCGAAAAACTTGAATCCGGATATATGACAAGAAAATAATTGCGCGGTATATTCCGTCTAAGTGAAATCTTAAGGGTAAAATGTACAATTTGTGTCAATGTTGTTTCTGGCCACCGTTCTATTTTTAAAAGCCACTTATCATTCGTTATTGAATAATTGTGAATTATTAACAGTATACTGTTATGACAAATCAATAAATAAATCAATTTACAAATGCTTATGGTCAGGGATTTGTTGTAACTTCTTTTTTTTCTTTAGAACGTGACGCGTATTAAGCCGCAACTTGCAAAATGTCAACGCACAATGTTACACTATAATAATTAACGCACAATGTTACACTATGATAATTAAAATTGTAGATAAAGTTGGTATTCTAAATGTCGAATTCACATATTTGAATATGCCTTTATATTTATGCAAAAAATTTTGCCCAAAATGATTTACAAGATTTTTTCTCACAAAATATTTTTTCTGTTAGGTTTGGAAATTTGTCATTACAATTTGTATCAACAACATTTTCTAAACTTCTTATTCTAAATAAATATACCTTTAATCAGTCTGCGATATTCCCTTTTTTAAAGATAATCAATATACTTTACTTTTTGGAACATGGCAATGATGTCGATGAAGTAATCTCATTTCGTACTATATTTCCGGTAATAATTATTACCTATCCCGGGAATTTTTACTTGTTGTGCTTACGGCAGTTTACATTCCAAACAGTTCTGTTGCCAAGGAAGCGGCATTAGAGATCAATCAAGCATTAAATCACATTGAAGCTTCTTCACCTGATGCATTATTCCTAATCACTGGAGACTTTAACCGTTGTAAACTCTTGAAAAGCGGTATTCAATATTATCAACATGTTGATTGTGCCACCCGTGATACAGCTACCCTGGACCTTTGTTATTCAAATGTGAAACATGCATACGCTGCCACTCAATTGCCTCCTCTTGGACAATCTGATCATAACCTTGTCATTCTGCAAACAAATTACACCCCTATTGTTCAGAGACAAAAACCCAAAGTTATCCAGACAAAAGATTGGACAATTGAAGCAGTCAACAATCTCCAGAGTGCTTTTGATTCTACCGACTGGGATGTTTTTGTAGATTCCAGTAATGACGTCAGTGAGTTAACTGAGACTGTAGTGGAGTATGTTAAGTTCTGTACGGATCTCTGCATCCCAACAAAGGCGGTTAAAATCTATGCAAACAATAAACCATGGATCACTAAACGTATTAAAGGGATTACAAATCGGAAGAAACAGGTGTTTGGTCGAGAAGATTCAAACGAGCGATTGCAGATTCAAAGAGAACTTCGAAGCGAAATCCGCAAGGAAAAAACAATATACAAAGAAAAAGTAGAGTCCCACTTTAAAAATAATAATATGAAGAAAGTTTGGAATGGCATGAAGCTCATGGGTGGATACACTGCCAGAAATGCATCTAATGATTCAGGATCCACAACAAACATTTCATTAGAATATGTGAATGAACTGAACAATTTGTACAACAGATTTGATTGCCATGATTTCAGTGATACCATATCACGTATGAAAGTAAATCTCAAAGGGGGCACTGATGAGGGTTGCTTTATTTGCACAGAGGAGGAGGTACGGAATGAATTTCGTAGCCTTGTACCCTCCAAAGCACCAGGCCCGGATGATATTTCTCCTCGACTACTTAAATTATGTAGTGATGAACTCTGTAGTATTTTCTGTAACATTTTTAATATGTCTTTTCAATCAGGTATTGTTCCCACAAATTGGAAAAGATCATGCATTGTCCCAGTGCCTAAGAAACCCAAGGTGTCATGCATGAATGGTCTCAGACCCGTAGCGCTTACTTCCGTTGCATTCAAATCTTGTGAACGCCTGGCACTGTCACAACTCAAGAAGCATGTGAACGATTTCATTGATCCATATCAATTTGCCTACCGTAACAATAGAAGTCCCGAGGACGCTATCCTGGTAGCTCTGAATGAGGTTTCATCTCATCTAGATACCAGGGCGTTTGCAGAGAAACAAGGGGCTAATCAACCGACAAAAAATGCCAGTAATTCAGCTAGAATTACGTTTTTTGACTTTTCGTTGGCATTCAATACAATTCAGCCTCACTTGTTGGCATCTAAACTCCAAACCATGGATGTTCCCATGTCAATTATTTACGGGATACTGAACTATCTTACTTCTCGTCCGCAGTATGTAAGGTTGAAGCCACATACCTCGGACACTGTCATTTCAAATACAGGAGCACTACAAGGCACTGTACTAGCACCTTTTCCTTTTAGCTTTTACACCTATGATTGCCAGGCAGTGACCGAGTCATGTTCTATTGTCAAATTTGCTGACGATACAGCTCTGATTGGGCTTGTCACAAATGACGATGACTCACATTACCGAAGTGAAATCAGCAATTTTGTTAGCTATTGTGACCAAAACTTCCTTAACCTGAATGTCAGCAAAACAAAAGAGATGGTTATTGATTTTAGACAGCATTGTAATCCTCCTGACCCAATTACAATTGCTGACTCTGAGGTTGAAGGTGTGCAATCTTACAAGTATTTAGGTGTAGTAATCAACAATAAACTCACTTGGTCAGACAATACAGATGCCATAATGTCAAAACTCAACTCTCGCCTATATTGCCTCAGAAAAGTAAAATCTTTCCACGTCGACAGTAACATTTTACAACTTTTTTATCGTTCCGTTTTTACATCTGCTTTTAGCTATTGCATCGTTTGCTGGGGTCGTTGTGCCTTCAAGCATGACACCTATAGAATCAATTCTGTCATCAGAGGAGCGAGTCGACTTTTCAATGAAAGCAATTTACCAAATATAGACTCATTCTACCACTCCAGTCACGATCGCAAACTTAAGTCCCTCCTCGCGGACACCAACCATCCATTAACACAATGAATTTATAAATAGGTTGATTGCCAGGAGTGGTAGAATGAGGCTTCCAGCTATCGCCACAAATCGTTTGAGAAATTCCTTTGTGACAAAAGCACAATGCCAACCACATAATGCCAACCACTCCAGATACAGTACAGGTTAGAACTAACGCACGGTTATCGCGTTTAGCGCTACTAAGCTACCGCACTCACCGCGGTAAGCGTATCTTTTGTTCAGCACCCCTTTTATTTGCCGCCGATCGGCACTGATATGCCTCCACAGTCGACGGTAAACGCGTTATATAATCCAGTTGTGATATGTCCCTCCCCTTGTGAGTAAACGCGTGAAGAAATCCTCTTAATCACTGAAGCAAAACGATGTATTGTTATCGGGGTTTAAGACTGACTTGTTGAAAATAACGGTTGTGTTTACCCATGAAGTTATTAAGAGATTATTGGTTTGCCGTAATACATCTCATAGCTGCATGTATTATGCGATATTTGCTGGTAGGGCCTATATTATACCAGGGGGATGTTATATTTCCCTGATTATACATAAACAACGGACAGTGTATTGAGCCGCCGTGTATCTAAAGTCACGTTAGGACATAATGTTAATAGAACCAGTACAAATAAAATAATACAAACGAATGCAAAGAAAAACCATGACTCGATGTGCAAGTATCATTTTATTAATTCTTATTAAGTGCCTGAATCACTAATGCAACAAGGCTGCTTTTCCATTACATCATTATTTTATGCATACCAACAGGCTATCACCTAACGGGTCCGCAAAAAATACTTCGAACCAATGATCTACCTACTGTGGTGTAGCGGTTATCATACCTGTCTACAGACCACGAGGCCCCGGGTTCAATCCTGGGGTGGGTAGACACGCCAGTGCACCACAGCTGGTTATCAAAGGCCGTGGACATTGACTTGGTTGTCGATGTTATGTCTGTCCGTGCGTCGTACCTGTGTTCTCGTCCGGGTCGTATTAAGCGTTTCGTGATAGCATTTGTACTATCATAACCGAATACGCAGGCGACGACCCCGTCATTGTAATTGTGTGTTCAACTCTCTCTCTCTTAAACCAATGAAATCATTTGAGCTTGTACTCCCAAGCGAATAAGACATGGTACAGGTCAATTACATTGCTCGTAGGCTACTATAAATAAACAGAATCACAGGAGATTGTAAGAAACAAAATTGATGAAATCTTTCATTCTTTTAATATCCGAAAATTTTGACCGGGACTGTTGTTCAGAGGTTTATTATACACATGAAAATAAGATTAGGAAAAGGAATACACTTTTTGAGGGAATTAATGGTTGTTTTCACTCAATGTAAATCGTACCAGCTTGGTTTGTAAATACTGGTGATAGCACGGAGATAAAAAAAAAATTCGTTTTACAAAAGAAGAAGCAAATACATAGCATCATCGAAGCTGTTATCTGCAGGTACATTATAGAACATTATGATTCAAATCACACACACATTCGGCTGACAAAATTGTTAATAAATGACTTTTTACAAACTGTAAACCCGATTAGAATAATCCTTTTTAAATGTGCGAATCACAAATGCGCAGTAATCACCTATGAATAGGGATATTAGGCACTTTGATTTCAAATTGAAAAATGATGATTTACACTGTAAAGTAAACTTGTTACAATTTGGAAAGCAAAACTCAGCGTGTCTTTAGGCAATGGAGTCAGTACTTTTGCCATACACTGGTTGCGCGAATTTTTTTTTACTTCACCTTGTAGTTTTGGAGCAATTTTGGTGTATTAACAAATCGATTGAATTTGGACAATTTCACTTGTCTGCATATTATATATATATATATAAAAAAGATGTATACATTTATTTACATGTACCAAGCAATTGTTGTCGATTCTTAAAAAATATGCATTTTTTGAAAAATTTTAAACAAAAAGTAGCATTTCTGAATGTTTATACAAAATGTAGCCGCCCAAAATGAGTAAAGACCCCCTCATTAAAAAAAACATTATTATGAAAGATCTTTGCGAGATCTTTTGCAATGAAACCATTTGCACTCTTATAGGATTTTAGGAAGGTTCCGATTTTTAATTTTATTTTAGAAAAAGGTAGTTTGAAAACGGCGATATTATCGCTATGATACTTTTCAACACACTCACATAATATTTAAAACGCAATAACGTCTTAACGGAAAAAGGTATCAACATGATTTTACACCAAATTGTTTCTTTGTTAGTCCTCTATCATATATAAGAAAATGAAAACTGGTTGGGATAATCTGGTATCATCTCAAACTCTAAGTGTCAAAAGACACCGCAATACAGTTTTAAATGGAATCAACGAACTAAATCCTTGATTGAATCCTTCCTCGCTAGATGTTTGCAAATCGTAAGATAATGAATCCTGCACAATAAAGTAGCCATGATTTTGGAAAAACAGTCCTTAGAAAACGCTTTCCCAGGGTTTAAGCTTTTTCGGACTAATCCCAATATAATTAGGCCTAATTTCTTTGATCAAGTCTTCTTTAATTTGGTGTATCAATTATATGTGTGCCACCATTAATCCTTGAAATTGATCGGTTTAGTGCATGATATTTTCAGTCAAACATATTTCGGAAAAATCTATATCTGAACGGCATACCAGTACAATACATAGATTGTAAATGAATAATATAAACCACCTTTGGTTGTACCATTTCTGCTAAATTATACGTTAGTACAATTTTCAGAGGACTGAATGGAGTTCCGCTGCGTTTTTTCCACGATATTGTATGGCAACAATAACACCGATCGCCGGTTTTTTTTAAATTATTAATATGGTGCTTAAAAGACACTGTACGTAGAATACACAAAATGGCATATATATATATATATATATATATATATATATATATATATATATATTTATATATATATATTATATATAATGTGTGTGTGTGTGTGTGTGTGTGTGTGTGAAGGGGGAGGGGGAGGGGGGGGGGAGAGGAATAGAAACCGTCTAGATGCCATTAAGATATGAATGTTGAAAACGAAATAGAATGACGGACAAAATAACGTACTAATACTCACGTCATGACCTTGCTTCTCCAATATCCAAACAAATTTACGGTAGCTGAGACGAGTCGGAACGCTGTCGGGATCATCGGCTGAATTTTGCCATAAAGTTACGGGGTGTTGTACTCATATAACACACCGTTCAAAATTTTGTGGGGCTGAGAGGGACAATGAGGTCAGGTGACATTTGATAACAATATTGGAGGCTATAGGTCGGGTAGCATGATATCATATGTTCACCTAACATTTTTGGGGGCTGAATCCCCTAGCTTTCCCGCCCATGCCACACAATTGGAGGGGGTGGGAAGAGGAAATTGATGACCAAGTAGTTCTTTTAGTGCTGAATTAGGAAATCCTACTGAGAAGTTGGAGTTGGAGAAGTTGGCTTGCATGATGGACAAGATGCGAGTGCAGTGGGAAAAATCAGAAGGCAAGTCATTGCAAATACATGTGGTTATTAAGTTTGCTAAAAACGAAAAGTACAATTTTTTTTTATACCAGGCTATGTGGCATACATCTCTTACTTGGACCCGTTGTATCCCTTAAAAAATAACCCTATATGGCCCATTGCAAAATCAGAAATGGACCCCAAAAGATATCATAACTTGGCTTCTAAAAACAAAATTTGAACCAGATAGGCCTATTGTAAACAAACGTAATATTTATTGTATAACCTTTTCTTGGAATTTTCCCTAACGTTATTGGTAGGCAAATTCCGCCCATGTGCGCAACCATCTCAAACTGGGGGTCGGTTGATAGAGTGTGGGCCAATGGCCATGCCATTTGGTTTAATTGATTACTCTTGAAGATATAATTTGCATCGATCCGTTTTCATGTTTTATTTTATTTAAAGATATATCTTTAAAATCAGTGGTAAAAAAACATTTAAAAGTTAGAATAGCTGATGATGACATACACCCACTGTGACCCACAACTTATATGCAAGTATAATGCACACACTTAACGGTGTACGAACACGCGATATAGGCCATATATTATGTAGGCGCACTGTATACATGTACTGTACTGCATGCAGTGTCAGATCTACGAAACCAGAGTGCAGAGGCCCATTATGTTACGTTATACAAATACAGTACAAATTAAACCGCACTGAGCTCGTACTGGGTTACGTTGACTCCGACCACGAGAATAGGGTCTGCAGTCACAAAGCCTAGCTCAGTTTCGAATGATTTTGACGGATTATAGCCTAACTGTGATGGCTTACGAAGGCAACACAATGGCGTGCATGTTTGAAAGTCTTAATGTGATTCTTCTTGCACAAGTTCCGAACTTAGAAGTTGATTGACGGAGGCGGACAATGGAATATTGATTTTAGCGCGGTAACTCACGTTTTAAGGCCTAATGTTTAGGCTTTCTCCACAACATGGAGCCTAGGAGGATATTGATTTTAGCGCGTTTACTCGCGCTAACCCGCAATTTGCGATAAGGTCCAGCTATTCATCACCTGAGGTAAACGCGGTAAGGGCGGTAAGCGCACACGGTAAGCGCGTGCGTTAGTTCTAACCTGTACTGTAGTCCATGTGCAACATTTCATATGCAATTTTCTATTTTATTATTTTCATCATTGTGTATATTTACTCTTTTATCTTTTAAATGTTTTCAGATTTTTACTAATTTCATTTTATGTATTATGATTGCGAGCTGAAATTGCCCAGTTTCTGGTGCTTAATAAAGTTGATTGTATTGTATTGTATTGTGTAATCAATAGTTTTCTAGTTGAAATTTTCAAAAGATAAATAATGAACGCATAAAAAGTCACCCGTTTCTAAAGTTATTTTGTATTTAATTTTGACCATATTATTGAACAGTTATGTTTCGTTGTAAACTTTCGTTTTCAGTTTTCTATGTAACGATCTTAATTGATACAAAACTATTCCCCGTACTCCCATATATTTATGTAAATGATGCTTGGCAAATCGCTCTTGTACCGGTATATGTTAAAGTAGTGCACTGTGCATTACGCTGAAATGTACCATTTTCAGTCCGGTTCGTACCCCCGATCGGGAAAACAGTTTTGTTCTCCGGATCAGGGGAACCTTTACAGAAGTATTCCACAATACATCTGTCCAAATTTAAAGTTTGTATAGGAATAACATAAGAATCAGAGACATTTCAAACGTGGGGAACTTAACCACTGCGAGAAGGTTCAAATTTTTCTCAAATGGCATATGAATGATCGTGCGCTTTTAAAGTTCACCGTGCGGTTTTCGAGAAATTTGTAGAAAAGTGATGAATTCTTATTATGTGTTAGCCGTGACACACCGAACGCGACGCGACGCGATTTTGCCAGGACAACGCGGTGCCCCAAAACGCATTACATATATATATATATATATATATATATATATATATATATATATATATATATATATATATATATATATATATATATATATATATATATATATATATATATATATATATATATATATATATATATATATATATATATATATATATATATATATATCATGCATTAGTACATACATATCGAACTCGACACAATTTTATATAGCCGCGCGATAGAAAATAAAATCGCTCACGTAGCGATTTCATTCGCGACGCGAAACAAATTGTGTTGAATCAGCCAAGTACAGGCCGTAACAATACTACTGGATTAACAAAGTTTGACGGCGATACAAAAAATAATGGACGAAGAACACTGAATAATCTGTATTTTCAATCATTCAGAGCTGTTTCATAGAATATATCAACATTACAAAGATACATGCGACGCAAAGAGTGTAATAGTTTCCAGAAATGAGTCATAAGTATGAGGTAAAAGGTTAAGTTTTACCTTCTTTGTAAACTAAATATCAACTAAACTCGAGTATGATACATTTTGTCTTAACTAGCTGTACCAATAAACGTAAACGTATGCCTATGTAGGCGTCTTGTAGTTATCAAACATATCCCTCAGTACGGCTAGCATCTGTCCGACGGTACTACGGGGAGTATTAGGCGTCTTGGGCCTGCTGGAATTATTAAAATTTATAGATTGAAGAAATAAATTTGTATTAACCATTTACTGTCGCCTATTAAATCGCTTTACCATAAAACAATTTCAATTTTGCGATCTTACATCACCAGAAATTAAGGGAAAGCTGGGTAGGCCCAGTTAGTATACATATTCCTCATAAAGGGTACGGTTGACATTGGGATTGCCGTATTAGGACGGCGGCCGGCCATCATCAACGACAGCCATGCTAACACTGCTGGCATCAGTCCGACAGTACTACGAGGAGTATTAGGGTAGGCATAAATTAGTTATCATACACATCCCTTAGTACAATTTGAGAGTGGGAATTGCCTCGGCGGCCAGCCATCACCAACGGCACCCATACTAACACGGCTTGCATCAGTCCGACGGTACTACGGGCAGTACTAGGCTTAACTCAAACAAGTTTCTACGTTTTCCCTGGGCCAAGATATTTATTCGATTCGTCATCTGTGCCTGCTGTCGGTTAGGCTGCAGCTGAAGTCAGTTAGGCTACTCGTTATGCTACTCGTTAGGTCTTTATACTGACCAATACATCATTTATAGAGCAGTGCATATTAATGTCCTTACTTTGTATTGGGGGGGGGGGAGGGAATTGTAGAAGTGGGAGTTAGCCATATAAAGGGTTGGGAAGGGGCCTTGTAGTGTTGCACCTACATGCATGCAGAAATATGATTACATTTTTAGGATGGATTTTAGAAAAAGGCTATATATGGTTGGTACAGTATAATTGATGTTTGTGGGTGGGATGGAGGTTGGTATTGCCAAAAGGTGAGTACTGTCATCCACTCCTAGCTGGAACTTGAAGTATCATCTTGAAATCAAGGCTTAAATATGACTGCACATTTTAAAGTATATGTTAGCCTAATTGAATTAGATCCATTATAATTTCAATTAATAAATATGTTATCAGTTCCAGTTAGGTTCCATAGTTTAAGTTAAGACATGTACATTGCACTATACATGGTTGATTGGTATTGCAGGGTTATCTGGGTGTGATAATTGGCGCTACAGTATGCGGTTTTAATGTGCATGTGTGAAAGATCTGACCAATGGGTAAATTTACAGTTTCTAGCATGGAGATAGTAATGTAGTCCTCAATACTCATGACCAATAGACCATGCATCATTCACCAACCTTAGTTATGATTGCTAATTGCTAAGTTGATTTTTATTCCGTCTGACACGATTCTGCATAAAACTAGATGGCATTTCTTACACACTATTGTATATTTGACATAATGTTAAGTTTTTTTATTAAATATTTTACAATGAGCTCCACCCATCATCAGGTCAAAAAGCCACTTTGTACAGTATTTACTAAAAGCAGGTTCCTTATAGTTTCACAGCAATTATTGCATTGGAATTGGTATATACAATTTTGGAATACTTGATAGTACTGTACTTTTTTTCAAGAGAAATCAAAAACTAAATTGAAAGGCTTTTTTAGTTACCGACCTAATCAAATTAACATTAAGGAGAAATTTGAAGTGGAATATACTAAGTTATTTTTGAGTGTTTTTGGTATAAGTACTTTAAATTAGCTTGCTCTTAGGTATTAATTTTTCATTTTAGTCTCAACGACTATTTTCCACATACTTATTTGTGAAAGGTGATTTATATCTTTTGTATGGATATCACTAGTCTGATACTTTTATTTTGTATTTTTCAGTGTGAGACTAGGCTATCAAGAGGAGATGAATAACCGGTTGGGATACCGGTAGAAGGAAAAAGGGGCATGGAAGATGGATGACTATATCAGGTGTATCATAACTTGGATACCATGAGACGATCTTTACCCTGTTTGAGTAAGTTATTGTGAAATAATCCCTTCAAAACACTTCGAAAAGATGATACCCCAAATAATACTAGATGAAAGTATTGTTTTCTTACAACTCAGTGAAGAAAAAGGAATTATCATAAATATCTATAACGTTTATAATTAAATGAACAAATTAAATATTAATTTGGGGGGAAGCCTTTTCATTATAACCTACATCAAAAAATATATCAAATGGTCATGTTCTTCGAAAGTTCAATGAATAGTGACACATACATGTTGATGAGGAATCTTAGATAGATTGCTCTCTTGCTATCTGATATCAAGATGATTGTTATTTATCTAAACTTGTGAACACCTGAAAAATGATCATACAAATTGTATACAGGTGTTTTGTATCTCTTATATAGATGTCACTAGTATGACAGTGTTATTTTGTCATTTTTCAGTGTAGAACTTAGACTGCCATTGGAAAGATGAAAAACACTTGATAGAAAAGGAGCACAAAAGAAGAGTGATGACTGTATCAGAAATATCATGACATGAATACCACGGGACGGTCTTTAGCCTGTTTGAGTAATTATTGTGAAACAATTAGTTCAGATCAGCTTCTGTATTTCACACAAGATAATAAGTAAATGACATTTGGTGACTTTTACAACTGCAGAAAAAAAGAATTATATATGTACAGCTTTTATATTTAATATGAGCAAACTAATATATTCTTGTAGGAAAGCCTTTTCATTACAACCAACAAGAAATACATAATGGTAAAGCTCTTCAAGGAATAGTGACACCTATGCTGATGGGTAATATTAAGCAGATTGCTATGTGACAATTATGATTTATTTAAACGTGTGAATACCCTGAAGTTCTCATAAAAGTATTGTATAGACTTTGACAGCTTAGCCATGACAACTCCTGGTTTAAAAGCTATTAAATTGGAAGTCTTGCTTACATCCCAAAATATAAATGCAAATGTGTAATGACCTCTGTTCCTAATTTTGTTGGTTTTTAATGCTCTAGCATGGTAGTTTGCAGGAAAGAAGCTGATTTAATTAAATGTAAAAGGTGTTTTTTCAGTCATGGATAAATTTGAATGAAAACAATTAAAGAATAAGTACATACATGACATACAAGGACCAGTAAATTGTTGCTTCCTGGCACATGTAATGGAATGAAAGTATGTCATGACAATATGAATTATAGGAGGAAATTAGTATGTCATGCTTGTGTGACATAATTTAATTTTTGTTTCTTTTTCTTTTACAGTGCATCTTCAGATAGAAGATTGATATTGCATCAATCATACAGCACATAAAACAACACAGAACACACTACCTTATAGAGATAAACTACTGAATCAACATCCATCGACAATTCTGGCATATTTCTATGGCAGCTGTACCACAATATTGTCCATTTGTACCACTAGTTCTTTAGAAGTTGCAATCCAGTCAGTAGAAAAGTAATACTTTTTAAAGACATGAAATAAAAATTGCACGAAAAGAGAGGACAAAACCAAAGTCTGATTGGATGTTCTTTCTCACTTCAGAACTTCATCCACATAGTCTAGCTACCGCAAGAAAGTTTGTTGCGCAGAACTCACATATCATTTAACACTTTTGTTTAATATTATCTGTTGAGATAATTTATTCTTGTAATTTAAACTTGTTTCACAGCTAAGGAAAAGTTTGATGTCCTTCTTGATTGAAAGGCAAAACGTTGTTATTGCAAATTAAACCTTCTCAGATTATCATTAGGAGATCTGGTAGAAAACGATATCAGATGACAGTTTTATTAGGTATTTTAATTGCTGAAGAAAAATATTTAGCAGCTTCTTCAGAATGACATATGTATTCAAGTAAAAAAAAAATCATTTTTAAAATGTGTTGAGCAAAGAATTTCATTTTTTTAAATGTGTTGACCAACCAGTACATTCTTGGTAACCTGTAATAGACAGAAGCTGGTTTGCATGTATTTAAATGAAACAGGACTTTAGATTTTATCCTTTTTTGTGCATCATGTTTTGGTGCAATGTGTACAATTAATGTAATATTTCTAAAAGAAAAACACAGAGTGATATTTGAGAATTCCTTTTCACTCCTTGTTTAAACTGTATTTTCATACTAAAATGTTGAAACTATTTTAGGACCACTAGACCAGAATTTATTACTAACATTGTTTTAAAGGTGACGGTCAAGAAGTAGGGGTGTCTCTTTTGACAAGGTAAATTTGAAATAGGTCATTGAAAAATTATGTAAGTATTTATAAGAATTAGTCATGACTTATTTCAACATTTGTATCAAACGTTTACAGTCAACTGCACGAAAAGTGTGTTTTGAGTATCTTGATATTCAAGATGCTCTCATGTTTTAGCCGCCAGCTCCTTTTGGTATGTTTTGTAAATATATGAATATTTTGAGCTCAGTAGCAATCAATAGTAGCCCATATAAGATGACAATTAATTCATATTTAAAAAGACTGCATGTGAATTGTAAAAGAAATCAAAGATTTTATGCAAAGGTTTAAAACTGTCCATGCTGCTGTAAAACTATTAGAATGTATAATAGATACAGCAGACTACTACCATTGAAATGCATCAGTTGCTCAAATTTCAGAATTTACTCATGTATTACACAGCATAGGCTGCAAATCACATTTAAGAAAGAAGGTGAAGTATACTTTAACCTCTCTAATTTTTAAAAGGAAACATATTTTGTTGCTGATTAAAAAACACTTCAAATTTCAGAGATTCAGTTTGCTTTATCCCAATGACCTCTAGCAAGTATAGTCTATAGTTTAGCCTTCATATTTCAGAGCAAAATTATTTTGTGCTTTTATCTCAATTTGCCAATAGACCAATTGACGGCTGTTTTTCTTTCTTTTTTTATTTCAAACGCCAAAATAGGCAAAACGAATATTTTATCCAAATATGACTTGTGCACTTGTGAGCAAGTCAATTATGTGTGAAGCGCCCCAAAAACATATCCCAAAAAGACAAAGGTGCTGCCATAATAAGGGATGTTGGAGAGGCGCACTTGAAATCTCAGCACCCATTAAAATTATTTCCTACATGTGCGTCACTATAACGTTCAAAGACTTAGGGGGTGGGGTACTTAAATTTTCACCTGACAAAATTATATGGCTGTCCCGACAGAAGATCTCTGGAACAGTGCATTTCAAGGGGGTAGCCTGGGTACAGGGATTTTGGCCAGACAGGAATTCACCTTCCTGGTTGCGTGCTTCCTTCCTGCTTTGAAGGTGAAATTGGGAACTTATTGAAATAGAAATGTTGGGAAAAGTTTGCAACATTTCTTGAAAATTTCATATTTTACTTCATGATTTTATGACTTTGAGTCCCTGATAGCAACCCACTCCCCCTCCTTTAGACACGCCACTAAGTAGTTTGTATTATTGTATAAACAGAGTAAAGAATTCAACATGACCACTATGGTCGAACGTTGGAGTTTGTCGGAGCGGAACTAAATAGAAGTTAGATTAATAGTTGTGCCATTTTTTTTTACTGATTGTGATTAAACCGACTTTTATTATAAAATGATACTTCTAATTCTTTCCAGAAAAACAGGGCGAAGAAGAATTTACCGGACAGGTGATGGCCTGAATGGATAATCTCCACCGACGAGGCTTAAAACTTTCCGAAACTTGAAACAATTTTCCCTTACAAACGGCATGATTTTCCCAACAAACCGCATTTTTGTCTTTATCACTAATCTGTGCTTCTTCCACCCACCACATATGTTACCAAAATCATGTCATATCATTCCAGTCCCGTGTAATGAGTTATCAATCCAAATTTAAAATTAATTTATCTTGAGATATGTACTTTCTGGAAATCTGTATCAAAAGGGTACAACTTCGGTGTTCCCGTGCACTGCATAGTCTGCAGATCGGGGGTAGGCCTACTTGTTTTCTTTTTTAATGTTTGAAAATGCTTGTGCTTGGAATAGCCTGGAAGTAGCCTGGAATTTGAAAGGGGGTTAGTTTTTCGTATAAAAGGACAGACAGTCTTGAAATTCTTAGTGCTTATTATTTTGTAGATTTCAAAAGAGCACTTTCTCAATAAAACATTACCCCACACCTCTGGCTACGGGCCTGAAAACTTGTAAACATGCCTCCAGCTCCCTTCTCTTGTCTTTTACATTGTATCGTAAAAATTATGAGAACTTTTGTTTTCATTATTTTACCGGAGCTGTAACGATATTTGGAGCCTCATAATGATTCAAACTTGGGACCCCTATTATTAGGAAGAGTTTACGTGGGTAACTATTCCTCCACTGGCACTGCATTTGGATGTCTCTCAAATGTTGTGCTTCAAATTCAAATTTGATTCAACTGTCGCTGGTCTTTTAAATTTAAAAGTAGTATACCTTTTTTCACATGTGGATACGTCATGCATCATTTTTTAAAGTTATTTTCCACCCCCATCATGCGTCAATTCAATAAGTTATGATATATTTCGGTTTGTCCCCGCCCCCTCCTTTCCCTCCCCTCTCCCCGCTTACCTCCCTCCGCCTTCTACACACACACAATATCTTGGAAAAATGCATATTATGCGTAAGTTATTAACTTTTGACCAGTTGACATCTTATCGCCCCCTAAAGCGCGTTTGCTATGTATAGTCCACTGCGACGTGACGAAAGGCGACGCGATTCGCGTCGCGTCCGGCGTGTTTCCGCCTTTCCCGTTAGGCAGTCGCGCTTTAACAAGGTTTTCTGAATTTATGCGAAATAACTTGGGGATTTAAAAAAATTATTTAGCAATAATTGTAATAACGAATTTGTCTTTACTTTCGCGAAATTTAAGATTAACAAATCAAACTGTGCTACCAACCTTCAATGAAACGACTGCTAAGCGTATATGACTGAAACTTCACAATGGAAATGGCGGCTTCTATGTATCACTGTAAGCTCATTGCACATGCTTGAGTCTCCCGATCGGGGACTTATTGAGTCCCCTGATTGGCTGTACGAACCAAACCGATTGTATACTGCGCGATTAACTGTGAAATCTTACATATATAGCTAGTTCGATATTTGAAGCTGCAACCGTTATTGATTAAGCATGCACATGTAATTCGCAAGCTCCGCCCTAACTGATCCCAGACATGTAACTACCCAGCACCCCCGCTTGAACTGAGCCCAAACGCATAATACCCAAGCCCCCGTCTGAGCTAAGCGCAAGCATTTAACATCCCAGCTCACCACCTGAGCCGAACCAAATCATATAATACCCAAGCCCCTCGCCTGAGCTGACTCGAAGCACGTAATACCCAAGCCATTTTCTGAGCTAAATAAAGAAATGCCAAAAACTAAATATTTAGAACAATTACAAATCATTAACAAAATTTAAGGTCCATGGACGTGTAGAGGCAACATTACCTAAGGTTAAATGTTAACCATTATACAACGTTTTTAAATCTGTCATCGTTAACATATTTATGCACATTTGTTTTTATATAACTGGCTTACCATGGAATTTGCACTTGTGAATCCTTTTGTTTTATTTATTGTGTATCGTAATTCTTTGCGGTGGTATAGCCAATTCTGATATGATAAAGAGTTTGTGAGTCTTTACTATGTCTCCAAGGAAATACACTTTTCCATCACTTTCAGTAACTAGGATTTAGGAAAAAAATTGAAAAAAATTACAAAAAGAATTTGAGCATCAATAAAGTGTATCTCTAAAACTAAAATTGCTCCTTTCAACTTCAAAAATCTAATCTGCTCAGATTTTGATAATATTTCAACCAGTAGAAATTGCTATATGTCCATAGACCTTGAAATAAAAATGCATTTTCATAAAAGGCCCTTTCCTTTTTTGTATTGTTTTCTTTTTTTCCATCATATCGTGTATATCTCCTTAATTCCCCAACCGCTGTTTTAGCCTGTTTTCAGCGGTTGGATTCTGCATTCCTCTCTTACCGAACCTGCATTCATAGCTCTCCGAGAGAAACACTCGATATCATTGAATTTCATGTCTGGGCTAGCCCGAGCTACGGACCTGTTACACGATACTGTGTGCGGTGCTTGGGCATGCATTAAAAACAGTTAATCTCTGTTTATTAACATGGCTTGTTGATAGTCATCCGCACGCGATTCGTGAGTTTGAGAAATATATTTGTGTTTTTTTTTTAATGTTAGTTAGTTACATTTTTTTTGTAAATATGAAGAAAAAGATTAAAATACAACATGGAGTATAATCCGTACAATCAAAATAAAATTGTGTAATTTCTTCTTAGGCTCCCCTAAGAACAGAAATATCCTTGGTAGCATATGTCATCTACTAAAGTGTGCGTAGTGAAAAACACTCACCTGGAAATCGTTCATGTGAAAGGGGGTAGAGTGGAGATGTTTCAGAGGTTTAAAAATGGTCAATGGGGAGATGTACACGATATGATAAGTGCAAATTAGTACCAATAAATGGCATTTGATTAATTTAAAGGTAATGGTTAAGGTTTTGCCATGTTTTGACTTAGCACAATGGTTAGAGCTTTTGCCATAACACCAAGATTGAAAGCATTTAACAATCTGACAATAGAGTAACTATTTCAAAGTTGTGTTGGGTTTTTCTATTAAAATGACACAAATTTTCTACAAAATTTCCATCTTATAATCAGGAAACAACACATGAATTTTGTTTATGAACTTGTTGTCCTTTCTCTACTACTTCCATCTTGATCTTGGGGCGGAGGGGAAGTCCGTATATGAGGTACATAATCAGCGACGTAGGAAGATATTTGATATTGTGGGGCCAGATTTAATTTTTGTCCAAACAAACCTACACAAATCTGATCAAGTCTCTTATCATGTTAAACTATTTCTAAAGGGAGGGGGGAGGGTCGTAAAAATATTTGAAGTTTGGGTTTCCTAAAAATGAATTGAGGACATTTCACAAAGCTTTCAGCTAATTTCCTGAATATTTATGAAAAGTTCCCAAAATGAAGACAATTTCTCGAAAATAAAAGAGATTTCAAAAAATATTGAAGAAAATGTACCAAAAATTGATGGAAATTTCCCCAAAATCACAAAAAAGAAGACAATTTCACAAAAAGCAAGAAAATGTTTAAATTAGTTGATGCAAATTTCCTAAAAACAAAGAAGATATCCCCAAAATAAAGGCAATTTCACCAAGATTAAAGTAATTTGGGTGAAAACTGGAAATATATTCCGGAAAATGAAGAGAATTGAAGCAAAATGTCACAAAAATTGAAGAAGATTTATCAAAATTGAAAATTTTCAGGAGGAATATATATATATATATTTATATATAAAATGTATATATATATATATATATATATATATATATATATATATATATATATATATATATATATATATATATATATATATATATACACATATATATATATATATATATAGATATACATATACATATGTATATATATTTATATATATATATATATATATATATATATACACATATATATTCATATATGTAAATATATATATGTATATATATATATATATATATATATATATATATATATATTTATGTATATATATATATATATATATATATATATATATATATATATATATATATATATATATATATATATATATATATATATTTATATGTATATACACTTTAAACAAAAAAGATAGAAGTCATGGCAGAATTTTTTAGACCGTAGATTTCAAATACCGTAAACGCTGAACCGTAAGATGTAAGTAAACCGTAAATTTCAAATGCCGTAAATGTTGGACCGTATAATTCTACCAAACCGTAAATGCTCGACTATATAATTCTACCAAATCGTAGTTTTCTAATATTATAAATGCTGGACCGTAAAATTTAAAATACAGTAAATGCTGGACCGTAGAAAAAAACGGTAAAAGTCATGGCAGCAGTTTTTCCATATAAAGAACCGTACATTTTACGGTAATCATTTTTTCTAATTTTAATGTAAATTCTGGACTGTAAATATCATGCTAAAAATACAACAATACAGCTTGAAAACATCACAATAGGTTTAGTCAAGAAGCTTTATTTTGTATTTAATATATGTAAACAAACATATTACAATAAAAAACTACATGAAATATACTACACTTAACACACAACATGAAACGTAACATGAACATTACATTCTACAGCCCAACAAAACCCACCATAATCCAATCAATGATCTGAAGCAGTGCGTCAACAAGCCCCTAGGCTTATGGTGATAAATGATGACGACATTAAAATCTACCAATGAACAGCAAAAGTTGCAAAACTACGACGTTTTGTGGTTGTGATCCACAAATATTGAATTGTAGTATGGTAACATCTTATTGTACGTGTGTACCCTACGTGAGAAAATCACAATATATGACCTGTTTTAAAAACCAAATAACTCTGAATACTCCAGAAAACATTTTAATCAAACAGACCCAATTGTAACACATAGCTTGAAGCACCACCACAGCCCTTTTCCTGAAACTGTGAGCATTTACGTATATAAATTGAGCAAACTGATCTAATGATTGTTTTTCTGTATTTCTCTGTCACATTTTTAGGCTCACTTATGTAAAATGTGTAAATTCACACCCATAAATTGGCTACAAATAGTTTTTCATTCAGCTATAAAACTGCATTGGCTAGTGCTCAAAGAGAGAAGTAACATATATCCTTAATAAAAATTTACTGCACGAAAAATTAGAATCAAGTAAAACCCCACCTTCTACTTTCAATCCCTACCGTCCACTCTCAAACCCACTATCCACTCTACAACTCACCTTCCACTCTAAAACCCACCTACCACTCAAAAATACACCCTCTCTTCTATAAACATCCTCCCTTTTACCTACCAGTTTCCACTCACCTTCCAGCCCAACTCATATACGGATATACACCATTCAAAAACTTTGTTATAGATAGGATAATTCGCATTTCCAGTCTGGAGGTTTTCATGTTAAAATACAAGTTCAAACTCTTCAAATTCAAACTTTTGTATCTAGTTTTCTGTCTGAAAATAAAGAGTAAAAATCAAATGGAGAAAATTAAGCCTCTCTCATTTAAAGAATTGTGACAGATTGCAATGAAATTACACAAGGTAATAGAGAGGTATGGTATGGCCATTAGCAAATAATTAAAGGAGCACTGAACCAAATAGTGAGGGCGTATTTTTAGGGGTCCCCAAAACATTCAAATGCTTATCTGGCACGCAACGGTATAGCAATTCTCTGGTTAATATAAATATTTAAGTGAACTTTGCCATCACGTCATCTGTGGGGTATGGACGCATGAAGTTTATCAATCTGTTGTGGATGATGTATCTTTGAAATAATCAAAAACGAGTGCCCTCAATTTTCAGTCAAGCGCTGCTTTAAAAAAAAAAACAGTGAAATGGTCATTGTCGAACAGATTTTGAAATGTTTTTGTAGTAAATAATGCTGTCATTACCTGTTCATAACCCCTTTAATCCTTTTTTGAATAACTAACTCTGTTGTAAAAAGAAATATTCCCATGAATTATAATAATTATGTATATGATTGAGACTACAATAAAGGTAATAAATATGTTTCTTTTCTTGTCCTCAATCATATATAACAATATGAAAATTCATGGGAATAATCCTGTAAAGACTCTCTATACAATCCACCCACTGTGGAAGTTTCTTATGGTATTGGCCAAGGCAAGTACTTTGGTACGAATGCTTCAATACTTCTTTACCTTTATTCTTTCTGTTTTTGTCCCTTTAGCTGGCCCTGGGTTGATCTGCACAAAAAAATCTGAAAGGTAAAATGACATTGAATATTGTATTGGATTTAAAAACAGAAGAAATATTGAAATTGAATGTTGAAGGAATTATTTCATGGATTTTGACGTTCATTTGCCCTCTGGACCACTTCCAAAGGGCCCTTAGACGGGACTTCTTCTCATGAATCCGTACTTTTGCTTCGCCCCCGGACCCCACGATATACATGTGGGAACTCGTCCATAAAGCTAATTTTCCTCATTTTCAGGGGGAAATTTATCCTATTGCCCTATGCCTGTTTAGAAATGGTAGCCTAAATGCTTACCCAGTTCTCTGAGTAGATTTAAACATTTGAGTTTGATATTGTCTTTTTTCATTTGTACATTAGAAAATTAGTGTTGGATTAAAACAATTGTGGAGCATCATGATCAAGAAATCTCTACCCCTGGACCCAAGTTTTCAAACAGGGGCATATAGAAACCAGGGGGCTAGGGGGTCAAGGCCCCAAAAAATGTACTGGGAGGGGATTTATGAATTAATTTTGACGAGTCCAGTCAGCCAGTCAGAAATTATGACATATTTTTTCTGAAATCTTAAATTTTGAGGAAATTTCCTTCAATTTTTTGCAAAATTCCTTCATTTTCGTGATATTTTCAAAGAAATTATATCAATTTTTGTAAAATTGTCTTCCTTTTTGTGAAAATTGCTTCAATTTTTGTGCAATTTCCTTCATATTTAGAAAAGTTTTTTGCATTTTAAGGAATTTTTCGTTATTTTCGTGAAATCTGCCTCAATTTTCGTGCAATTTCCTAATTTTTCGTAATTTTTCAGAATATTTTCATAAGTTGTCATCACTTTTCGAGAAATTTGATTTTAAATTAGTGCAATTTTCTTCATTTTTGGAATATTTACTTCAATTTTCGAGAAATTTCCTTCATTTTGGGAAAAATATCTTCAAATTTCCTTTATTTGCATGAAATTTGCATTTATTTTTGTGCAACTTCCTCTTTTTGTAAAATTTGCATCAATTATTGTGTATTTTTCCTAATTATTCTTATTTTCGTAGAATTCTATTTCAATTTTTGTGCAATTTTCTTCATTTTTGATCAATTTGCTTTTATTTTTTTACTTTGTTTACTTTATTTTGCGACCATCAAATCGTGCCAATTTCTACCAATGTTTTCAATAACACCTCTCCTTGACAAATATATTTTGTACTGTGATAAGACATTTTGGTACTGAGCTTTGTTGAGGAAAATTATCAAATCTGGCCCCCAATATCGAATACGCTCCTACGCCGCTGCTTCCAAGGCTTCGCCCATGAACTCCACAATTTGTTCCAAAATGTTCTCAATTTGCAGGGAAATTCTGCAAATACTTATCTGAATAGATTTAAACAAATATGAAATTGTCTTCTTTTCATCACTTACATTTTCTTTACACTTACATGTGTTGATTTTAAACGACTGTAGGACATATAGATTAATACATCTTCAGAGCTTCCGGGGTTTGGCCCCTGGACCCAACTAATTGCAAGGCTTTGCGCATAAGCCCCACATCTTTACCCAAATTTACTCAATTTGTATGGATCGGACATTTTCCCTTTTGCCTGTTTGGATATGGTAATTCAAATGATTATCTGAGTAGAATTTACCACTAGAATACAAATTATCTTCTTTTCATCAATCAAATTATGAAACTTTGTGTTAATATTCAGCCATTTTTGAAGCATCGAAAACAAGAAATCTTTGAAGTTTCTAGGGACTTCACCCCCTTGACCTCAACCAAGGCTTCGGCCTATTTATCTCACCAAAGGCCCGTAAGCGGGCCCACGATGTTAAGCAGTGACACCTTCGATACTGCAGTTCGACCGAATTAGAAGGGAGGGAGGAGGGTTCGGGGGGGTCATCTGCCCAACTGTTTCATATTGTGTGATTGTACAGACACAAATGTTACTTTTTTAATAAGTCAAGCAAATGCAAATTTTCGTCAGGAAAATTTGACTTACTTAGGATTGAAGTTAAGATTCTTTCCTGAGCGCATCAAATATGACTTTTAATGATCTTGCAAGAAGGAATTTCTCCTGAAATGTTCACGGAAAGGGAAACAAAATAAGTAGCTTCCAAATGCAAAACAAATCTTTAATAGCCCACAAATTCCAACTTAAAATTTCAAGACCTAAATACGAAATTCCCAATTTATTCATGGTATAGGCAGAAAACAAAGCTCTAGAATGTATAATCATACATGTATAACATCATGTGTTTATACTATTGCAGAAAGAGCAAGAAGCCAACCTAAACTTGTATTAAGGATAGTGAGATACTACCTCACTTTGTAAACACAAGTTTATGCAGCAGTTAATTGCCAAACTTATATATACAGTACATTCCTTCTTCCAGCCTTTACCCTTTTATTCATTTTTGCTAAGGTGAAGATTTACCAAGTGTTCATTTCTAATAATTCTATTACCAGAATAGCTAACACAAATCTTGTTTGCTATTCTGGTACATAGTTTATAAAGTAATACAAAAGGAGTAAAATGGTAATTTGAAGGCTTTATTCTAGTCTATTTTGACAACAAAAATCTATTTTGAAAAATAGAAGCTGTTAGAGGTAGATAAACCAATTGTTTATAAAATAGAATCAGTAAGAAATAATCAATATTGAATGTTTTTGTTCCCAATTATTACAATTTATTTTGACCTACATTTTCTTCCGCGGTTCACAAATCGAGTAAATCAGTGTTTACACATACGCATATGTTACTGTTCAGTAAAGTTTCTTGATAGTTAAATTGAGACGAACTTTCTAACCTATATGTGGCAACACGTTCATGAGATGATGGAATAAGTTCTATCTGAAGGAAGTTTGGGAAAGAATGAAAATTGCTAATAATTCAAAATTTAGAAAATACAAGCTCTGACAGTTCGGGAGCAACCTGAAAAACTGGGTACTTTGAAATACCCAACAAATTGCCATGGGTACTTTTATGTATTACGTCATCGCATGAGCCTACACATTTGACTAGCCCACACTAAACATATGGGGTTTTTCATATTCCGCTCCGGATTGTCCAAAATTTTAATAAATATCCTGAATTTTTGGAGACTAATAGTAAATAGATATTCAAAACTTTCTGCGGCTGCTTTTTGAAATTCACGGCTGCTTTTTTTAGAAAAACAATAAAACAAATTATGGGCAGCCTGTTTTGTTCATTTTCTCAAAAAGCAACGATGAATTTCAAAGAGCAGCGGCAAAAAGTTTGTATTATCTATTTACTATTAGTCTCCAAAATTTCAGGATATCCATTGAAATTTTGGACAATTCGAAGCGGAAAATGAGAAACCCCATATGTTTAGTGTGGCTAGTCAAATGTGTAGGCTCATGCGATGACGTAATACATAAAAGTACCCGGTTTTTTGGGGTTTTCAAAGTACCCAGTTTTTCGTGTTGCTCCCGAACTGTCTGAATAAGATATTCGGCAAGTGGGAGCTACTGTAGCAAAAATATGGAAACAAACCGAGCCTCGATTTCCCGTCCCTCGATTTGCATGATATTGATTATATGGCAATGTTTGAAAGATTAATACAGTGGTGATAGGATCTGTGGGATAGGGGCTATATCCAGGAGTGTTGGAAGGAACTTGGGCAGGGAGGGAAAAGGAGGGAGGGGGGGGGGGGGAGAGACATTAATTGAGGGGCACTCTTTATTAAAAAAAAAAAAAGGGACACTTTTGTCAATTTTCGGAAAAGTGAGGGAACGTCCCCTGGTCCCCGATTCCTACACATAGGCCTATGGTTTGAGCGTAAGCTGGATTTGAGGAGCAAGGAGCACTTGCCCCACCTCCACTGTTTTTCCAAAATGTGTACTGTTGTATGGGGATTTATCTTGCATCTTATCGTGATTTTGTGACCCCCTCCCCAAAAAAAAAAAAAAAAAAAAAAACACACACACACACATTTGACTCCACTCCCACAAATTCTGGGCGGGCATATGAAAACAATTTGAACAGATTACGTGTTCTCTCTCATTAGCTGACCTAGGTTTAATCCATCCAAAGACATTTACCTGCACGAGCCGGGAAAATAGAAATTTGCCAAACGATTGAAAAACATTATTGACACCAATGTCATCCGTCAAATCATGTTTCAACTGTCTGATTTAAACATTAATAAATCATAAAAATAAGTTCCCCGCTAAACTTTGTAAATTGTGTTTAATAATTGCCATAACACTTTCAAACAGTGAACCACCCAATTTATATACTGATATATGGACTGATATATGAAAAAGGAGTTGCTTTGATTCAACCTGATTCGCTGGGCTCTGAAGTAAAGAAATTAAAAGAGTAGCATTCCAGCTTGGTCAAATCTTCTGACAATGTTTTTTCTTCAATATGTACATCTGAAACCAAGCGTATTATGACTTTTTTTGTTCTTTTCAAAACAGTATTTTATTTGTAACCTTCCACCAATTAGGGGGAGGTTTTCAACATGTCCCACACATTTTACAGTACGTCCTCTCCTTATAAATTGTACCTATTCGCCCGGTGGTCAATTGCCAACATATTCGTCCTGGCTTCTAAATCTTAAAGGAGACAGGATTTGCCAACCAAAAGTGGGGAAAAAGCTAAAAGTGTGTGTGTGTGTGTGTGGAAGGAGGGGTGGAGGTGGGGTGAAGTGGTGGTAGGGGCGGAGAGGGGGGGTAGGCAAATCACAAAATCACGCTAAGATACACAATTTCACCATACAAAAGTGTAAATCTGGAAAAAAGAGGGGCTGGGACAAGTTAGATGCCCTTTTGCCACGCCTCCCTCTCCCCCCAAAATATATATATATATATATAATCCGCCTATGTTCAAGCAGTATGTGCAGGAAACGGGACCCTAATTATAGCAAAAATCGTAGGTCAATTCCAATGTTGACTATTTGTCGGGGAAAAAGCCATGGTATTGAAGAGAAATTTATGGTTTTGGTTTCTTTGCAAAACACACATTTATTCTTATTTTCATATCACTTATTTGTTTATCCACAACTTGACATTACATAACATTAAATAAAAGGAAAATAACAAAATAATTAATAATAAAGAATGTGCATAAAAGTAAAGATAAATTAACAGTCATATATAATATAATATATCAAAAGTTCTCAAAAAAATAAATATTTCCAATAAAGATGCTATCCAATGACAATTAATGTGATACATGACTGATATATGCAAGTTGGGATATTGAGTGATTACAAAAACTCTAGTGAGCCCCACTGCCCTCTCCACACACATTCACCCCAACCCCACACCAGTAACACAGTTGGGATATTGAGTGATTGCAAAAACTCTAGTGAGCTTAACAGGACAATCACTCTTCTGGCTATAGAGGAAGCAAACCAAATACATACGCTGGTTACTAAGCTACTAAATATAGTACCCCCTCCCCCTCTCCCCTCCACTACACCACACCCCACCCACACCCACCCCGCCAAGTTTCCATTAAACACATCTACTAATTTAAGAAATACAAATTATATATCAAATTGACCTAGGAGGCACCATAGCCCCACTGCCCTATCATCACACATTCACCCCAACCCCACACCAGTAACACAACCATTAACAAAATAAGGGAAAAAAATAAGTTAATATGTGCTTATGAAGTACATCTTAAGATAATACTTTAAATGGGATATAGAACGCAATGTTTTATCATGTAATTGCAGGAAATTTCTGACATTTACTGATTGGTTTCTTAAGCTCTTGTGGGCATGCATTGTTACTATTGCAGGGAAAAGAGTGAAATTTATTTCGTTGTTGTGTATTGCAACTGTGAATCTAACTATTTTGGGTGTAGAACATATCAAACTTGTGGGGTATACTACCGTTAATACATAAACACATCAAATTGTTCACAAATGTGTTTTTATATTTTTTATCTGGAGGACAGGGGACTATTAAACTTTTCTTGATATGCGATAATCTATATAAATAAATTCATTTAGCCACCTCTAATAAGCTGTACCCGCAAGGCAATAATTATGCACGCACTAAATCAATGAGACTTAAAACAATCAAACACGAAGCGGGGTGGTAAGCTATTTGCTCCGGTCGGTATTTGTTAATCAGGGTGGTGACCAGGCCTCTCAATAATGTCAAAACATTCGGAATCAAATTAAATTAGGTAGACTCACTCAACCGTTTTTGCAGTGGTACTCAATCTGAAATTTTGTTTGTGATCCCCATGCCGTGGGGCGCAATTTTGGATAATTACGCCCAGAAATGTAAAATATTTACGATTTTTTATTTTTTTATCTTGGGGACAGGGAACTATTAGACCTTTTATATATATATATATATATATATATATATATATATATATATATATATATATATATATATATATATATATATATATATATATATATATATATATATATATATATATATATATATATATATATATATATATATATATATATATATATATATATATATATATATATATATATATATACATATATATATATATATATATATATATATATATATATATATATATATAAATATATATATATATATAAATATATATATATATATATATATATATATATATATATATATATATATATATATATATATATATATATATATATATATATATATAAAACATATATATATATATATATATAAATATAGATATATATATATATATATATATATATATATATATATATATATATATATATATATATATATATATATATATATATATATATATATATATATATATATAAAAATATACAAACCGTTATTGCACCGACGGATTGATCTATTTAAAGCAGTACTAGACAGAAAAGTAAGGGCGTATTTGATAAAGTAAAATGCTTATCTAGCACGCAACGGTATAGCAATTTTCTTGATAATAGGAATATTCAAAAAACTTTCCTTAAAATTGAAGAACATTGCCTAAATATTGGAAATTCAGGAGATGTTCCAAAAATTTAAGAAAAATGCAAAAAGTGAATGAAATTTCCCTAAAATTGACAAACAGTTCACCGAAATTTTAAAGAAAGTGCAAGAAAATGAACGAAATTTCCCTAATATCGAAGAAAATTTCCCGAAAATGAAGGTAAGTTGAAAAAAAATTTGGTCACATTATTTGAAATTTTGGTCAAATTTCAATTTCCAGAAAATTGACAAAAAGTTCTTTAAAATCGAAGAAAATGACCTAAAATGAAGAAATTTCCCAAAAATTGCCCCAAAAGGAACAAAATTTTCTTACTGATTGGCAAACAATTCACCAAAAATGAAAGAAATTTCCTGAAAATGAAGAAAATTTCTCGGAAATTGAAGGAGAATTTCCGATTAGCAGCAACGTCAGTGATGGAACTTAATTTACCAGTCTGCCAGTGCAATTGTTCCACTAGTACATGATCGGGATTTTCATTTCATTTCGAGCGCTGGGGGGTGTAACTAATAAAAAGAAGACAATTTTAAAGACATATGTTAAAATCTACTCAGATAAGCATTTGGGTTACCATGCATGGGTCCAAGGGGAAGCTCTGAAGAATTTTCCTACCATATCTCTTCAATACCATGTTTTTGCCCGACGAAAGTCAAAATTGGAATTGCCCCTGGAGTTTTTCTATGGGATGTCGACCCCCCTCCCCCCTCCCACTCCCCCCCCCCCCCCCACCCATTCCACCTTCCCCTCCCCCCTCCTCTCCCTCCCCACACACACACCTCCTTTAAGTTACGCTTGCTTGCTGAGAAAATTGCAACCGTAACTCAGAAACACGAAAAATACAAAACAGGTATTCATCATAAGAGGTCCAGGATGGGGAGGGGCTAAAATACCTTCTTGTTCCTTGAATTAAGAATTTTTTGTGACGTTAGAGCTGCATGAAGACTGACCTTTTCGTGATCATCAATTCAACAATCATTTTCTATATCTATATAACCACAGTATACTATTTTTGTTTAATCACCGCCCACACATGATGTACAAACTAACTTTCATTGTTCGGGCTTATTAACCTGTTAGCATCTAATAATTGCAAAGCCTTCAATACAATCAAACTAACATATTTTTGTGTAGCAAAAGGCGGGAATGACGCACATGTAGGCCTTCACAATATGAAAGCATAAAATGTGACAAAATCTTAAAGAAACAGCATTTCTAAAGAGGCGCCAGTAAGTCGTCATATAATTTCAGCTTCAGAGGGCATGAGACTTGACGCAAACAGAAGAACAAAGAAGCTAAGGATTGCGTGCAAAGTTAACAAGTACATTTTACATTTTCCAAAACAAAATTGTATATTCATCAATTCATTGACAGGCTATATACAACAATATAGAGCCTAAAGTGTATTACGTTGTGCGTCCAAAAAACTGCTGTGTACAGGTGTAGAAGTTCCTTGGTGGAAGGCCGGAAGTGGGCGGAAGGCCGGAAGTGGGAGGAAGGCCGGAAGTGCTTCAAATAGTCGATTGTTATAAGATAACATTCATCAGGGTTGGTATATTGGCTTTTCATGATATTTCAAAGCCAATCTTGAAAAAAGCGGCATCTTGAAAAAAGCGGCTTCTTGAAACTTGTTTGGCCGCAAAATATATTTTGCTAAATTGGCTTTTTTAACTAATAATTTGGTTTTGGGGGCTTTTTTGAAGTTCTTTGGGCACAAACACTTTTTTTGACCACAACAAATCTTATTTGGCTTATCTTTGGCTTTTTCTCAAAATTTTCATGAAAAATAAAAGGAAAGTAAAACATTAATTTTGTAATGACGTTCGTGCCACGTGAAAAAGAAGAAAATTTTCCTCAAATTGAAGATGATTTTCCAATACTAAGCAGTGACGTCAGTGATACTTGTGCCCCCCCTTCCGCCTTTCCTCCCGAGAGGTGATCCTTCGCCGGTATCCGCCTGTCTAACACTATATGTACCAAATATAGTTAGAAGTTAGTATGCAGGGTTTAGGCGCCTTTTATCTTCGCCATTTACTGATTCAGTCCCCCCCCCCCTTCAAACTTTGTTCCGCATTCTCTAGTTGTGGTGCATGAAAAGAGGACGGCTCAAAATCTTTAATGCAATTTTTTTTTTATTCCGTCCTAAATTTCAATCACTGAAAATCATTAGACTTTTTTCTCCTGCTAATCTGCTAAATATTTAATCTGTTAATAAAAGGTATAAAAATCTCCTTGGCATTTCAACTGCTCCCATTCAAAGAACAGTAGTTAAGAACAATAGGTTAAGAACAATAGGTAAAGATAAGGAAATTCATGGGATTTCTTGCTTGGGTGTCACAAAATTACAATAAAATGTATAATTCATTACAATTAGGTCCATTTGTAACCGATTTTGATGACACTTTTGCTATTTTCATGGTCTAATTTCTTCTAATGAAGCTTAAGTTGTTGCAAGCTGCCCATATATCTATAAATAGAAATACACTAACGAAGAACTTATCTAGATATCACACGATGCATTCTATATGTATTATATTTTCAAATATATGTTATTTTAAAGATTGTACATGATAAGAGAATCAAGTTCGGGGTCCTTTTTGTACCAGAACGTGGTACATTTGGGATATATTTCGTGATCTTTATTGAAAAGTAAAATCTATCGGATAATTTCCTGGGGTTCCCCGGAGTTTTTTTTAATTTATTTTTTTAGGCCAAACAGAAAATTTTGCTTGGAGATGGAACATTAATGCAAACTATAATCTCTAACAATTTATCACTTTTATGTAATTGTGTGAACATTCGAGGGACTCTTATTCAAATTGAACATTATTTTGTAGAAATGTGAATATGGAATGCGTTATAATTTTTCGTTACTGTCGCAAGTTTCATACCGTGACACCAAATAAGATACGACACAATGCATGTAATATAAATGAGATACAGCACAATGCATGTAATATAAATGAAATACAGCACAATGCATGTAATGTAAATGAGATACGGCACAATGCATGTAATGTAAATGAGATACAGCACAATGCATGTAATGTATGAGATACGGCACAATGCATGTAATGTAAAATTATGAGATACAGCACAATGCATGTAATGTAAGTGAGATACGGCACAATACATGTAATGTATATGAGATGCGGCACAATGCATGTAAAGTAAATGAGATACGGCACAATGCATGTAATGTAAATGAGATACAGCACAATGCATGTAATGTAAATGAGATATGACACAATGCATGTAATGTAAATGAGATATGATACAATGCATGTAATGTAAATGAGATACAGCACAATGCATGTAATGTAAATGAGATACGGCACAATGCATGTAATGTAAATGAGATACGGCACAATGCCTGCAATGTAAATGAGATACAACACAATGCATGTAATATAAATGAGATACAGCACAATGCATGTAATGTAAATGAGATACAGCACAATGCATGTAATGTAAATGAGACACAGAACAATGCATGTAATGTAAATGAGATACGGCACAATGCATGTAATGTAAATGAGATACAACACAATGCATGTAATGTAAATGAGATACAGCACATGCATGTAATGTAAATGACATACAGCACAATGCATGTAATGTAAATGAGATACAGCACATGCATGTAATGTAAATGACATACAGCACAATGCATGTAATGTAAATGAGATACGGCACAATGCATGTAATGTAAATGAGATACAACACAATGCATGTAATGTAAATGAGATACAGCACATGCATGTAATGTAAATGACATACAGCACAATGCATGTAATGTAAATGAGATACGGCACAATGCATGTAATGTAAATGAGATACGGCACAATGCAATGACCTCCGTGGTGTAGTGGTTAGTGCTTTGTCCTCTCACCCGAACGTCCCGTGTTCGTATCCCGGTGCAGGGTCTGCAACCAGTGGGTTCACAATTGGTTATCAAAGGCCATGGCTGTCTTGATATAATGTCCAGCACTGGATGCTTTCGGGACGTTAAACCTTGCTATGCTATGCTATGCTAATGTAAATGTCTTTAAAGGAAAGGCATCATCCCATGAATAAATTAAGAGGTGAACGGTTTTCGGTTTTCATTTTTCCATATTGATTGCGAAAAATCTGCGATGTTATCAATCACACATCCGCCGAACCCTACCATAGAGGCCTACATTTGTTAAAGAAAACATGACAGATTTTTCGCAATCATTAAGGAAAATTCAGAACCGGAAGTGACGTTACCAGAACGGCGGCGTTCACTTCCAAATGTATTTATGAGACGATACCTTTCCAATCAAAAAGGAAATGACAAATCAAATCTAAGCACCACTATCTTATTTTAACTGAATATTAAATTGATAAGGTCAAAATTAAACCCATTCAAATAATAAATTGCACATGGCAATGCGCTGTTTAATAAATCATGCGCTGGCACCAATATATTGTTGTATGGTATAAGTTGGAATGCATACATGTGGTGAAATATTTTCCTTAAACTGTAAACCACGTCTTTTTGCCATCTTGTAACACCCCTTTTGCTAAGTGGCTCTCTGCCCTTTAGGGCTTTAATTTAAAGCTGCTTTTTAATTTGTACAATTCACCAATGTCCAAATCATGTCATAAAACTTGAAAATTTATCATAACTTCAATGAAAATGACAAACTTAATGAAAACCACATTTCCCCGCTCAGTCAATCATAATGCTATTAATATACAAAACAGTTTTCTCTCTAAATCATTTTACTGCTGACGCCTTACAATCCACTCGCGTGCAGTCATGAGTATGCTTTCGTGTCTGCTTTGAAGTTTTCGCACACTACGCAATAGTTCCTGTATGATTGCATTCATTGCATATAGTTTTAATCAGTGTCGTCTCTCGCTTAGAGTAATACAAAAATACATAAATGACGTAGAACTACCTTTAGCCTACGTTTAATGTACAGGTCAAACTAGAATATCAATGATATAGTAGCTCAACATATATTTTGGGGTGCCATGGTATAAACCTGTTTTTGTTGGTGGGTAGTTAAAAGTCCGGGTGCTCTTTTGGACAGCAATTGAGGGGCACTTTTCATTTAAAAAAGAGGCACTTTTGCCAGTTTTGGAAAACGTTGCCTTCTGGCCCCATGGTTCCTGCTTATCCAGATAACACACTATACGTTGGGCCAACGTTGGCCGTAAAGATGGCATATGTTGGCATTTTGAGTGGCATGCTAACATTGGCCCAACGCTGGACCAACGTTCTGAACCAATGGTTGGCCCATGCTAACAGTAACGTTGACCCAACCATTGGGCCTACCGCATAACTATGAGCACCCAACCAAAAACTTACATTTTAACAACGAAAACCCAACGTAAACTGCCATGGCCCAACCAAATTCTGCTATCTGGGTTATACTGTGGTTTGAGCATAGGCGGGATTTGAGGGGAGCAAAGGGGTACTTTCCCCTCCCTCACTTTTTGTCCAACTGGATACTTTTCTATGCTGATGTGTTGTATTTCATTGTGATTTTGTAATTTACCAACACACACAGACTTTTGACTTTCCCCTACTTTCGGTAGGCAAATCCGGTTAATATATTAGGCATCTTTTGAGCAAATAATTAATTATTGCAATTAATGAATCACAATTAATCAATGCTAGTATCACACAAATACACTTCCAAGTGGCAATCATTATACGAAATATAACCAAACAGATCTGAGAGAGAGAGAGTTGAACACACAATTACAATGACGGGGTCGTCGCCTGCGTATTCGGTTATGATAGTACAAATGCTATCACGAAACGCTTAATACGACCCGGACGAGAACACAGGTACGACGTACGGACAGACATAACATCGACAACCAAGTCAATGTCCACGGCCTTTGATAACCAGTTGTGGGTGCACTGGCGTGTCTACCCACCCCAGGATTGAACCCGGGGCCTCGTGTTTGTAGACAGGTATGGTAACCGCTACACCACAGTAGGTAGATTTGTTTTGAAGTTCTCTTTCATATAAGATGGACTTAGTTGACACCTGAACTAATCCTTTAAAAAAACCTATCACATACTAGAACATCAGTGATGTAGGGCCTGATTGAAGATCAGTCTGTGAGTGTATGAAACAGTATCCGAAAGAAATCTATTCGATATAAGATCTAAAACTTCAATATGGATAGTAGTTTAGATCTTAAAGGAAAATGTAGAGAAGCTCAAACTGTAGAATCCATGATAGGCCATTCTTAATTACTGTAAAGGTGAGATTATTTAAAGAGATGATTAGAAAATTAACGTAACCGCTCCCATTTGTAAAGATCTACAGATTGACACATTCTAAGCCCGCTTTAAATCTTGCAAACTTTCATGTTTTGGGTATAAAATTAAGAAGAAATTGATCAAATCTGGCAAAAATTGGGTGAAAGAAATGAAAATTTGAAACAATTTGTATGCACATAGCCTTTTTTTTTGTTGGGGGGGGGGGGAAGGTGAGTGTAGGTGAAGATATTTAGAGTCAAACCACAATGGCACAGCCCCCTTGAGTGCATGTACGTGATGACATTACAGCTGCACAGTCCTTATAAATTTATATGAATTTCTTCATAGAAAAATTAATATAAGATTCTTGACAAAATCGAGTATCCTCAATTAAAAGCGAAGTTAATGTAAAAAATGAACTTCGACAAGCAAGCCACAAACATGGGTAAAATATCACCAATCGAGTACTTCGGATTTGCAGAACAGTGATGATGCTTCATGGTGGTGAGAGTTAGGTATAGCCAGAGCCCTGGAGCCAGAGGCTCCTAGTTGATTGGCCTTTCTGCCCAGTTCTCAATCAACTCATGTTGTTTTTAAGCATTTTGAGTCAATTTCATCAAAAAACATCTGTTTTTCTACTTCTGAGGAACAATTTTGTTTAGATAACCAGCCTTTTAAGTTTTTGAACATCCTAGCTACAACGTAACCTAATCTTTGTAACATTTGGAGGTTATATAGGAAAGCCAGATTTACTCGAAAAACAACTTTAAAATCATCGTTAATTTTACACAGAGAAGTCAACTGAACTTCCCCGTCCAGGTGGGCCTGAATTTCAAGCAACTAAGGAATTAGATTTTATTTTTCTTGATGAATTTTTTTGTTTTTCGTTGTCAGCAACATAAACAAATTCTTTGATTTCTCCTCATTTTATCCATGATGAATTCACAGAAGCTTGATATTTTACTTATCAAGAAAAATGTTTTTGTTTCGGCAAAATCGCGAATATCCCAAAGTTCGTGCACCAATGCAACCAGTAGCAACTGTACCACTTAAGCGTAAACAAAAGCTTGAAAGAAAATACGGGAAGAAAACATTTGAAAATATTAATTTTCAAAGTTCGTATTCATTGAAAACATGGCCAGCAACACTAAGCTCTAGTGAGCCACCATGTATGTAAAGTGCTATGGGCCATTATACAACGGGTATATATCACCGAATTAACAAACTTTCAATGGCTACCAACTTATTTCTTTACCTTGTAAGCACACACAATTTTGTTTTCCGTATTTAAGGAGACAATTCCGAATCAAATGATTATATCACTGAGTAAAACCTATGCATTTATCAGTTGTATGACTCACCCCTACTATCCCTGGCAATGTTAGCCAAAGGTTAGTCATTGAAATATGAAATTTCTTCAGACCCATTGTTTTTGTACAGAGGGGATTGATTTGGGCTAAGTCTTTTCACAAAACATGTCAGTAACCTAAGTGACTGAGGGTATGTCAATGTACATGTTTTGTCCACCCACTTTGGTGCAATGATTCACCTTGCCTGGGGGTGTAGGTGGTGAGTCACATAATTAACAAGTTTGTTATGGCTAGAAATGTGTCAGAAACATGATTTCATTGAAATTTTGGCTCTGTGGTCTTTTACAGTGAAATTACTGCGTAGAACTGAATTTTCTACGTTAAGCATTGTTATACATACGCGAATATACACAAGTTAGAGAAAGAGCAGCATGGGCTTGAAAATTTCACTTGTGTTTTTTACGGGCGTATATAAAGTGCGGGAATCAAATTGCACTGCATGAACGTTGCAGCGCGTATAATGGGTATGTAAGCAGCACAAGGGTAAGAAGTCAATAATATTGCGCACCCTAATTCAGAGGCGAAATTCATTTTGTTTGAAAAATTATTGCAAATTTCTTAAAGTAAAAGTTTGTTGTTTCGGTGATGTTACATATCCCTTGTATAATGGCCCATAGCACTGTATTAACATGGTGGCTCACAGGTTTTGCATGGGAAATGTTCCGTAAAGCATCCTTGCTTTTACAATGTAGCCTTGTCGGTACTTTGTTGAGGCAAAGAGTGGAGTTTGTAGATCTACATGTATAACTATTTGCTTGCACAAATTAAAATATGGGTTTCTCTTCTAAGTATAGAAATATACATTTGTTAAGTTTCTACACAATTGTTTAGTACAGATATAATTTTAAAGCTTGTTTTACTTTTTATTTCCAACTTTACAGCTTTTGAGAAGTTGCTATAAAAATCCCCAGAGGGAAGAGTATCCTTGCAGCCCTAGCTGATGAACTTAAATACAATGAACGACGAAAAAAGCCGACACTTTATACAGGTGTCTCATATGGTGTCGATTCACATTAAGAAGTATACTTCATTAGATTTACTTCCTTAGATTTATATCGTAAAGCAACAGAGCATCATGTATTACAGTAATTTTGTTCTCTGTTATTTTTTAGTTTTTGATTTTTAAATGTTGGATTATTATTAATCATATTTTATATATGTGCATCAGAAATCCATCTTTGAAATTAGAATTTTTTAATTATTGAACTGTTTTAGGAGTATTGTAAAGATACAGTTTCTTTTATACATCCATGCAATATTTATTAGATATATATGAAATAAAAATGTTCCATAATAAGAAAGCTTGTACATAAGGACAAGCAGAAATGTTGTTTAAATTTAAAGAGCTGGTAAATGATTGCCTATTGGTAAATTGTTTTTGCCTGTACATTTATGTATATTTTAGCTAATTTAGGCAGGTTTTTGAGGTATGTCTTGAAAATAATGAGGAAATGCTCAGACTTCATAGCTAGTAAAACTGATCATACAATTTGTATGACTGCAAACAAATATTGTCTGTTTGTTTGCTATTTGATTTGAGATACTTGATATAAACTTTCTTCAAACTGGTTGATATAATTTTACTTACAAGGGTAAGCTTAGGCGATATATCGATATTTCGATATTGACCCAAATCGATATGGCCGATATTGAGTTCAAGGATCATATCGATGTTTTCCACCGATATTGTACTATACAGGAACTAATGGTGAATTTAACATGACAACTAAACACGCACCTTTCCTCCCTATACAGCTACAACAAATTTGTAATTTGTAATAATATCAAGGTTGCAGGCAGTCAATAATATTAAGAGTTGATGAAATCAGCAATAATTCAACAAATATTACCTAAGATTATGTTTCACAGGCAGGAAATTCCAAATTTCGGACATACAGTACTGTACTCTGTATTTACAGGCCGCTATGGACATTGCGCAATAATATAAGTTATTTTTCATGATTTGTGATGGTTGAGCAATTGCAATCAATGAGATTTTAAATCCTTAAACATCGCATTCAAATTCCTCAAAAGGAATACTGCATCCCCAAATTTATGTAGAAAAGCCTTTGATTGAGACCAGAAAGTAGATTTTGTTATCAAAAATACAAGATTTCATCCTCAAAACTAAAAGATATTTCCCACTAATTTGCCTGTTCACACATCAGACTTTCTGTACAGTAAGCAGCACAAGTACAAAGAGTGTGTGTAGATTTAAAAATTAGAACGGTAAATACCGTCATGCTTCGCATGCCCATGCAAATTGACACCCATATCATATGACCCAGCCAATTATAAAAATAGCATTTCACACCAAGTCCCACATCGCATCCCATGTCCCACATGGCACCCCATCCCATGTCCCACATGACATCCCATCCCTTGTCCCACATGGCATTCCACCATATCACCCACTTGGCATCCCACCCAATGTCCCAAATGACATCCCATCATATCCTTGTCCCAAGTGGCATTCCACCATATGTCCCACATGGCATCCCATCCTTTGACCCACATGGCATCCTACCCTATGTCCCAAATGACATCCCATGCCTTGTCCCGCATGGCATTACACCATATCTGCCACATGGCATTACACCATACAGTATGTCTTAGGTGGCATTCCACCATATGTACCACATGGCATTCCACCATGTCCCACATGGCATCCCACCCTGTGACCCACATGACATCCCACCCTATGTCCCACATGGATCCCATCATACATGTATGTCCCACATTAATCCAGACAATATGTACGACATGACATCCCTCCCTATGTCCCACATGGCATCCCTCTGTGTCCCACATGGCATCTCTCCCTATCTTCCCCCACCTTATTTCCGGCATCGGTGGTTTCCCACCTTATGTCCCACATTAGATCCCACCATATGTTCCACATGGTATACCTCCCAATGTCCCAATGACATCCTACTTTGTCCCAAATGGCATCCCTCCCAATGACATCCTACTTTGTCCCACATGGCATCCCTCCCAATGTCCCAATGACATCCTACTTTGTCCCACATGGCATCACATCCCATGTCCCCATGGCCTCCTACCCTATGTCCCACATGGCATCCCAACCTATGTCACACTTTGTTACTCATGGCATCCCACCCCATGTCCCACATGGTATTCCACCCTGTTCCACATGGCATCCCACCCCATGTCCCACATGGCATCCACCCCATGTTCCACATGACATTCCATAGGCTCCATAAGAAGTCTTATCCTAGCTATCACAGTCCCTGATTGAGCATACTATGTATGAAAGTGTTAGTTCATATAACTTATATGCAAATAACTTGTTGAAATGGGGTGGGACCCCATGTCTCACATGACATCTCATCCCATGGAATTCCACCCTATGTCCTGCATGGCATTCCACCATATATCCTACATGGCATTAGACCCTGTTCCACATGGCATCCCACCCCATGTCCAACATGGCATCCCACCCCATGTCCCACATAACATTCCATAGGCTCCATAAGAAGTCTCATCCTAGCTATCACAGTCCCTGATTAAGCATACTATGTATGAAAGTGTCAGTTCATATAATAACTTATATACAAATGACTTATTGAATAACTGAATAAGAAAGAAAGGTGGAGTCAAATAATTATGCCTGATATAGCCCTTGGTGTATACCACATGGTATGTCCCACATGGCCCCCATCCATGTCTCACATGGCATCCCTCCCTATGTCCATAGGCAGTCACATCTGTCACACTCCCTGACTAAACATACTAAATAAAAAAAGTATGGTCAGTTCATATACTGTAGCAACTTTATGCAAATGACCACAATAATAAAGGCAAAGCTTAATAATCATACGTGATACAACCGTTGGTGCCCAATTATTTGGAAGAATTTGAAGGATTTAAATCTCCAGTGCTACAAGAGAGATGCTTGAGGAAATTATATCTTTTACAGTTATCTTTTAAGGAAATACCAAATGTTTTGTAGACTTTTTATTAAAGGAAACTAGTCTTTGAAAAACTAGTGTCTTTGAAAAACATTTTGTAAGGAAATTCTAACCTTCCATAAGGATATCTAAAGAAACTATATTTTTCTGAAGAACTCTAAAGAAACTTTAACATTATCTGAGGAATTCTCAACTAAAAAAGGTTAAAGGGGCTATGAACAGGTAATTACAAAATTATTTACTGCAAAAACATTTCAAAATCTCTTCGAAAATGGCTATTTCACTATTTTTTAAAAGTAGCCCTTAATTGAAAAGTGAGGGCACTCGTTTTTGCTTATTTCAAAGATACATCATCCACAACAGATTGATAAATTTCATGCTTCCATACCCCACAAATGGCGTGATGGCAAAGGTCACTTGGATATTCATATTAACCTGAAAATTGCTATACCGTTGCGTGCCAGATAAGCATTCGTGTTTTGGGGACCCCTAAAAATATGCCTTCACTCTTCGGTCCAGAGCTCCTTTAATTATTTGTCAATGGCCATACCATAACTTTTTATTATCGTATGTAAATTCATTGTAATCTGTAACAATTCTTTAAATGAGAGAGGCTTAATTTTTAGACTGAAAACTAGATAAAATAGTTTGAATTTGAAGAGTTTGAACTTGTATTTTAACATGAAAACCTCTAGACTGAAAATGCTAATTATCCTATCTATAACAAAGTTGTTGAATGGTGTATATCCGTATATGAGTTGTGTTGGAAGATGAGTGGAAAACTGGTAGGTGAAGTGAGGATGATTTTAGAGGCGAGGGTGTATTTTTTAGTGGAAGGTGGGTTTTAGAGTGGAAGGTGAGTTGTAGAGTGAATGGTGGGTTTGAGAGTAGACGGTAGGGATTGGAAGTAAAAGGTGGGGTTTTACTTGATTCTAATTTTACATGCAGTAAATTTCCTTCCAGGATATATGTTAACTTCTCTCTTTAAACACCAGTCAATGCAGTTTTATAGCTGAATGAAATAATATTTGCAGCCAATTTATGGGTGTAAATTTACACATTTTACATAAGTGAGCCTACAAATTCACAAAGAAATACAGATAAAACAATCATTAGATCAGTTTGGGCAATTCATATAGCTAT
>JAIGNY010001560.1:152500-222500 GCA_020152595.1 Chiridota heheva | reverse complement strand
ATACTTCAACTTAGCCTTTTGAAGCTATAGCATTTGGGGTAAACATAAGTGTGTAGGGAGAATTAAGAGCTTCTCTTTAAAGAACATTATAGTTAAAACAGATCAGTATCATTCTATCTTTGGCTTAATATGTAAATTATTTCCTTTCGTTTTGCATGTTTTAGAGGGAGACAATTCAACTGTATGCCTCGATTGATAGTGAGATCCCCATTAAATACGAATCACCAATTTTTAGAAAATAGAATTAAATGTTGCCACACGACCGAAATTTCCGTATTAACAATAAAATATTGCAAAAAAGCTGTTCATTTTACAATTCTCCAAACTTCTATAGATGTTATTGTCAGATGTAATACATATTTGGCGGGATTTAGGGGTGGCAGGGGCATCTTGGCCTGATTTTGTAAATTTGCCACTCCCCCTCCCTCTGAATCACCAATCCCACACAGTTTTCACTTTGCGACCAAGCGAGTCAAGCCTATACAGGTAGTTGACTGTTATGGAAATAGTTGCATGTGCCTATAATATAGATATAATGTGTTTCCTCAAAAGGTAATATTCCCATGAATTATTATTTTAAATATATGATAAAGGATACAGGGAAATGTGTTTTGTACAGATCACAGAGCATAGTGTGGTATGTATTTTGAAAGTATTGTGGCTTTCAGTCCTATGTTGCCAATGGAAATCTATATTTGTAAGAGAGACTGTTGTTATTTTTACCCTGATTTTAGTTGATAAGAATGTCGTATTGATCATTCCAGCAACGCCTAATGATAATGGAACATTGTAGAAAAATATATCAGCGTGCCACAATCGTTTTATTATTAAGAGAAAGCGCCTCTTAAAACACGGACTGGATGAAACTGCCAGTGTCATTTTCATTCCGTTCGAAGGACACTCTCTCAACGAGGTTGAAAATGTGTTACGCAATTATTTGGCCACACAGGTAGTTGAGACAACTCGACAAAAATGCCAAAAACTGGTTTAATTATTTCTTTTGGTGCAGCAATCGTCAAAATAACGCCATCTTCAGCAGCGTGATTCTGATTGACTTTCAAAATCGTGTTGAACCATTTGCGTAACCTCCTTTCTTCACACTATTTCGATAAACAATCCTGCGGTTAACGCTATTTCCATTCATCAGTGCAATATACGCCTAAGGACTCTTTAAGTCTAGAGGTCAGAAGTTATGCACCATCAAGCACACTTACGTAAAGCAAACACGTGCAATGCGAAAAGTATTTGCCAAAGATAAATGGTAGGCAATAGCAATTACGAGATATTCATACACATAAACTCAAGCTTCTTTGAATATGGACTCAATCAAATTATACATTGTACAAGTTTATTAATGCCCAAAACTCCACAGACATAACACATATTGGTATTATTCAAATGAAACCTCCACTCGTATTGCCGTTATACGGGAAGGAAGTTGTATTGTTGGAATGCTGCTCTTGATATTTCTTAACTTCCAAATGAATTTACGTGGAAATACAAAATATAGCGTCAATTTTGATGTTCACAGGTTAAAACTTCAAACAATTTGTCCAAATAAAACAAATTTCACGTATTTCACACCTTTAGAGGGCAAATTTGGTTAAAACGCGAAGTGGAATAATTTGGAAATAACTGGTAATTGCAAGCCGCCACATGCGGTTACTGAATTGCCACCGGCACAGAAAATCAGGATTACGTTCTGCTTAAGGGACGCGTTCTGTAATGTTAAAACTTTACGTTAGAAGTTAAAATTGTGACTCTAAGTTAATACATCAATAAAAGCAAATGAAAAAAAAAATGTGGAACCGTGGAAATGCACAATCAAACTACGCATAATAACAGTATTAAATCATTCATAATAGATTCCCCCCAAATTACCCAACTATTAAATTTAATGATTTCAATGGTAAGTGACGATGAAACAATGGTAAGTTTAGAATAACCGCCTACAAATTAAAAAAAATCCTAATTTAAGAAAATATTTCGTTTGCTGCATGTGTTCTTCTTTCATACTCTTTATTTAACGTATCGAAGAATGGTCATGATCTAACAAATTTACCGAATGACATCTTGTGTCGACATACCAACGATACCTCTAAATCCATGTTTAGAAATCAGGCAGTTTGTCTTCATAGCAAATATTGATTAAACTTCGATGGTTAAGCAATATTTACCTTCTAACAATATAGTTTTATAATATTCTGCTCAAAGTTTAAGTACATTTTGTTATATGAACAATTGTGATAATGAAAAGACTCAAGCCGTAACTTTACTTTTTCTTTCGTATCAACCTTTGAACTTAAATTAAGATTATTTTACTTTTTATTTGATCCAAACCCTTTTGTTAACACTAGTTTATGTACATCGACAACTTTGGCAAGCTATTCAAACAACTACTATTAATGAAGGCCTTTCTACCCAAAAAAACAAATTTGACTCTTTTTGATTATATTCAATATTAAAATCAATCACAAAAAATAAATATAATAAATACACGTTCACCTATGATCGAGTAAACGTTTACCTGTTTGCTTTTTTTATTTCATGCATCAATTGTGCACTTTGTGTGTGCTATTTTGTTTCTAATTGGGTAGTCTTGGCATTTGTGTTTACTAGGCCTTTGTTCTGTTATATTGTCTACAATGAGTATTTGAATTAGTGCAGCAAACTGCTCTAGTATGGATTTACTTTTTAGGATAATAAACGTTTACGTCTAAGAGGCCGCCCTTTAAAATGTCAATTTGATGGTAATTAATCCACAGATTTGAGTAAATTCTTCATGAGTCTAGATCAGTTTTAGAGGTGCAATGTCTCGCTGGTTTAGAGTCATGCTTGTATGCGAAAGATAACGGGTTCTATTCCCGCCGTGAGCCGTGCATTGGCAAGATACTTTACTCTGCTTGCTCAATCAGCTGTAAAATGAGTACCAGCACTGCTGGAGAATTGACCTGTGATTGACTAAAGTCATGTGTGTAGGGTTGTCATGTGCTCTCATCCGCTGACGCTAAGGTAACTGAAGGAATGAGTCTTCATGGCCCCAGTATAGATTTAAATGTTAAGGCAAACAAACACTTTCCGCTGACAGGCCACCCTTTAAAATTTAGATGTAATTGTAATTATTCTACAGCTAACAGTGAATGCATAATACGTTTTTCAATATTGCCCTTTAACATATTAACTGATGATCAAGTAATGGCAAATACTTTAAAAATGGGACTTGTTTCCCTCTCGCTTGGAAATCAGCACGTGGGACTGGAGCAGGGTAATAGTACATGCATTACTTGCGGCCAAATGGGACTTGTTTCCCTCTCGCTTGGTACTCAGCACGTGGGACTGGAGCAGGGTAATAGCACGTGGGACAGGAACAGGATAATAACACGTGGGACTGGAGCAGGGTAATAGTACATGCATTGCTGGCGGCCGCTTTGGAAAGTTTATATTGTAAATCCTTTTAACATTCATATATAATTGGTTGGAAAATACGCTATGCAAGAGCTAAGTAGGCTTATTTGTTTGCTTCAGGTCACCTCTCAAGTCATCAACCGAGTTATACAAGAGGCACAGCCCCCTGACTTTATGGTGTGGTCCATATTATCCACCTTCTTATTAGGCTGGATTTGTGGATGTTTTGCCTGGATAGCATCGTGTAGAGTGAGTAGATCGTTATTATTTTAAATGTGCACATGGCATGAAAGATTTGAGCCCTTACATCAGCGATGTTCTGTTTTTCCACACGTTACAAAATCGATTATTTCAAGGCCACCAAAAAGGTACGCATCATTGCCCCACACACCATACATATAGTGTGCGGTTATACATATACTGTACATACGGAGTTTATTTGGGCAATCATTTAAGTGTACATTATTTACAAAATATTGAGAGAGGGCGCTGCGAGTATCAATGACGTACATGCCGAGGCGCAATATTGGCATGACATGTGCTGCAGCACCAAGATGAAGCTCAATGGTTTAATAGATAGTGAACACCATGTAGGGTGCAGTGACCTATTGGGGAAGAAATTATCATCAAGGTACCGGGTTCGATTAAAGTCTTGGAAAGTAAATACATATTAAATCATTTTCTTTAATTTTTCAGTAATTTTCAAATTCACTGTAAAATGTTACTTCATCAAGTGATTTCTTTGAATTGGTAATTTTGTAATGTAACATACCGAAGCTTCGGACGGTGAACCAGTCGTATACTGTTGGAATCTCATCTCGTCAACCAATCAAATTAAGGGGCTATTCTTTGCCGTCTGCACAATTTTGTGCAGGGAATGGGACCATGCGTATACAAACAAATCATTCAAATGCTCATCATATGGGTGTTATACAAAAGGTTCTACGTGCGCATTGCTGCTCACAAAATTTCTCTGGTAACTGCATTTTATTCTTTGGGCAGCACAAGGAAAAATCATCACGTTCGGTAATTGTTCTCATGTTCTCATTTTCCTACTCTTTTTTCTTAGGTGAGGGATGCCTACCGCGCTGGTAACCTCCAGGAATCCCGAAATGCTTCGTCCACAGCTCTTACTTGCAACATTATTTCCTTGATTTTCGGTCTAATAGGATGGGTATCGCTGGTTTTGGAAATTATAGCTAATATGTAAACACTGGTTCAGATTCACATAATTCATATGACTAAGCCCCTAAACATGTCATGGAATTGTGTTACTCTTAGAAATTGGCGTATTAAGTGTGTATGGGAGGAGCGAGTGGGATGGGGGGGAGGGTTGTTTGGGACTTCTTGTATACAAATTAGATCTTGGATAACCGTGCGTTTGAATTTCGTAAGTATTTGGGGAATTACATTACATTTTGACTATTTTTCTTCTATTTTGACGTTAATACTAAACCAACTTTTGTCTTTACTGGCTGTTGATGCTACAATCTTGGACAAAATTTGTTGAAACACTTGGTTAACACTATTTTAAACTTTTCCACATTTAGAAACCAGAAATGCTGGAAATTTGTTCTGTTGCTTCTTCAATCTCTACTCTTTCAATTGTAATGAATGTTTCAGAATTTTACGACATTTGTATCATTTCATTGACGCTGCCAGTATCCCCCTCCCCTACATTACTATAGTAATTGTCCCCCCCCCCCTCTCCTCATTCAATGTCGGCCGTTGTTACTGTTTTTCCTGGAAATGACGTTAAGAAAGAAAGAAATTCAACATTGAAAAGAGGGGTGGGGGTAACACAATTATTAATACAATTCTCGAAAAAATATTTTCAAAACATAACACTATATCATATGTAGTTCTCAAAACACTGAAGTGTTCCGACAGGTTTGTCCAATATTGTAGATACGCCATACGCCACTGCTTAGCTATATACATTTGTATGACTAGCAGCTGAGAATGACATGAATGTAAGATTACATGTATGGGTGTTTCAAGGAATTATCAATGTCGTACGCTTTTCCCGTATCGGCAACAGATTAATCTGATTGGTAAAGGTGCGCAACAACGCTAATAAGTACACATTTTCAGAACTTGCCTTTTTTTGTTTGCTCCTTGCCTACATTTTTTAAGAGGTGCTGTCGCTCAGTGATTAAGGAGTCATATTCCTATGCGATGGGTATTAGGTTTCACTGCCCTCTCGGGCGCTACATTCTGTCATTAGCAAGACACTTTTTCCTACTAGCTTCAGTACCCTCAACTGTAAAATGAGGACAACCACTGCTAGGGAATTAGCCTGCGATGGGCTGGTGTCCCGTCCAGGGGAAGTCGTGTGCTCTCATTTGCTTCCGACATGGATACCAGGGATTATCACCGGCTGTATAAGACCAATGGATTGAACTTAGGAAAACTTTCTGAAAATGAAAGAAACTTTCCGAAAATTGACAGAAATCCCAGAAAATAAGGAAAATGTTATGAAAATTTAAAAAGATCTTCTGCAAAAATCAAAGAAAATTTTCCGAAAAGGAAGCAAATTTCTGGAAAATTAAGAATATTTCTCGATGAAAACTAATACCACAATTTTTTTTACTTCGGTTGTTTCCTTTCTTCTTGTTTTGGAGGTCAAATTTGGAAATTTTTAACTTAGAAATGATTTAAGATTGTTTTAGAATTGGTTTTTGGCAAGATTTTAAAACAAATTTAGCAAAAATAAAGGAAATTTACCACATTTTTTTTAAGGCCTACCAAAAAAAATTATGTCTGAGAATTTTTCTCCTCTGTTGTTTAATTTGTTTCCGGATGGGAGGTCAAATTTGGAAAATTCTAAAGCTAAAGTTGGTAAAATGAAAGATAATTTGGTAACAACTGTAGATATTTGGGTAAAATTTGGCAACATTTCCCGGAAATTGCAGGAAATATTTCGATTGGCAGCAACGTTTAATGGAAATCAAGCAATTTGCTCGCTTAGCCCTAGGACTGTAGGTGCCATTCGGTTTTAAGAACACCAGTACGTATACGTTAATCCAAGTGCGCATAACTTTGGCAGATTCTGTAAATTTTAATATTGATACATTACGCAGAAAATTCTGCTCTGGTCGTCTGTCGAAAACAAAGTTATTGTGATTTGTATTATTCCATGTTAAGTCTCAGTCCTATGCGGACACACTATTTAATAGGCAATTTTACGAAAAATAAACATTTATTTTCTCTCCGTATTCATATATCAATATAGGCTTAAACTGAAAGTAAAATAATTTGAGATGCATATATGAGGTCGATGCATGATTAAAGCTATCTTCAATTTTACGGGCATCCTACGACCCGGAATCCCTATGACAATGCCCCCTGTTACCCCCTTTTCAGCGGCCCTGGTAATGTGGCCGCAGTCTTCCTCGGTCGTCAGTACTTCGTAATGATTGAAAGATGTGTAAACTAATGTACAGCCTTGTTATTCACCATTCACTAACGCATACGCTTTTAGAAAGAAAATTCCTGCCTTGGAAGATCATTGTGGATGTTAAGAACCTACAGACAACATGATATTCTATAAAATGCTATTATATTTGTCATATCAGGAAATGACAATGTAGTGCCAAGTACTTTTATTCGGGATTGACTAAGTTTTTCAAAATGTATGTGTTGAGCGATTTTTGCTCATAATTTTGTGAAGGTAATGTTTTGGCAAGGGATACATCTTGTAATGATTTTGTTAAAATATCAAAATTAATTTACGGTAAAAGTAAGATAAAATTACTATTAACAAATATGACATATTAGAAAGTGAAGGTAAAAAACAAGAGGATATTTTCAGTAAGAAGTTTTTATAAGAATTGCTGGACTGCAAGAAACGAAAGTTTCAGTCTAAATGTATACTTGAAACTTTGAAGTTGAGTTATGACTGTATACATAAGTGTTTAAATCCTTGTCTCAATTTGTAGATATTTTCATCTGGATTTCGGATTTTATTCAGGCTGAGTTTTACCATATTGTTGTTGTTTTTTACATTTTTATCTCCATTTTTTTTATTTTGTTGTTTTAATTAGTTTTCTCAATTGTTGTTTGCGTTGTTGCTGGTTTGTGTGGTATACTAAATGTATCCTTTTACACACTTTGTTGTTGTTGTTGTAAGCTAGGCTAGGCCTTACAGTTGTTGTAAGCTAGACTTTGGTATTGTTGTGTTAGGCTTTGTTATTTGTTTGAATTTTAGTGTATAGGCTTATGTGTTCAGTGTTAGGTAGTATATTATGTATTAAAGCTAAGGTATTTCTGTAGGTATTGTTGGGCCTATTGTTCCTCTTTTAGATTCTTGCTTTTGGTTTTCTGCTTCAGTTAATTATATTGTATGATCATGGGGAGTTCCATTTGCTGTGATAGCTATATTATGTGGATTGACTCTCTGAAGTCTGATGTGACATGTAGTTATGAGGAAGCTGCGGTAAATGGTATTTGTCTGTTCAAAGTGTACAAGGTTGACAGCTTTGGAGTTTAGACTTTCTGGTTGTAGTTGTAGCGTTGAAAAGGTTGATGCTATTGTGAAAATGGAGTTTTGTGGCTTAGATAAATGTAGTCAGACCTGTGATGTTGATAGTTTCTTGGATGAGGAGAATGATAGTGGTTCTCTTCTGGTAGATAGTCCTGGATCAGATTATGTTGACAGGCCTGATGTAGGGTTGTCTTTAGTTGATTATTGTACAGGTACTATTGGTCGTGAGGTTGTTGATTCATCTGGTACGTTGCCTGGGGATTCCGTTAGGGATAAGGTGTTATGGATAAGGGATTCGGTAAAGTATGTTGACACATAATTTTGTGAAGTAGATTGTAGTAGTAGGATTACGGTGTGTCTTCCAGGGGCTAGGGTTCTGATGTCAGTTCTCCTGTTGATACTTTATGTAAGAGTGAAGATGCCGTCGTAGTTTCAAATTGTAAAAATGATATTTCAAGGAGAAATGTTGATTCTGTTAGGCGTAGTTTCATGGATTTGTTATTGAACTTGAAGGACACAGGTTGTAGGGTTCTAGTTGTTGGTCTGTTGCCGCGTAGGGGTAGTTCCCTAATGATAGATAACATGTTGTTGATTAATAGTTGGCTAGAAAGTATCTGTCGTCTGTTTGACTTCGGCTTTGTCAATTTCTGGCATAAGTTTAAATCTCGGATTGATTGGTTCATGAGAGATGGTTTGCATTTAAGTAAGAGATGGGCTCGTGTTCTTGCTAGGTGTCATTAGGAAAATTAAGGATTCGAGTCCTTTAAACTAGTCATGGGAGTGAGAGTTTAAACCCACCTGTCAGGCATGTTTCTGGAGATAGGGGTTGTTCGAATGGTAGATTTGGGGTTATGTTATCAAATGTTTGTGGCATTTTTAGTATGCGTGATAAGCTTCTGGATGAAGTATCATTTAGTGGACCTGATATAATTGGTGTTACTGAGAGTTAGATTTATCGTGAAATTAGTGATTAAGAGGTATATATTCCAGGTTACTCAGTTTTCAGGCAAGACAGATTAGATACTCTCAATGGTAGAGGAGGTGGCATTTTATTGTTTGTGAAAGACACTTTTCATTGTATAGATAGGACTGCTCAGTTTTCTTTTGGTTTTTCAAATTGCCTATGGTGTGAGCTTATTGTTCATGGCGATGTTGGTAGTTCAGTGCTTGTTGGTGCTGTGTATAGTTCACCAAATTCTAGTCCTGAGAACAATCAGAAATTGCTTGACTCCTTCGGGAAAGTTACTTCTAGGAGAGTTATTGTTTTGGAGGATGTTAATTTTTCAGCTATTGATTGGAATCGTTGTACTAGTGGTCCACATGGTAATGATTTTCTGAAAGCTGTATCTGACTGCTTTTTCACCCAGCATGTGTTTTTCCGACGTCTTGATTTGTTTTCTAGTAGTGAAGAAAGTATGGTTAGAAATATGCTAAGTAGCGGTAAGGTAGGGTGTAGTCAGTTCGGTTCGTACCGCCGATCGGGAGACTCAATAAATCCCCCGATCGGGAGACTTAATCATGCGCACTAAACTTACAGTGATATATGGAAGCTATTATTTTTATTGTGAAGTTTCAGTCATATACACTTATCAGTCATTTCGTTGAAGGTTTGTAACAAAGTTTGCTTTATTCATGTTCAATTTCGCGAAAGTAAAACAAATTCGTTACTAACAAGCAGGTACTGCTAAATAATTTTCACAAATTCCCAACTTATTTCTCATAATTTTAAAACCTTGTTAAAGCGCGACTGCCTAACAGAAACACAGTAAAAGAATTCATCATTTTCCTTCAAAATCGTCGAAAACCGCACGGTAAATTTTAAAAGCGTACGGTAGTGAGATAATTCATATGCCAATAATTCAAATCGTGAAGAAAAATTTGAATCCTTCGCAGTGGTTAAGTTCTCCGCGCTCGAAAGGGATCTGAATCTTATGTTATTTCTACATAAACGTTAAATTTGGATAGATGCATTAAGGAAAACTTCTGTAAGGGATCCCCCGATCCGGAGAACAAAACTGTTCTCCTGATCGGCGATACGAACCGGATTGGTAGTGATCATGACCTCATTATTTTTGTTTTGATCTGTATTGTTTAAGAAAGGCTTCTCCAGCAAATAAACTGGATTTAGATTTTAAGAATGCTGACTTTGCTGCACTTCCTGATAATTTGTCATTCGATTGGATTTCTTTGCTCCGTGACTTAGATCCTTCTAAAGCATAGGATGTTTTCCGAACTATAGTTTTGGAGGGTGTAAATTAGGAGTAATCGGCCATTGTGGATATCTCAGGAGGTTTTGCAGGATGTTCAGAAAAAGAAGAAGTTGTGGCGTTGTTTTAAACACAATGGGTATCCTGCGGATATAGGAACCAATAGTTCACAAAGGGTTTGATAAAAGATACTAAAGTGCTTTTTGAAAAACGTTTCTCCAAAGAGGATAAGGTTGGACCCTAAGTCGTTTCATTCTTATGTTTGCTCAAAGCAAAACAGAACAAGGAGGTTGTTGGTTACCTTAAGGGGAACCATGGTGTTACTATCAACAGTAGTAAGGACATGGCTGAGGTTTTGAATGACTACTTTGTGTCTGTTTTTACTAAGGAGCACCCTGCTGATGATGTTGTGGATAATCTTAGTGCGCACTCTTCAGTATCCATTAGAAATGTTGATTTTTCGATTGATTTTGTGTCCAAGAAGTTGAAGGGTTTGAACTCTAACAAAGCACTAGGTCCAGATGGTATACATCTTGCTGTCTTACGCGAGTGTTCTGATGTTCTTTCTGTTCCCCTGAGTATTATCTATTCAAAGTGCTTTGATGTTGGTGTTGTTCCTAGTGATTAGAGAATTGATAATGTCACTCCTATTTTTTAAGCAGGGTGACCACAGCTTGCCTTGTAGCTATATGCCAACGAGTCTTACTAGTGTTGTGTGCAACGTCATGGAGTCCATTGTTAAGGATGATGTACTAGATCATTTACTAATCAATGGTTTGTTGAATTTGTCCAAGCTTTGGTTCTTACCTAGGAGGGCATGTGTTTCTAAATTATTGGAGTTTTCGATGATGTTAATCAACAAGTCGATTCTGGTCTTAATGTGGATGTTATCTTTGTAGATTTCCCAAAAGCATTTGATACAGTTCCATTGAGCAGGCTCATGATGAAAACAAGAGCGCTTGGTGTGAAGGAAGAGTATTCCAATTGGATATATTCCTGGTCAATTGACAGGTCACAAAGAATTGTTGTTAATGGTAAAGTATTTCCATGGAAAAAGGTTACAAGTGGTGTTCCTCAGGGTTCTGTATTGGATCCGCCTCTTTTCTTAATCTTCATTGATGATATTGATGTTTCCCTTGGCTCCAGAATTTGTAAATTTGATGATGCTGATGAAAGTGGCCTGAATAATTTAGTTTCTGGTCCCATGATTCAATGTTGATAAATGCAAAGTTATTCATTTTGGTCAGAGCAATTTGGCTTTTGAATCTTGGTTTAAATCTTGTGTTGATCAAGAAAGGGATCTAGGTGTTGTCATTACTAGCAATCTGAAGCCTTCTAAACAGTGTGCTTTAGCAGCTGCAAGGGCAAATAGGATGCTTGGTTTGATTAGAAGAAAAAATGTTTTCTTGGTTTTCTTAATTTGTATAAGCTTATCAGGTCTCAGGTTGTTCAAGGCTTGAAATAAGAGCCACCAGTTCACTTATTCAGAGAAGAGCCACTAGAAGTAAGGAATCTCTCTTATGAATCTAGATTGCGAATTCTTGGCTTGACCACGCTTTAGTTGAGAAGAGTACGTGGCGATATAATTCAGGTTTTAAAATTCCTATCTGGTAGTGATGTTTTGACTTCCTGTAATTTCTTGCATGTTTCAGTTAATCCTCATGTGACACGTGATAACATTTTGAAGTTGACCAAAGAGTTTTCACGGATATATATTCGACGTTTAAGCTTTTTGCAAAGAGTTGTTAATGAGTGGAATGGTTAGCTTAGTCGGTAGTTAGCTCCAATTATGTTCACAATTTCTAAGTCAACATTGATAATTTCTTTCCTAACTCTGGGCGTCTTTGATTTTTTTTTGTGTGGTGGTGGTGTTAGTTTGGGTTTTTATGGTGTGACTAACCCTTCTTAGCCCGTATTCTTGTTATATTATGTTATGTTATGTTAAGTATAAATGGTTATTTATTTCTGTAGCCCAGAAAGAAAGAATTAATGACCACCACAGATATGCGCGGATTCGTGGAATTCGCGCATCAAGTAAAAACACAATAGAGTATGTTAATCACGCATGATCATAATCCAAAAATCATGAGATATAATCCAAAAATTGTTTACCATCTGGGAACATTACAATCGAAAATATGACATCGATTGAACCGAAACTTTAATCAAAACTACGTGACAATCAGTCTGAATTCAAGTGAGGAATTTTCGTTTAATTTATGTTCCATATTAGGGAAATTTGTTAAAAACTGCAAACCAATTACCAAACTTATGGATACAAGATAAAATAAACTACTTTTAAAAAAAACGTCAGTGATTTATGTCACAATGTGATCAAATATATTCATTATTCAATGAGTTACTTCTTCTTATCATAGTTTTGAAAGGACAGTTCCTTTCAAAATGACACTATCATTTTTCTTGTGGATTTGATAAAAAGGATATTATTATTACACATGACAATGATGAAGACACAATAACCACTACTATTTCATTTTCTATCATTTGATTATTCACTCGTGCTACAGATACAGCATTTCATGTTAAATGAAGCATTTTTTTATCTTGAATTAAATATTTACAAACGTGGGTTGACGATTGTTGTAGAAATTTGATAATATACTTGATCGAGTGCAAATTTGCATCGGTAGAATTGATATAAACAAGCTAAGATGAAATTGTTTTACACTGAAAAGCACAAATTTACGCAATAACAAGTAACAAGATTCAATCATTCAGGAAAATTTCAAATCAAACTTAATATATTCTGCTGTATGATATACCTGTAAATGTTAGATTGTGAGAAAGCCTAAATTTGCGCCATATAAATGTTAAACTCAGCAAGAACGTAGAATTACGCCCTAGAAGGTACCAAGATTCACCTTCACCGAAGGTTCCAAAGAGCTGAAAATAGCATAAATTTATGCCATGTAAATATAAACTCTAAAAGAGCGTCAATTTACGCTCTAGAACTTACAAAGATCAAACCTTTACAGAAGATTGCAAATCAAATTTTATCTGTCATGCTCAGTACATATAAATGTTAAACTCTGAAAGAGCGTAAATATACGCCGAGAAAATAATGGACTGTGAAGACCTGAAAGTGCGTAAATTTGCGCTCTAGAAAATACAAAGAATCAATCCTTCATAGAATATTCCAAATCAAACTTAATGTATGCTGGTCTATGCATATTATTGTGGCACTTTGAAAAAGCTTAAATTTGTGCCATAAAAATTCAAAAATGAAAGAGCGTAAATTTACGCCCTACTGTATAAAATACAGTACCAAGATTCAATCATTTACAGGTTTCAAAAAAACTGTATCTATCTTACTGTATGATCAAGATAATAAGAGTGTAAATTTACGTCGTGAAGATAATCAACTCTGAAGACCTGAAAGTGCGTAAACTTGCGCCCTACAAAATACCAAGATGCAATGCTTCACAGAAAATTCAAATCAAACTTAGTGTATCCCCTCTATAAATGTAAATGTTGTCACTCTGAAAAGCGTAAATTTGCGACATGAAAAGCTCAAAATATAAAAGAGCGTCAATTTACGCCTGAGAAAGTACTTTATCCAGATGATTCATTCACAGGTTTCAAATAAAACTCCATCTACCCTATTCTATGATAAACTGTAGATAACAACACTCTGAAATCTGGAAAGAGTGTAAATTTACGCAGTGAAAGTAATCAACTCTGAAGACCTGAAAGTGCATAAAATTGCGCCCTAGAAAATACCAAGATGCAACCTTCACAGAAAATTTGAAATCAAACTGTAATCTATCCTGCTAGACCTGCTCTATAAATTTAATGTTGCTATATGAAAAAGCGTACATTTGCGCCATACAAAATTCAAAATATTAAAGAGCGTAAAATTACGCCATAGAAAATACTATGCCCAGATGATTTATTCACAGGTTCCAAATAAAACTGTATCTACCCTACTTTATAATAATCTGTAGATAATAAAACTCTGAAATCTTGAAAGACATTAAATTTTCGCCATGAAAATAATCAACTCTGAAGACCTGAAAGTGCGTAAATTTGCGCCATGCAAATATCAAAATCTGAAAGAGTGTAAATTTCCATCACAAAATGGTCCAAATCAAACTTAATTTATTATGCTCTATGAAATTTTATTTCATAAAGGGCGTAAATTTGGAAGAGGGCGTAAATTTGCGCCATATAAATGTTAAACTCTAAAAGAACGTACATTTACGCGCGGGAGTGAAAATAATGAACTCTGAAGACTCTCAATGAATGAACTCTAGAAGTTCGTAAACTTACGCTCTATGAGGTACCAAAATGAATCCATCATGATGTAATGATGATATAAATATTAATACTCTGAAAGCTGTAAATTTATGCCATGTAAATATAAACTCTAAAAAAGCGTAAATATACGCTCTATAACTTACCAAGATCGAATCCTTCACAGAAGATTGCAAATAAAAATTATTCTATGTTTGCTATACATGTAAATTTTACCACTTCGAGAGCGTAAAATTGCGCCATTCAAACTCTGAAAGAACTAATACATTTAAATATTAAACTCTGAATAAGCGTAAATTTACGACGAGAAAATATTTAGCTCTGAAGACCTGAAAGTGCGTAAATTTGTGCCCCAGAAAACACCAAGATGCAATTCTTCACAGAAGGTTTCAAATGAAACTTTTTTTTTCCTGTTCTATAATTAAAATGTTGCTCTCTGAAAAGGCGTAAATTTGCGCCATGAAAAGTTCAAAATCTGAATTAGCGTAAATTTACGCCGAGAAAATACTGTTACAAAATTCAATCTTATACAGATTCTATTTAATCTATCCTATTCTAGGAAAAACTGTAGATAATAAGACTTTGCAATCTGGAAAGAGCGTACATTTACGCCGTGGAAATAATCAAATCTGAAAACCTGAAAGCGCGTAAAGTTGAAAAACAATGTTTAATGATAACAAATATTAAGAATCTAATAAAAGCTTTTACGCCAGGTAAATATGAAACTTTGTAATTGCTGGAAAGAGCGTACATGTAACGCCGATTCAAAATTTCACAGAAGTTTTCAAATGAAATATATCCTGCAAAATTCAATCTTATACAGGTTCTATTTTATCTATCCTATTCTAGGAAAAACTGACCTGGAAAGAGCGTAAGCGAAGACTTGAAAGCGCGTAAATTTACGCCCCAGGAAATACCAAGATGCAATCCTTCACAGAAGGTTTCAAATCAAACTTAGTATTTTCTGTTCAATAATAACAAATATTAAGAATCTGAAAGCTGGAAAGAGCGTAAATTTACGCCAGGTAAATACTAAACTTTGAAAAGAGCTTAAAATTGCGCCCTATCAAGTACCAAGATTCAATCCTTCAAACAAAAGTTTCCAAATCAAACTAAATTTGTCCTGCTCTATGATATACTGCGCATGTAAATGTTAGACTGTGAAAGAGCATAAACTTGTGCCATGCTAATATAAACTTTGGAAGATCGTAAATTTTGCTCTAGAAAATACCAAGATTCAAAACTTTACAGAAGTTTTCAAATCAAATTAAATATATCCTAAAATTGTTAAAATTGAGGATGAGGGGAAAAACTCATTTGTCTCATTTGTGTAGAACAAACAACAGACAGACATCATATCCTTATATTTTTTGTAAATTTTATTGCATTTTTTCTGAGATTGTTTTAACTTACAACCATTGTATTTTTCGGAAAGTACTAAAACAGAATATAATCAATTAAAGTAGGTAAGATTAAGCCTACCGAGAGAAGAAAGTTTAAAACATATTTTCAATATTTATACAAACAGTAATTAATTTTCAATAAAAATACAAAACAATTGCAATGAAAATCAGGAACAGGCTAACAAACTCCAAGAGTTTAAAATGTCCACACTAATCAGTTACATAGTTAAGACAAGACTTTAACCTTCAAAATCTTCTTAACAGAATAAGATATTGATTTTTTTCACCATTTTGTTTCTGCTAATGACCACTCTTCTTTCTTCTAAGATTCTTCAAACTTATTTTCTAATATTGATTCTGGTGTACAAACGTATCTTCAAATTTGTATGTATTTGAAGGTTACATTTTTTACTAAAAACTAATTTATTCCTTCCATAATAATATACTGTACTGTCTTCAGTACATGCTTTTATTTTGCCAATATCTGAAGGTCAGTATTCTAGGCACCTATCAAAATGTTGTGTCACAAACTTGTATATTTTTTGCAGGGCAGATATTGGAAGTAATTTATCTTACAATTGTGAATGAGCTTTAGGCCGCTACACTTGAAATGACAAACCTGGGAAGACTACGTGGGTAGAGGCAGCATAGGAAAAACATAAATTTGGTTGATTTTTGTTTCTTGTTTTAAAACTCTTGTATCCCTGATCATGTAACTTAAACTGATAAAAATTGCAAGATAAATTCCTTCCAAATCTAGTCTCTGCAAAAAATGCCCAAAAGGTTACCGCCGCATGATCAGTAAAAATGAGGAACATTTAAAGCTATTTTGAAAACCACACTAGACTTAAAACAGCTGTTTCTTTGTAACCTCTAACAAATTCGTTGACATAAATAGTTATTGAATGTAGTAATATTTGAACACTTGAAACATTGTGTTTCTGTTAAATTGACCATCTTGATCAAATATAAATAACTGCATTTTTCCAAAATTTTCTATTACAAACGACTGGAATTTTATTTCAAGGCATTGGGGTATCTTAAAGAATGTTTTAAATTTTCTCTTTTTATTCATATAAAAGAAAGAAGTTTTGAATATTTTCTTCAGGGAACTGGTTTGAAAGAAATCTCTATCTTTCAAGTTTTAAGAATTTGTTGAACAGGATTAAACAAGCGTTAAAAATAATAAAACATTTTTTATTGATCTATTTTTTTTAGAATTACAATGTTTTAGAGGTCAACTTGTTAAAAAAACTTAATAATATTAACCTCATCAACTAAATACGTTTTTGGATACAGAACCCAGGATGATACCACACTGAAATTGTCCTGTTTGACACGTGAATGATCATTAATCATTCAGAATAGTACAAGGACCTTGTACAGCGTTTTGTTTTTATTCCTGTGTCTCTCAACAAATATAACGCCCTGCTCTTTTAAATCAAGCTGGGGGTCTACAGTATCATAAGACAGTATAGGAGAAAAAAATGCACCTTACATGTACAGAAATAAGCCATCAAATTTCCAAATCTCTAGAAATGAAAAAAACAAAACAATTGTTTTTTACATCACATCTCATCTAAAAATATTCGAAAAGTCAACTCTAATTACTTAAAAAGAACAAATGAAAAACAAAAACAACACAATTTTGGGGCGGCCAAGTGGAATGATTAATTTTGCCAGTAAAATATTTAATTTAAAAAAATAAATGATGTAACATTTCAAGCAGGTAAAGTAAATTTAAATGGTTGATTTCAAAGCAAGCAATTGTCACATTATGATGATGATATTAACTATCAAAATGAAATGATCTATGAATAAAGTAACTGGACAAGTCGACTTACTGTAAAGGGCGGCCTGAAATATTTCCCTTTTTAAGGGGTTTCAGTTTTTTAAAGTTCTGCAATGGATCAGATGTAAAAAGCAAAATTGGCTTTCCATTTTCAAAGGTTTGGGAAAATTCTAATGGGTAAATTTCTTAAAACCTATGCATGGTTTGAGTTTTGGGTAAGCTCTATAGTCTTAGGCTACATAGGAAAAACCTCAAAATTTGTTCAATTTTGATTCTTATTTAAAAACTGTTGCATCCTTGGTCATAAATCTCTTTAAAATTTTCAAAAGCTTTTCTCCTTAACACTATTGACCCCTATGGTTGTCATTTCAAGTGTGGCCTGTATACTTCTGAACATGAAATACAATAAAGTGTGTTGCAAAGTTACAGTCTCTGGTTAAAATTTCAAAAATGGCACCTCAGCAATATTTGACGGTCCATAACTTTTGATCCAAGTTGGGCGATTTTGCTAAAATTGAAAACTTGTCCCTTTTCGATGATACCAATGGCATATACCAAAACAAACTGAACAATTTCTGAAATGGTGTAGAATTTTATTTAGGTGATCTGATATGGAAGGTCCACAAACAGGAAATATGCTGTCTTGAGTCTATATTACCTATCGTATAAAAAAATTACAGCTTTATAATAATAGATAAAGGCCAATTTTAGTCATTTTCCTTGGAAGCAGGCAGCCACATCCACCTGCAATGGTAAAGTATTAAGCCGACTGGTTAGCTTGCACCCGCTTTCCAGCCGGAAGTTCAGGGTTTAAGTCCGCGTTAAAGTTATACAGTACTAAAATAGGACTTGCTGCCCTCTCGCTTGGTGCTCAGCATTTGAGATTGGAGCAGAGGACTAAAAAGTGTAAACCTTCATGAGAAAAGTTAATGGTAATTGGAAATCTGTTTAAAAAAATGTTAAACACTACTGTACAGTAATGTGTTAACATTGCCACCACTCACAACTAGAACTCTTTAATTCAGTAGTATGTCATTATACATTAACGTTGATGTCTAATTAGCTATATATTGTATACAATTCAAAAGATGAGAAGTTGATTTCTCCTGCGCAAAGTGGCAGTTGATTATTGGTCAAGTGTTCACATTTTCTTTTCTTAAGTTCTCTTCATTAGCTTATTACCCCCTCACCAACAGAGTTAGGGAAGAGAGAATATAAAATCTTTACAGTTCTTCCGTCCGTCCACATCTATTGTCCGTCCGGGTGAGTTCATGCATTGTTCAGCTACTATGGAACAAAAGATTGCTGCCCTAGGAAAGGAATTCCAGCTATGTTTATAAAGGAGAATAAATGCATTCCAGACTTGAATAGCAGCAATCAAAATATTCGTTCAGAATATTAAAAAAAAAAAAGCTGAATAATAGAACTGATGACTGAATGGAATATATAATGAAGTGTCTTGGAAAAGAATAGAAAAAAACAATCAGGTTTAGCTAGAATAGAGTGGAAACATAATAGACTAATGATAAACTCCGAGTTAATCTGCAATAAAGTTTTATTCCGATTTGGTAGATAGAACAGTTATATTTGGTTTCTAACGGGAAATTGTCCAGCATGTTTCTATTAGGAGTGTCAGGTTAAGACAAGGGGGGGGGGCTAGTAGTGCAATGAAGTGAGTGGAAGTTATAGTGAAGGTTGGAATAATGAGTTGGTTACGAATATATCAGGTAGATGAATGGATGGCAAAATGTGGGCTGTGGTAGTAGGTGAATGGATTATGGTAGGTGGATGGGGGATGTTAGATGAGTGGGGGGGGGGGGGTGAATTGGGCATGTTGGGGAATAGAGGATCGTAGGTGACTGGAGAATGGTAGATGATCGGAGTATGACAGGTGAAGGGGGATGGTAAGTGGATGGGGTATGTTCAGTTGATAGAAATGAGAGGATGAGAGTTAGAGGAACGATTGATGGGTGGAAGATGGTAGAATGATTGATACATGTAGGAATCAAGATGAAGGTGGAATGGTATGGGGGACAGGGTGGAATGAAATTTGGGAAAGGCCGGTTGGCATGTGGGACAGGGTATCATAGAATGTGAGACAGGATGTCATGACATATAGCACAGGGTGTGATAGCATGTAAAGCAGGGTGGCGTGGCATGTGAATCAAGTTAGTGTCATGTGGGACAAGGTAGAATGGCATGGGGACAGAGTGTAAAGACATGTGAGATAGGATGGCAAGTCGTCTAGATTTCAGGTTGGATGGAACAGGGTGGGAAAGCATGTGGAATATAATGGAATGACCTGTAGGCAGGGTGGGGTGGCTCATGGTACATGAAAGGATGACATGTGGGACAGAATAGGGTTGTACATGATACAGGGAGGGAATGGATGTGGGATATGGTGGCATGCTATATAGGATAAGGCTGTATGGTAAATGGGGCAGGGTGGAAAATCATATGGTGAGATGTCATCTTGATTGCAGGTGTTATGGCATATGGGTTATGTTGTGGAATGGTGTCTGGATTTCATGTATGATTTCGGGTAGCGAGGGATATAGGATGGGACATCATGCAGAACAGTTGGATGGCAGTTGTGACATAGGGTGGAAAGCGTCTTATTAGCAGCGAGGAGATTTGTATCGTTCGCGATGTCTGGTCATAATATCAACTTTGTTGCTCACATAGAAGTAAAGCAACAAATCATAAAAATGATCTTATACACCATGAACATCTCATGTCCACGGTAAAATATCAAGAAGTTGGGTATTGAGGCTTGTATACTATATATATTTAATTTTTGTTCATGTATTTTTAGTATGATTTCCTTATAACTTGAAGTTCAGCAATTGGTCTAATATCTTAAATGGATTATTATTGTGGCTGTATTCACTATACATGCTTCTAGAGTTGTATGACATACAAGCCATAAGCTATACGTTGTGTTTTAAATAACATTGCTTGAAATAAGTGAATCATAGAAACGTTTTTTGGAATAAAATTTGAGGTCTAATTTTGAAATATCTGCCGAATATTCCTTATCCTCAATTAAAATGTGTTACAGAAGATGTCATGTGTATAAAAATTATGGACAAATGCAGGGTCAGTATTGTCTCTGTATTGTCTCTGAAATATAGTTGAAAAGCTGCAACTTATTGCTGTTTAAGAAAGCTAAATATTTTTAATGAAGTTAATTTTTAAGCTTCTTTCTTTCAAAAATGTTCACCTGGGTGTAGCAACGTTTAAAACCAGAACACAAAAAATGCATTGCTCAAAATTTAGATAACATACACTTCCGTTACTAGAAAACGCTTGAAAATTTGGGAAAGATGATGTAATTTTTAATCAGCAAAAAATTGGGCTAAATAAATTCTATTTAAAATTTCATGATAGATAAAGTATGATAAAAAAAAGTATGAAAAATATGTTTGGGAATGAAAATATTGTCAATCAAAGTCAAACTAAATGGATTTTTTCCATTTCGGTTTCACTTTCTTCACCTGGCACCTTCTGTTCTCCTTGAGTCTTGCTGAGACTAATTAAGACGTCACTGACACTCTCCAATGCACTCTCTGGATTTCCATAAACCATATACCTACTGTATTATACATTTAAGCAGCTATAATTATTAATGAATGAAAGGCAAGGTAGGCCTGCAAGAATTATATGTTCAAACAGTTTTAAGTCATCATTTTACATCAAATTTTACGTGAGTACATGTACTGTAGCATGTTTCATGAATCATGATTTTTGAACAAACTTTTTATGATTTGTACAGATTTACACTAAAAGGACCCTGAAAGCTCACTACGTAATACGAAGGGAAAAATACTTATGTACGACCAACATTCTTGGCAGAGAACTGAGAGCATTACAAGTTTATAATGCCACTAGCTCCCAAATTGAACTTTTTTAATAATATGGTAGAGTGTCGCTTTTTCTAAATGGTAAAGGTGAGAAACTAAGTGAAATAATGACAATAAGGAGATGTGAAGGCCATATTTCCACTTGGAAATGATTCTAAACTTCCAAGTATACTAATGAAGTACGTTTCACTGGAAAATGCCTAGATTAGTGGTGGACGTGTGATAGAGCAAAAAGACGAATAATACTGAAAATCTGTTTTGATATCCCATTCAAATCTGAAGATTGTTTAATTTCATTGTGTTTTAAAAGGACTAGTATAACAAGCTTGAAAAAGGCAACTTACATACAGCTTGAAGTAATTTTATTGAAATTGATTGCAATATTTACATTATTTTAACTACAGTATTACATAATTTCTTCGAACAACAACAAGACACAATAGGATATACTATAACAGCATAATTTGGACAATTCTGTGAGGAATTGAATCTTTGTATTTTCTTAGGCGTAAATTTACTCTCTCGGGAGTTATTTTATAAATGACGCAAATTTACACTCTTAAAGAGTTATACATTAAAGGTGGTTCAGTAGTCGAGCATGTTCATCTTATATGAAAGAGAACTTCAAAAGAAACAAAATCGTGAAGAAAGTATTCATAAATCTTATTCCATTTAGGAGATATTTAAGTTTAAAGTTTTGTATCATTTCTGTAGAACGACTGAAATCAGACTAGTTGTGACATCACAGCCTCAGACTCCTCAAAATCTTTATGTATTTGAAATAAAATAAAAATTAATACAATTTAAATTATATTTCCTCAAACTTTCTTCAAGTGGTACATTATAAATACCCCTCCCAGATTAAGTTTTACTACTTTTTTGACATATCCCATGGTTTTTAAGCCACAAAATTGCTAGACAAAATATGATAGAATACATAAACACTTTGATGAATCGGAGGCTATGACATCACAACTAGTCTGATTTCAGTCGGTTTTATACAAATTATACCAAACTTTAAACTTAAATGTCTTCTGAACGGAATAAGATTTTTGAATGCTTTCTTCACTATTTTGTTTCTTTTTAAGTCCACTTGCATATGATATAGAGTTGCATGACCTCTTAACCAATCCTTTAACATGGGGCAAATTGACGCTTTTTCACAGTTAAACATTTGCATGGTTTTCATAGAACACTGTAGAGCAGGATAGATAAAGCTCGATTGGAATCTTCTGTGAAGGTGAATCTTGATACTTTCTAGTGCGTGAAGTTTGGCTCTTTCAAAGTTTAACATTTACATGTATAGTATGTTATAGAGAAGGATAAATTTAAGTTTGATATAAAATATTCAACATTTAAGTGACACAAAATTACGTTCTTTCAGAGGATAACATTTATCCGTGGCAAATTGACACCTTTTTATCTCTAATATACATTTACATGTATATTATAGATTTAAACTCTTTTAGATAATTTAAATAGTTACATGGCGCACATTTACACTCTTTCTTAATCTAACACTTACATGTATATCATAGAAAAGAATAGATTTAGTATGACTTGAAAGCTTTTTAATTTCCACTCAATGATTGGATTCAATTTTAAAGATAGAAATATCCAGACCGAAGGAGAAATATTTTTTAACGCGTCGTTTAACTTCTCTTCACTTGTTTGTACATTCTTGTAGAATATTGTAATACATGCAGACTTATTAGTTTTAGAATACGTGCACGTTTATCCGAAACTATGTGAATGTCCTCTGCATAGTGAACCTTTAAGGGATAAAAACTCCATGATGGATACACGACGGCCTTCATTGGATTACAGATTGAATTGCATTAGGGTTTCCCTATGACATATAAGTGCTTTATCATAGTTTCTATAATATATTTCAAAGACTGTAAAATAGTTGAAATGAGACAGGAACCATTAACGCCAAACGGCATTGAAATATGTGATCATTGATGAGGATCCCAGGACATGCACTGCTATCATCATCGGCGGATGAACACACGGCTCGCCATGGACCAGAGTACCAGATTGTGCTTCGACAAACCTTATTTTAGCCACAGTGCATTGGACGTACATTATTTCTTGCATAAAGGTAATTGTATATGTGATAATCATAACGTTTATGGCAGCATTAATTAGCTGTTGTGTAGATGTACTTTAATGTTTAATCGTTATGTGCTCTTGATTTTTTTTTCCAAAACAGTCAAAATCTTCGGGTAATTTCATCTAAAAGGAATCTCATATTTCTTGCAATTGAATACATATTTCATTATATCAAAATTAGGCATTAACAATGCGTATCTAGTTAATGCATATGGCAATAAATACATTGTTACAATCGTTTTAACACATTATAAATACTTCATTCAGCAAGAGTGAAAAGGACGTACACTCTGTCATGTATAACTTCATGTGGTATCTCTGGCTGTTAGTGTTGCTTTTATGACAACATTAGGTACCGTGAAAATGAAATATCGCTTAGGTACATTTTTGGATTATTCATTTACTCTCCCGAACTAGACAAATCTTTAATTAATTCTCACAATAAAAAAAATATTGTTAAAAACTACACTCATTTAATATTAATGACATAAATTTCTCAAGTCCTTTCTAGTAACATCAATTCCGCGGCGGTACTTGATATGCTTGACAAAATTTTGTGTAAACAAAAACAGAAACAATGAATTATTTACAACAACGGTAAAACAATACATCGCCTTAAAAATTCATTCGAAATTACGACAGTACATTTCCCTTCAGTGAGAAATATTGATGTTATGCATTTAGAGTATGAAATGCATCAGGGCAAACTTGCATTTACATTTTTATAAGTTGACCACGCCGGATATCAAAATATAAACAAATTGGGAGAAATTACCAAAAGTCAAGCTGGAAAAAAAAAATTATAAAACGGTTATTTTGATATTTGTTTTCAAATACCGTGTTGTGTTAATGAGGAATAATAGGCGTTTTATGGGTTTTAAATTATGGATTCTGTCCAACAGATTCTTATATTTATGGAAGACTGCTTTACTTAATCATTATTATTATTTTGGGGTTCTTAGAAAAGTGCGCCTAACTACTACACGATTTCTGCACTCCCCAAAGTGTGGAAGACGTTGATTACTTTGTCCAGTCTGGTGAATGTACATCCTAATGTGTGTGCAAGACGGGATTCAAAGATCCAGGAACGTTTGTGTGTAATGACGGGTAGTGGAAGGATAGGAAATATAGCTGCACATGTAAGATACATTCCAAAATATTTGTCACACTTTCTTTACAATACGGCGTTATAATATCACATACATCTGTTTGTATTTAATTATCTTGTTTAAATTCAATGAATATGGGTAATTATTCCTCGATTCTTTTGCATATATCATACGAGAAAAGCTAATAAACATACACTTAGTAATCGAAACAAGTAGCTTCTTACAACACAACGTCACTAACTCACCAGCCCCATTGTCGGAAACACATTGCATCTCAACAGCTCTCTTATAGAACTATGATACTAGTCACCTACAATTCCGGACAAAATTACTTTGCACATTTTCCCATTCCATTATACCGATGGACAATATTATTCACAACATTTTTAATTCGAAATAACATACCAACATTATGGTAAAACATTATGGGAAAACCCGCAGTGACAAAAACCTGACTTTTCCCCTGAAGGTAGGTTATATATAAGTGGAGTAAGCACAACAAAACATAGATGTAGGTACCAAGTGGTGGTAGAAAACTTGTGGTGGTGGAACCGGGGCTTAAATCATGTTTATACCCCTTACTTGTGTTCTATTACTTCTCATAATGAACGTTCTACAAATTTACATAAATTTTGAATAACGTCGGTTCTCATACGAATTTTAAATGGGATCAAATTCACATTCTTACAAAGAGTTTATTCATAAAACATTTATTTTCGAGGTTATGGTCTCCCGGTACTTTCTAGTCCAGCAACGCTTATATACATTGCACTTCAGTTTTACACATTTTATGGCACTCTGCTGTCATTTAACACAAAATGTAGACACAGCAATATAGTATTTTACTTTTGAAGTGACGTATAAATGTGCGCATTAGAATGTTGTACGTGAATACAAACCCTGTATTCAACCAGTAACGGCTAGAGGTTAAAGAGACCTATAGGACGTTTGTCCAAATCCGTAAGGATCTTTTTTTCGAATAGTTAAAGTTCTCTTTATCTCAGATTTAGAAATTCCAATTTCATAATATGTCTGCATTGCTTTATACCAGCAAAAAAACTTGTAGAAATCAATATGCTTGCGTAGTAAATATGTCATTAGCATTGTTTTTTAATTTTATTGTTATTTTTTGCAGTTGTCACTTATAAAGAATTAGCGAGCCGAAAGACGACCATTTGTAATTTAAAGGACACCAGGTTCACTGAAGGGCTGAATTATGACATTATTGCAACTTATGTATTCCACAATGGATACAAGATTGAAGGGGGAAATAAGAAGAAGAAACGAATATGTAGAGTTTCGGGTAAATGGGCGGCGAAGATTCGAAATGCGTAGGTAAGTGCTTCAAATGTTGAACTTCTGGTCGACTATAACGAGTCCATAATGGACAATAAAGGGGCAATGTTAATGACAAATCAAATAAAGGAGCACACCTAGTTGTCTGCACAATTTACTGCCGGGTATGAAACGTGATTTCAAACGCTGTAATTATACGTGCATGTACATTAATGCTTTGTGCGCGGGAATAGTTGCTTCCGAATTTTATTGCAGCAATTGCATATAATTGGGAGAAGTCTCTCATTAGTCAATTTATCGAAGTATTTTTATTTCAGGAATTTCATTTGATTTGGAGAATTCTCTCATTAGTCAATTTATTAATGTACTGAATAAATCACGTTCAACTAAAATCGGTTTGAAAATGTCTGCAATTTTGATAATAAATTAACCTTTAATATTCTCTATTTCCACTGCAGTCAAACCATGAAAGCATGCTGACTAAATTGACAGATGAGACATGTATCGTTCATCGTTGTTTTTTTGTCTATCCACCAACTCAACTAATGGGTGTCATGCAATGCTCTCTCAGCAACTGAAAAAGATCTATAGTGAAAAACGATAGACATTATTTACAACATTTAAACAGAACATTTTTTAGTCTTACCAACGTTAACGTTATAACATTATTTGAATACAATAGTTTATATATCATAATGTATAAACTTCTTATGTGCAATTAACTAATTTATACTTTGACAGATTGATTGCTTGGTAGACAGATAATGTACACTGCACAAAATTGCCTAAATGTCATGCTTTGTTTATTGATTGGTTTTTATCTCATTCGTTACAAAATTATTAATAATTTGTTTCCTCAACTAGCTCGTCAGAATTGCACTTAAAAGCGCTAGAAAAAAGTTATCAATAAGGTACATATTTGGAAGATTATTTTGAAATGTACATATTTGTTAATGTACTAAACATAACATTTTCTACAATAGTGTTTTGGATTTTAACATGAAAGATTCGCGCCCTTACATCAACGATGTTCTGATTTTCCACATGTTGGAAAAGCTAACATCTTAAGGCCACCGCAAATTAACGCATCGCTGCACCCACACTATATACATACATCGTACACTTATACATACAAAACGTACGTACATCTGAAGTTTGTTTCGGAAATGAAATAAACTTTTACACTATTTAAGAAATACGGAGTGTGGGCGCTGGGATTGGCAATGTCGTAGATATCGGGGTACTGTTTTTACATGATATTGCTAGTGGTATGATTTTGGGTTTATGTTTCTAAAAGTTCAAAACATTTAAAATATGTACAGGTAGAGTGTTTTTTGCAATTAAATATTGATTAGCATTAAATTCTGAGCATAAAAATCTTTAATTGATCACTGTAGCACTTATAAAGTAGTTTCTAAGTTACGACAAATCATAGTTTGTAAAACATTTCAGGATTTGACAAAGGTTATTATGTATAAAAAGGAATACAGCTAGAAAATGTAAGTGTATTTATTGATGATATTATAGACATTAAACGTTCTAAAATTGCACTCTCCTGCTAAATCTTGTAAAGTCATACTAATATTCAATTTCTTGTTTACTATAGCCAATTCTTTTACTAAAAATTGTTGCGTAATCACCGAAAAATAATAAATTACCATCAGTAATTTTCTACTTGTCCTTGTCTGAAATTACAAAAACTTGCACAAGTTATGGTAGTGAGGTATCTAAGTAGAAAAATGTTGTGAAAAGGACAACTTTAACCGATTTTGATGCGACTTTTCGTTGTTTTAATGCGTTTTGGTACATTTTAAATTACTCCTTTTAATATGAATATTCCCGTGGATTGTCATGCGCATTAATATGATAGATGACTATGAAAGAAATACTTTAGTGAAAACCAAGATGTCAAAAAAGTGACCGTTGATGTCATAGTTGCACTTCCACGGAAATTTGTATATTATTCCAAAAAGAAAAAAAATTAACAATATTTGTAATAATATTATGCACATGAAAAGATGGCCAAATATTCTGAAGTGCATGACATGTTATACATTATTTCAAAGTTATAACATCAACCACTTCTTACACTGTTGGAATTTTGAAATGCAACCCATCATATAGAACATAAGATAGCATATACACATATGGGCCTGTGTATTATGCGCTTTATAAATGGTTATTATTGTTATTATTATTATATCAGTTTGTTTTTAAGACCATTTTTCTTTAATCGTCAATGTTCTTTTAAGATTATCTTATTTCAATATTTCATGTTATCACAGCTTTGATTACTCAAACGCGCAAACACGGCTTGCTATTATGTATTTTAAGCTTGTCCAATGATATTTGCCTGCATTACATAATATTATGGTTATGATGATGCATTTAAGTACTTTTTAAGGAGGAAATTGTAGGGTAATCACATCCATTTTACTACACATTATTAATATTGTAATATGAAAAACAAAAAATGCTATAGCTCTGTTATATGGCTAGAGTACGACTACATATTCGTTTTATGGCTACTGTTTATTAACTCGAAGAATTTGACATACATTTTGGAGACAAAAAAATCACTGGATGTTTAAAGATACAAAATTAAAACGAAAAACAAAATTGACAGAAAATGAGTTTTTAATATGTATGAAAATTGTAATTTGCTTTACATAATGTTTTCAGAGAATAAGAAAAAGTTTCAAAATTTCAAGTAATACAAAATATTTAGTTTTCTTTTTGCATTGCATTATTGTTCGAGTGTTTAATAATAATTATAAAAAACTAGTTAAGAGCTAGTTACATTGATTGATTATCGGATGTACGTCCAGTTTAAGTATTTTATTAATTAATGCATCAGTTAAATTAAACTTTGATATGACTTTTAATTACTAAAACCTGTACATATCAGTTGAATATACAATTTTAGTAAATATTATTTAGCCAAAAACTGATTTTCGCGTATGCAAAATATTTGGAGCAAGAATTTAAAGATTTCTGTTAATCCATGAATTTGTTCCCATCACTCAAGATATAAAATCTTGTTTTGTCCATATATTTATCCACCGAATAACGATGTAGTGTATGTTTTAGTGGGGATAAGGTGAAGGTCAAGTTAACAATTTTTTAGGGCGATTGAATAATTGATAAAGGGTGACTGTTAGTGAAATGGCAATGGAATGAGTGTGGGTAATTAGTGCTGGTTGATGAATGAACGATAACGAATGGAGTCATGTGTTGTTTCTTTACGTGTAAGAAAAACTGGTCTTAAGGATATAGGGATACACCTCGCAGGTTTCAAAACGGGAAATCGATTGTAATTAGATGTCAAGCGTGTGCATATATTACATAGCAGGAGTCATTCAGTAGACAATGGATTAAATGTAATGATATGTGGATCAAGGAAAGGTAAAACAGTGAATTAATGTTTTGAAGAGATAATAGGTGGTGATGTGGCTGTGCCTACAGTGGTTGGGTTTGCAAAATATTCATTAGCAAAACATAACAGCTTGTACAACGATTTTCATTGGAAGAGAGTAGAATACTTCCACAATAACAAATATTACTCGAAGACAACAGGCTGATTAAGCATGTTGTTCGAATACTTGGATTGATGAAACGAGAGTTGGGCTTTAGTACTACCGGTTGGCAAGGGATGCCTTTATATTGATAACTCCGTTGGTGAGAGTGGGATATACACTAAAAAAGAAACACAAATGTGGGGTATTACTTGAATAGGAAAGGTTGGGTTGGAGTGTTGCTGAATGACGTACGGTGACGAATATCCTTTAAATAGTACATTCGTTGGTAGGAGAAGTGTATACTCTACCGATTTTACATTACATATATATGATCAATGGTAAGATAGGCTTCATTTCTTGAGATAGAATACAACACAAAAACAATCCTCTTATGTTAAAAATCATTTCATGGTCATATGTGTATTTCATGTTTTACATTTTAAGTTTTAAAATGTATGTTTTTATCATTATTTGAATTGGTAATTTATATTCGGAGAGTTCAATAAATACTAAACGAATTAAATGTTATAAAAGCTGTATTAGTTTGTTTTTGGTGTCGTTAGATTTAGATTATCAAGCAGGAGTTAAAAATGTGGTTGAAAATTTATTTTGGTTCCATCCTTTAAGTAGGTTTGATGATTGATAGGGGAGTACTTTAGCATATCATTGGTTTGATGATTGACAGGAAAGTACCTAAGCATATCATTTTGACTTCTTGGCCAGTTAGAGAGGTGCTACGGATTACGAAGTCAAATATTTTGCGACGTAGTATTATGTGGCGTCACACAATATAGTAGTTCTGTTATTATCAGCATCAATGGTCAAACTCTCAAACAAATCACAAAATATTGCAGCCTTGAAGTGTTTATAATAAAACAAATCAATAACAATTGTTTCTTTTTCTACAGAGATAAACATTAGTTGTGTTAAAATATACTAATATGAATTCTAAATGACCTACCAAAATGTTGGAATTGGATGGAGTGACACTACCAAAACAAATAAGTATGCCGGAATCCATTCCTACGATGTATTTATTACAGTTTTTATATAAATAAATATCTTTAGATCAAATATAAATATACACTTTTAACGGTTGCAGTTTATGGTGCACTCTGCATTTTTTCAACTAGAAAAATGATATCTATTTACTTACTTTCACTTATGATGTGAAGTAATGGAAGTCCATTACAGACCGGAGATGGAAATTACTATTATTATGCTCACTTTTAAATTATTGAGAAAAAATGGCCAATTGATAAGTATTGACATACTGGAAACTTTATTGATTAGCAACGTTAAAGTAAATATCTACAATACCGTATCAAGGAAGTTAAAAGTTTGAAATTGAGGTTATGCTATATTATGCTAAGCTGTAGCCTAAAAATGAAGTGTTCTTGTTTGTAGGTTATTGAAAACGTTGCAAATCAATTGTATGCTTGTTGCAACGCAACATTCACAGTCTTTTTGACAGACAGAATGGATGATACTGTTCCAGTTTTCTGCCGTCTAAAAATATGTAATCGTAAGTTGAGCTGCACTAAGCTAACAGTGTTCTAACAAATGTATACCCCAAAGTTTAGATTATCTACATTGCTGTATTTTCTTTTCAAATTCCCTTATCATTACCAAGATAAAGATTTTTTTTTATGTGATTCGCAATATCGTTTTTTGGAAAACCCTTTATTTCCTTGTTTTGCTGAATTAAATTGAAAAAGGGAGCATTCACACTCTGGGTTGCACAGTTCTGCTTTGTTTAAAAGTTTATGACTTTTTAGCTTAAATGCAATTGTTGAAATAGATTGTATCATACATTACATCTGAGAATGATCATTACATATTTGGAAATTTACATTTTTAAATTTCGAAACTTAAATTTCAAGGTTTCATTTTCTCTTCCGATTTGAGTTGAATCATTAGTAGTTTAATTAAAAATTTTTAGATACTGACAAACTGTATTATATGATAACATATTTATGATAACTGTCAGTAGTTACTGACGAAAACTTTGTCAGTTTGTGAAGAATAATGTAACACACATTGAGTTTTAATCCGCGTTTTAGTAAATCCGGAATAAGGTACCATTCTCCTATCTATAAAAACAATGATATTATAATTTGTACAATATTTTAGTTATATTTTACACAGATCTGCTTCAACAAAACGTTTCCATAGACAGTAGACGAAAATAAATAATGTTACTCCGCGATCGTTTCAGTTTGTTCTCTTTACGTGACACCAACTGACGAGTAAATGCGATTGCGACACCTCCTAAAAGAATGTCTTATACACAATAAGATATCAAATGTCACACAAAGAGTTGCATTTTATGTCAACCATTTAATTGCGGCATACGTGAACACGACTAGCATGCTATTTGTAGGCCACTGGAATAGGCCACCAAACAATTGCAATATTCTGTCTCCAAATTTGATATTTATTCAGAAAATAGATGATGATAATGGACAAAAGGTGCTCGTTTATTGTCGCTATTTGCTTCCAAGAAAAGGGTTATAAATTTGTTCCTCAATGAGTTGCAAAAACAGTTTATTATTATTCTTGATATCAAAGAAATTTGCTTCAACGTCAATGATATTAAAGGTGAATGGTTAGTTTCGAAGCTGCTTCAAGTAAACTCTTGATAATAAACTATCCGAGTAGAAATATAGAAGGTGCCGTACAGGGCTTAAAACGTTCAGACAACTAGGATACATCATCATATCTACAATATCAGTTAAATAACACGTACACCAAAATAAGCTTAAGCCAGAAAGAATGTGTAATGTTTTAGAAATTGGATAATATTTTTGTACTGATGTCTAAAAATTCTTGATAATTTTGGGCCATATGTATTATATTACCTATGTTTATGATATTAGAGTTATGTTATCACACCTATCATCTAATCACTATCATCTAAAACTAAACAGAATTTTTTTGAATAATTGGCTTTTGATCTTGTCATACCACCTAAATGGTAAATATTTTCCATCAATTTGGGAATATGAAGGGTGTTTTTAAAATCATATTTTTTTTTTCTTTCTGGAATTCTGTATTATGATGTTCCAAACAAAGTAGACAAACCACCCTGAAAGATCATCATTTAAGTGTGACGGCCAAACTCAAAAAGAGCCTATTTAAGTGTTTTGGTGGAATTTTTGAGAAAAATATTGCATCCATCTAGAAATTTCGGTATGGATCTCGGGCACATCACCAGGGTTGATGCCTCGCCGTAGCTCCTATACGTGGATTTAGGACGTCATGTTGGTCAATTGAGGTAAAGGGAAACAATCATTTAATTGAAAGGTAATGTTTCAAACACGGGGTCATGGGAATGTGTCATATGGCATACCATGTGAAAGGGAATTAAAGGAGTGCTAGACCAAAAAGTAAGTTCATATTTCAGGGGCCCCCAAACATTCATCTACCACGCAGCGGTAAAGCAATTTCCTGGTGAATATGAATATTCAAGTGACCTTTGCCTTCACGTCGTCTTTGCCTTTACGTCGTCTGTGGGATATGGAGGCATTAAGTTTATCAATCTGTTGTCAATAATATATCTGTGAAATTCGCAAAAAACATGTAATTTACTAAGTGAGAATTCTAAAAATGAGCAAAATTCCCTCCAATAAGCCTATGTGGGTTTTTATTGGGGTGGTTAGAAATCATTTTGGGCCCTTGAAGGTATTGTTTGAGAACAATATACCAGATGTATCAGAAACGTTACTCTGGGTCTCAGAAACTTTTCCATGGGTGGATACCTTCACGATTACCCCTGATTTGGGACATCTGGGGTCAGATGAGATCAATCGAGGTCACGTCGAATTCCTTGAAGGTTTGGGTAATTATTTCCGTTCAATGCTATCAGCATAATGATGTTGTATATCATTTGATAGAGAATGAAATGTTATATTTATTGATACCTATTGTGAGTATTTTTGTCAAATTTGTGCTGATTGTTTTGTTAAGAATAATAAATTTTTACCATATTTTCCCCCGAAAGGTTAAAATCTTGTATTTTCATTAACTGCAAGAATAACTATCGAAAACTATCCATATTTTCTTTAAAATTTCCTTAGCACTTGTCAATACTATCGTAAAACTGGTAAAAATAATTTAAGCATGGGGAATTCCATTGTAAAATAATTGTGCTTTCAATATAAGGGTTTTCTACAAACTGACCTCGCATGTGCAATTTACTTATAGGCATTCTACAAGATTCATTTGGTTTCAAATCAAAATCAAATTGTGTACAATGCTCAAAAATTGTTCACTACAACCGATTTTTAGACGAAAATGACATTTTGTTATAGATTATGGGGGAAATTTCGATCATTTGATAATCTATTTGACGTAACTACTTATGAAACCAACAGAATACCTTTACAATTATTTCAAGAATTTCTTAAAAATTACGGGATATGGCAAAGAAATCTGAAAGCTAAAATACTGGAAAACTTTCATATTCTTAAGATCTTCAGTAGAAAAGCTGCAATTTAAGCAAAAAAGCTAGTGATATCCAAATTATTTCATTACTTTGTCTTTCTTTCCTTTTGTTTGTTCATCGTCATAATCATTCCGACAGAAACGCCAATGATAAAAATTGATGTCACTTCCCTATCTTTTCGCTAGTCATATTTTTCCGCTGCAATCAACAATTCATCATCAATTACAATAGCTTTACTCCATCTTAATGAATGCGAAAACACCATATCTTCCCCACATTGAATATTCTCAGACGTATATTAAATATCCTCAGACGTATATTGAATATCCTTGACACGTTTATAAAATATCCTTAATCGTTATCGATTATCCTTTACCACATTCTTTACAGTTGAATATCCTTAATTGCTGTGTGTTTACTGTTACACAGTATATTGACTAAATTTGGTAAAGTAATACTATTATGTTGAGTAAATATCACGCTTTTTAATGGATTATACCATTATTCTTTACAGACTTTCAAATGTATGAATGATGGTTAACCATATAACTGTATGAATAAATAACTTCACTGTATGAATGAGCTAATTTATCACTGCATGAATGGGAAACATGACTGAATAAATGGGCTAGATGCTAAGAATCAGGGAACCTATCACTGTAGACATCCAACCAATCATATGAATTGGCCATCACCTCACTGAAATCGTCGCTATCAAAAAAAATTATATCATCTTTTTAATATTGATTGGATAGATAAAATCATCAATCAATCAAAACAGAACATGTTAAAGTTTGTTTGTAATTTTTAAAATGGGCTCCAATATTGCAATTTTGGCCAAAATCACTGAAACGGGCTAACCTACCACTGTATGAATTTGCTAACCTATCAGTGTATGAATGGGCTAACTTATCCCTATTTAAATGAGCTAACTTATCACTGTATAAATGAATTAATCTATCCATGTATAAATGGACTAACCTATGATCATTGCATGAATGGTCTAACCAATTACCGTATGAATGGGCTAACATATTACTGTATGGGTGGTTTAAACTATAAGTGTATGAATGAGCTCATCTATCACTGTATGAATGGGCTAATCTATCACTGTATAAAAGAGCTCACCTATTACAGTATGAATGGGCAACCTACCACTGTTTGAATATGCTATCCTGGCACAGTATGAATGGGCTAACCAATCACTGTATGAATGGGCTAACAAATTACTGTATGAATGGGCTAACCTATCACTGTATGGATGGTTTAAACTATCACTGTATGAATGAGCTAACCTATTACCGTATGAATGGGCAGCCTGTGCTATCATGTCACAGTATGAATGAGCTAACATATCACTGTATGAATGGGCTAACCAATCACTGTATGAATAGGCTAACCTATAACTGTATCAATGGGCTAACGTTATCACTGTATGAATGGGTTAATCTATGGGCTAACGTATCACTTTTTAATGGGCTAAATTATTACTGTATGAATGGGCCAACATATCACTGTATGAATAGGCTGATTTATAACTGTATGAATAGGCTAACTATCACTTTATGAATGGGCTAACCTATGGGCTAACGTATCACTTTTTTAATGGGCTAACTTATTACTGTATGAATGGGCTAACTTATCACTGTATGAATGGGCAAACCTATTACTGTATGAATGGGCCAACCTATCACTTTCATGAATGAGCTATGGGCTAACCTACCAGTGTATGAATGTGCTAAAATATCAGTGTGTGAATGGGCCAACCTAACCCTGTTTGAATGGGCTAACCTAAACTTTATGTGAATGAGTTAATCTAACACACTATATGAATGGACTAACCTATCATTTCATGAATGATCTAATTTATCACTGTATGAATGGGCTAACCTTTCACTTTGTTGATGGGTTAACCTATCACTGTATGAATGAGCTGGCCAATCATGTATGAATGGGCTTACCTATAACTGTATGAATGGGTGATCCTATCACTGTATTAATGGGTAACCAACCGCTGTTTGAATATGATAACCTGTCACTGTATAAAAGGGCTAACCTATTATTATTATTATTATTATTATTATTATTATTATTATTATTATTATTATTATTATTATTGTTATTATTATCATTATCATTATTAAAATCATTATTGAACTTATTCATATAGCGCCTCTCCCGTGGATCGAAGCGCTTTACAATAAAATTGATAACGATAGACAAATTCTGAATATACAATATCAACATTTTTCAAAACATTTGCAGGACAATATAAAAGCATAAAAGAATTGGTAAAAAATAAAATGAAAAAACTAGGTAAATAAAACAAGAAATTAAATACTATAGATAGCATAAAACTTAATCAGTAGGAAAAAGGCATATATAGCAGTAGCACTCTGGTTCACGTACTTCTAATATGTCCCATTTGATATGTTCGAGGCTTTTGAGCTAAAGATCGGCCATTTTTTCAATGTGTATTTATAAACCTATTACTGGAATGGGCAATTGAATGAACAGTAATGGCAAGCAGTAAATCCATTAGACAATTACTATTAAAACAACCTCCTCGTCAAAAACAAAACAACATTGGAATCAACCCCCACCAAGCCAATTCAGAAAAATGAAAAGGAATTTTCACTTGGGCCAATTGATGATAGTAATGGCAAGCAGGGGAATTTCTGGGAGAGACAGAACTTCCACTTTATTTCAATTTAATAAGTGGACAATCAGTCTGTTGCATGCCTATTAATAAGAACATTTAAAATACACGAGAATATTGATGTCATGCAGCCATATTGTTCAGATGTTGCGATAAAATATTATAGTTTATAATTGATGTACTTAAAATATTAAAAATCATTATGTTGAAAAACATTTGAATTTTAAAAATGGCCGTTCTGCGCCGAAAAGCCTAGCTCAACTGTCTATTTTTGATTTTATTATTTTGAAAACGGCGTGGTGAACATATCAAATGGGAGTCGAAAAGTTGTAGCCATGAATGTAATGAATGTATTTTCATGAGTTTTGAAGTTTCCTCTAGCAAAGAATATTTTTCCAGGCGTATTTCAAATTTCTAAAAGGCTTTAACGTTAGGATAGCAAAGGATCATGGAAATATCGCAAAATGACGGCTTCCATGTAGCAAAATGTCCCCATTTTTAGAAACATTTATTTTCCCATTAATGGGCATGCTACCGGACTTACAATAATGGCAAAAATGGGATAAAAGTAAAATTGTTCAAGTCTTTTAAATCATATGGAAAATGCTAATAAAAGATGCATGTTGTAGCACTTTACCAAAACAAATGGTGGGAGAAATGACTGGTGGGCCAAATGGTCTACTAGTACATATAACCTGGTGATCCCGTGAAGGGAAGATTTATGCAGATAAGGAAGCTGAATGACTATGGGGTAAAAAGCAGTTCGAAATTCGACCTTTAAAACAATCAAGCCATATGATTCAAGACGCACTTGTTACTTACAGACTTATTCTTTTCTGAAATACTGCTTTGATGTATCGGAGTTATGAGTAGCGTGTTTGCAATTATCCAGAAACAAAAAACTAATGAGCATAAAATCGATGAATATAACAGATGGCAAGGAGATCTTGTTCTATATTTCATTCAAACTAAAGCTTTCCAGGTTTTTGACTTGCTTTACTGCCTTTATTACCTATATCTTATCTAATTTAGCTCAGGAAATCGATAAAAGGTGAATATTTACGTGTCATTGACATCTTGCAAATAAACGAACCTTCATCAATTTAACCTTTTATATGCAAAGAGACGCCTACTCAGGATTAAAAGAAGCAACACCTCGTGACTATTATATTAAGTATGATGAAAGAAATCAAACAATGATGTGCATCTTTTCTTAGTTCAAAAGATGTCTGCGCAAATTGTGTAGGCCTATTTGCAAAATCTAAGCAGAAGTATTAGCGACAGAGTCGTCTTATTGTAACTCAGTTCAATTACCTACATGTAACTGATTCTACGGACCGAGAAATGCACGTTCGATATTTAGTCACAAAAACTGAATTAGGTTTTCTTAATTTACACGTCAAACTCACAATAATAGAAGCTCAGCATTGCTCTGCGTCAACAGTTCGTGTGGAACTTCATTTCGGATAAATGGACTGACTGCGGTTTCATCAACCCACGGATAATTTACTGTTGTTTTCCTACATCAACCATGGTTCGTATGTTTTACGAAATTAAAAGAATTAGTTTTTGTGATGCCGTGAAAACTTTTATAATTCGATTAAACTATTTTTGTTTCAAAATTATTTTTGTTTCATGTCAAAATGTTTACACAAGTTTTGAATGAATCTTATTTGAAAATCTAAGTTTGTAAATGTAAAACCATTTCAATTTATCTTATTAACAAAATTATCAAACATCTCTGAATTTAAAAATTTGAAGGAAAAATGTTTTAATTTCCATGTGAATAAAAACAATCTTTAAGAACTGCACTTTATATATACATATCGGTACGGTATAAACCACACAGACAAAACATCGATACGTTTCCTTATAGTAGTATTACAATATTTAAGAGGCTTAACCATTTTTCCAGTTTCCAAATGTTCATGACCGAATTTTCTTGTAAATCCCATCCTTGAAGAAATTCCAACGTATATTATATTTAAAGGATAAGCTTGTTGGACTAATTATTCAAAACCTAATGTTTGAAAGATAATGTAAAAGAATATTCTCGTGAATTTTCATTTACATGAAGGAGGACCAAGAAACAAATTGGTGTAAAAACCATATAGATATCTTATTCCGTTTAGGGGTTCTTGTAAAGACTTCACCAGTGTGACCACTGTTGTGACCTCGCAGTGTACAAGATTCATTCAACAACGAAGAGATAGAGAATCTGTGTTTATACAGAAAATGTAACGATCGAACGTTAATTCTATTCTTCTTTTAAAGTTTGATTGGGTAAATACTATTTTCCAAAAAGTGGATCACATATGCAATTAGGTAGCTGTTTACCTGCTTCCCTGGTAAATATGCCTCGAGAAGAAGCGGGAAAATAAATACAACAGATTCACAAATCCATATCCATATACAATTGATTTTTGCATACTAAGATGAGACAACACACTTACTAATATAATACATTATTCACTGCATTAGAAGCAAGATAATCTTAATTCAAGCGTAAAATGGTATACGAAGCTATGAAGATGTAGGGAAAACTAACAAAATAAATTAAAGTATTCCATGTATTTTTACCTGATGTTTTATTAAACTAAGGTTACGGAAAATTAATCGTAAAAAGCAAAAAAAAAGAACAATAATTATGTTGCGCCCACAGGCACTTTTTATATTACTCGTAATGCAGGATATGACAGGAAAGTATCATGACGCATGATCTTAACATTTTGAATCCATAGTCACAACTTGTTGCACTGCTATGTATTTTGTGCGGAAACTTCATCAATATAACCTTTTATATGCAAAGAGACGCCTACTCAGGGTTAAAATAAGCAACACCTCGTGACTATTTTATTAAGTATGATAAAAGAAATTAAACAATGATATGCATAAAATCATCTTATTGTAATTCAATTCAATTACCTACATGTAACTGATTCTACGGACTGAGCTAGTAATGCACTTTCTGTATCAATTCACAAAAACTGAATTGGATCCTCTTAATTTGCACGTCCTTTTGCCAAGCTCACTATAATAGATTTATCTTGTTTACAAAAGCATCAATTATCTCTCAATTTAAAACTTTTGGGCTAAAAGGTTTTCATTTTCCAAAAAAACCATTGATACGTTTCCCTATAATAGTATTGAAAAATTTCAGTCTTAACTATTTTTCCAGTTTTCAAACATTCATGACCGAATTTGCTTGTAAATACAGCCTTAAAGTAATTCCAACGTATGGCATATCTAAAGGGTAGGATCGTTGGACTAATTATTTAAAATATTTCTTATTTGAAGGATAAAGTAAAAAAATATTTCCGTGAATTTCCCTTTACGTAATGCAGGAATAAGAAACAAATTGGTGTAAAACCATATGGATATCTTATTCCTAGGAGGAGTTATTACAGTCCGGTAGCATGCCTATTAATAAGAACATTTATAACACACGAGAATATTTAAGTCATGCAGCCATATTGTTCATATGTTGCGATAAAATGTCATAGTTTTTAATTTATGTACTTGAAATATTAAAAATCATTGTGTTAAAAAATATCTGAATTTTAAAATTGCCGTTTCGCGCCTAAAAGTCTATCTCTATTGTCTATTTTTCCTAATATTTCGAAAACGGCGGCGTGGTGAACATATCAAATGGGAGTGGGAAGTTGTAGCCATGAGAGTATAGAATGTATTTTCATGAGTTTTAAGTTTCCCCTAGCAAAGATATTTGTCCCAAACGTATTTCAAATTTGAATTATGTAACATTGCATAAGGCTTTAACGTTAGGATAGCAAAGGATCATGGAAAATATCACAAAATGGCGGCTTCCATGTAGCAAAATGTTAACATTTTTAGGAATATTTATAATCCTATTAATAGGCATGCTAAAGAACTGTACTACAAAGACTCCACCTGTGTGACCATTATTGTGACCTCGCAGTAGATTTATTTAACATCGAATGGGTAGAGAATTTGTATTTATACAGAAAATGTAACGATCGAACGTTCTCTTTTATTCTTGGTTATAAGTTTGATTGGGAAAATACTATTTTTCAAAAGGAGGATCACATATGTAATTAGGAAGCTGTTTACCTGCTTCTCTGGTAAATATGCCTCGAGGAGAAGCGGGCAAATAAATACAACAGATTCACAAATCCATATCCATATACAACTGATTTTTGCATACTGAGATGAGACAACACACTTACCAGTATTATACATTATTCACTGCATTAGAAGCAAAATTATGTTAATTCGAGCGTAAAATGGTATACGAAGCTATGAAGATATAGGGAAAACTAGCAAAATATATTAAAGTACTCCCTGTGTTTTACCTGATGTTTTTTTATACTAAGGTTACGAAAATTAATCGTAAAAAGCAAAAACATCAAATTAATAATAATAATGATAATTTGTTAAGTCCACTGTGAAACAAAACTATCTTTTCTTTATTATTCGTAATGCAAGATTTGTCAAGAAAGTATCATGACGCATGATTGTAACATTTGTAATCCACAGTCACAACTTGTTGCACTACTATGTATTCTGTGCGGGATATCGAAGATAACATTTCTTCCTACGACATCGGCTCTTGGCTTCAACAAACGATTCTATGGAGAGAACATGTGTATGCGATTCCATACTGATAGATATGGCTGTAAATCTAGAAAAGATTTGTTCTTTAGAAAGCGTTTCATAAAATCCTTAGTTATCAAAAACTTGAAATTTGCTGAAATGATCTCCTTTGCCTTGAAATATATTCTTGTGATGTGCCCTCACTGTCTGGCAACATATTTCATAATCTTACCCGTCTGAGGTGTCTTCATTTGAGATCGAATCGCATATCATCCATTGCAGAAAAACAACCAAAATGTTCTGTCAAATCTGAGAGTGTGAAAACCGCAGAATGTCTACAAATCAAAGAATTTCAAATTAGTGGGACATTTGAAACGCTGGTCAATTTGACAGAACTGAACATAGCTTCGAACAGACTGAGTTATTTGCCAGAATTGATATTTTACGGACTTGTCCAGTTAGAGATATTGGTCGTCAGTCGTAACTATATCACTCGGATTGACAAAAGTGTTTTTTATTACACCCCCCATCTTCAGTCGCTTGATATTGGAGAAAATCCTTTAATGGCGTTCCACCCGAAAATATTGCAAAATCTCCAAAACCTCAAATTTTTTGATGCGGAATCTTTGACAGTTCTAACACCCATTCACGAGTTAACTTTTGCTTACCAGAATCTAGAACATATACGATTATCAAGATCCATGTTGCATGACAATGACATGTTGTCTTTAAGCAACATGAATATGCTGAAACATTTGGACTTACGTCATAATCGATTAAAAAATACTAGAAGGAAATATTTCAAAAAAATGGACAGTTTAGAATACCTCTTATTGTCAGCAAATTCAATCACATACATCCAAGAGGGATCATTTGATCAGTTGAAACGGCTTCTATTTCTAGACCTTGCAGGCAATCTGCTGCAAGAATTACCTACACAAATATTCATGAACTTGCAAAATCTCATATTTCTTGACATTGCTTACAACAAATTTATGGTTTTATCTTCAAAAACAATGTCATATTTACCCCAAAGTGCAGGTATCAGGAGTTTTCCTAATAACTGGCAATGGGATTGCAATATGTTGTGGCTAAATAATGTTACTTCTTTGGTCTACAAACGTAATCTTCCAGCTCCAGGATATTACGATTTCTCTTCCATTCTGTCATATTCGATAGAATTGTTTGATAGATGGAACAACAACTTGATTTCAACAATAATTCCTGGCTTACAAAACATGGCTAAAATAAGCGACATGTATAAGACCTCTACTCATATCGCTTTCCTATATATCAACTCAGAGCGGTTGGAAATACAATGTCCCATTGCAAGTTGTGCACCTCCATTAATTTCCTGGACGTTCCCGCTTTCCGTGAAATCACCACGGCTGGATGAAAGTGGCTCTCTGATATTATCCTCCACTTCGACGGAACACTCGGGTAAATATACTTGTAAAGCAACACACAATGGATCAGATATGTATCATTCTTATGAGATTGCCATTGTTAGATTGCGACAAAACAAGATTTTCAATGCAAATCCTACGAGTTATTCAATGGGTGAGACTTATTCCACAATTTCATCGGAAAGTAAAATTCAACATTATTTGGCAACTACCACTCACCAAATTTATATCTCGCATACTGCATTTAAAAATGTTCAAATTTTCAGATTTTTTCTTTCAACAATAATAGTAATATTAATGCTTGCATTGATATTTGGATCAATACGATTATATCTATGGTATCGAGATTTCAAACGCCAGAATGTTTAAGTTGACGGCAAGAATGATTTCCCTAAGTGGGTTTATTGATCATACCATTTGTAAACTTTTGATACAGTCAACTTTGAACATGGGCGGCTTGCTGCTATTCATTATTTTCTAATTGGATTATATGGATAATTAAAAAGATGTTGACTTTTTGTCGTCACGTTCATATTTCCCCAAGTAGAATCTCTTACAGTCATCTCTGTCTTTGAACATATACACATGACAGACCTACATCAGAACTATATCATGTATATGATTAGCACGGATCTTCATGTCCAAATCACGTAGTCACCAAATCCTCCGGATTAGGGCATGAAAGCATGCGCATTGAAAATTGCATCCCACACAATATAGAAAAAGTCAATGGCCAACAAATCGTGTCCACAAAATTTTGCATGATCGCAAAATTATTTTTGATATAAAAACTTTTAAAAAACTTTAATCTAAAAAATCGATAAAGTAGTAATTGAATTTGTCTACTAGTGCTCCGCAAAGAATAAAATATAAAAAAACCTTTCGTAAAATTATGAAATTTTTCCACTAATGATAAACAAATTAAACCTAACAACGCATCAAATCGCAAGCGTACAACGTAATGGCCTGCTTCCTTCTTCGGGCATTTGTTCGTCACTTTACTCGAGAACGATCGCGCATTTAAGCAAATATTTCTCGCGACAGAGCGCACGGATTTCGCTACAGTATGTTCAAATTACGCAATGATGCCTAACTACCATTCCATTTCTGAAGCCTTGAGAAACCAAATAGCAAAGTAAGTGTGGAAAAACGCTCATTTTCTCAGGAATTTGGCTTTGTAAACTGTAATGAATATGGTACTTGTTTTCTCAGACTAACTGAGGTGCTTTCTAGTGAACATTAGGTTTTGACGTTTTATAATGTATAAATTTTAGCTTAGAAGTAAATGGTGTCGGCCCGGAAAAAAGCGGTGCAGATTTTTACACATAGTCGTTCTTACTATATATGATAGGCGTTTCTAACTATAATAAATGCTCGTATGAAAAGGAACTTGGATCAGTGTGGTGTAGGAGCGTGTATTTAAGGAATGCAAGCTATCCATGTAAAGTCCAGGAGAAATACCATGTTACAAAAAGTTCCTAATTTAAGAAACCGTTGGGTTTCTTATTTTACGACATCTCTTGGACTAATAGGTGTTTGTAACTAATAACTGATCGTACGAAAGGGAACCTGGATAATTGAACTGGATCAAGTGGGTGGATGAACTGTGTACGAAATTTGGAAAGGGCAAGCTATCCATATATTCATTCAGTACATTACCAGCCTTGTTGTTTATTTTATTACAATGTAAATATACTCGAAAAACTACAAACGTCTATCAGATTATGTACTTGATAAACCTTGGAATTTGTGTTCAACGAAGTCATCCCATTAACGTTTCAACTGGGTGACACACTCTGTCAATCTGTACGATGAAAAACTCAATCAAAAATCAAAACAAAATTTATGTGCAGATCATTGATTTGTAAAATCTAAACGGAAGTAGAAAGCAGCCACATCTAGTAGATCAACCAAGGATGAAAAATACTGACAGTGAAGATGAATGCCATTGCTGATTTTGTAATTTATGGTCATTTTAGGGGTAAAAATATTTCAATGTGAGTCAGGGCTCACAAAGAGAGGGCCAATTTTCGGGATATTTCCTTCATTTTTTAGGCAGGTTTTTTTTTTTTTTTTTCATTTTGGGCTATTTTAGAGTATTTTTTGCCAATTTTCTTCAATTTTCGGAAACTTAAATTAATTTTCAGGCAATTTTCATCAATTGTTGGAACATTTTCAGTCAATCACAGTCAATTTCCGGAGGGCCTAAAGTCATGTCAATTTTTCAGAAGGTGGCTCAGCCCACCCCTCCCCCCCCTCCCTCCCCTCCTCCCCTGAGCACCCCCTACTAAAAATCAGCCCTGATGTGGGTATATTGAAATTTTCCATGAATTGAAATCTTTATTAAAATCTGAAAATATAAATACAAAATGTGCTTTTATGGGTGGTTGCGAACATGGAGGTAGATTCTATTTCCGTGGAATGAGCTATGTACGTGCATGTGGGAGGGCGAATGGATTACGGGGTCGGGTAGGTTATGTGGGTAGTGAGTGATGGACAGCGATGTCGGAACCACGGGGACAAGGGTTTACTGTTACCTGCCCTAGAATAAAGGGTCAAAGGGGTAGGAGATGCCCTTTTTAAACTTTGAGAGTGGACCGAGACAGCAGGTGCCCTTTTAAAAGTTGAGGAAGGACCGAACAGGAGGTGGCATTTTAAAAGTTATATGAAATTATTCTAGGCCAGATCTTGAACTGTTGAAGCTTGAAAAGAAATAGAAATTTACCCAGTCACAAATATGATATAGTACACAGGGCGGATCTAGATCTCTGGGGTTCCAACATTTTTCATTACTCCAATAATAACCAGAACCTCCTTGTAAATTTCCTTCAGTCAGTCAGTTTTCGGGAAATTTCATGCAAATATCTTTTAATGTGTGAGAAATGTCCGTTTTTCTCGTGCAATTTTAGGAAAACATTTTCCTTTAATTTGGGACAATTTTCTTTAATTTTCGGAAAAGTTTCTTTAATTTTCTGCAACTTTCCGTCAATGTTTGGGAATTTGTTTTCAATTTTCTGGGAATTTTCTTTAATGTGTGGAAAATTTTTACAATTTTGGGCAAACCCGTACCAAAAAAAAAATCCTGTAGCAAATTTATGTTTTAGGAAGAATATAGGAATTTGGGCACATGGGATTTGTTTGGCTTCCCATATGGGATTTGTTTGGCTTCCCACATGGGATTTGCTTTGCTTCCCACATGGGAATGATTTCCTGTATGGGGTTTACAAAGAATTGACCATACCCATGTAATTTCCAAACAGACTGTGCATAAAAGTTCAATATCCTTCAATATTTGACATTAGTACACCAGCTTTATTAAGGACATTCATTTGTCCAAACTGCCGCTTGCCAATCAGTTACAACTGAATGAGACACTTTGTTAATGTTTGAAATATATGAGTGTGAGGTTTCTTTATATTTTCATATCCTTAGTTTCACCAATAAACAAAATCAAAATTCAGCATGAATGATTGAAGCAAAATATTAAAGAATGAAACCACAAGGATTATGTAAATAGATACTAGACGGATCATATTAGTTTTCAGAAAAAATATCAATGCAGTTATTAGTCTCTATTTCTGCATAAACATATATTGGTGTTAATAAATATGACTCGGCTAATAACATTATTAATATTTTGTTGGTAGATGCTTAATACAAACTACCAGCCAATACAGAGCCACCAGAACGTACCAAACCAGCATAGTGTCATATGTGCATGCTGAATTATATATATATCAAATTTTATTCGCTTGTTATCTTGAAATTACGTCTTATTAATTTTAATATAAATTTACATATATGTAAAGTGATAATTTGATAATTTCCCACAAATTCTTTTGTGGGATTTTAAGATTTCCGACAATTTTTTATGGGATTTTAGGCAAACGCATAACATCGATTTCCACAAAATTATATTTGAGATATTGTTGTTCTTTGATTACCAACTTCATATGGAGACCACTATGTACCCATACTGAACCACGCCTCCAGTTCTCATGGGCAGACAAGAACAACTTTAGTATAATTGCAAAAAAATTGACAGAGCTTATACCATGAAAATAGCAAAGTTCTTTTCAAAATCCATTAGACACTTAAAAATTGAACAATTAAAAATATTTTGTATTTCATCGTTTTTATAATGAAATTTGAAAACGTATTAATCAATTTATTATATTAAGTTTTTTTTAAATACTTTTGATAGTGTACAATTTCTACCTATCAGAAACGTTAGATTGGAGTGCATTTTTTTCTTCACGTTAACACGATGTCTGGTCTTTAAACTGACGGCACCATCTGTGTACAAATTTGATGACTGATATAATGCTTTTAAAGCTTAAAAGGAATTTACATTCTCCTTTCAATAATGTAATGAATTGATTGATGCTATGGAAGCAAAAAAGACTAATCGTCAAACTAAATTTTCCAGTTATGCAGTACAAGCAAATAATACAGCTAGCCCGTCAGCTCGTTTATCTCAAAGACTAAAACGATATTCTGAAGTTGCTGAACAAGCTTTGAGAAGTAATGCAGTATAAACGTAGAATTGAAAAGTGCAATGTTACATTGATTACACTGAGCATATGCAAACCATAATTTTTCAGACATGTCCGAGTTACAATTGGGTGAGGAAAAAGTAAAGTGGGCCTACCGAGGCTTAGGCATAAACTTTTCCTCCTTGGGCCACCCCCCTTTTGTCCACCTGGGCCTCTCTACTTATCACAAAGCTCAAAGCCATCCTAACCTTATCATCAATCTCCACAACCAAGTCAAAGACCAACTCTTAAATTACACCTCCATCTATACTAATGGGTCCAAGGAGGGCAAGAAGACAGCTGCTGCTGCGGTCATCCAAGACATCACCCTCAGTGGCAGACTTCCCGACTACTCATCCATCTTTTCAGCCGAGGTTAAGGCCATTCTCCTTGCCCTCAACTTTATTGAGTACTCCCCGCTCAGCCACTTTGTTATTTTCTCCGACTCAAAGGCTGTTCTTACTTCTTTACTCAATCTTAAATGGAATCACCTCACATGCCACCTCCTCCTCCGCAAACTCCTTTCTCCAATCCTCTGCAGGAAAAGTATTCTTTTCTTCTGGATACCCAGCCATGTTGGCATCCCGTGTAATGACAAGGCTGATGCAGCCGCTAAGCTTGCCCTCACCCTCCTTCCTGCCCCTTTTCCCAAAACCCTCTCTGACATCAAACCGCTTATCGCTTCCCTTGTTCGAGACCGCTGGCAAACCTCATGGAAGTCCCAAATTGATAACAAACTTCAAGTCATCCAGCCCACAATTCCGATCAAAGCCACCATCAACAACCTCTCTCGTATTGACAACGTTCATATTACCCGTCTTAGAATTGGTCACACTCATCTCACCCACTCCCACCTCCTTATTGGCTCTACCAACCCCTCTGCAACAATTGCCATTGCACCCTCACAATCCATCACGTTCTCCTTGCTTGCCCCCTGTACAACCTTCCCAGAGCTTCCCTCGCTCCCTACAACTCAATTGCTGAGTTTTTCCAAAAAAATCCTCCGGATAAAATTATCTCCTTCCTCCATCATGCCTCCCTCTACGACCATATTTAATTCTCCTCTTCCACCCCCTCTCTACTTTGTTTTTGTTTCAAGCATGCACCTGCCCTCACAATCACAGCTTTCTGACCTTTTGTCCTTAAATTTCTCTCATTCTCCCCCTGTTTCTTTTACTTCCTACCTCTAGAATGAGCTGACCTCTCAGGCACAATTTGACCTTAGCTGCTGTGGTGCAATTAAGCCATCATCAAACAAACAAACAAACTGGTTTGTGCACATATAAAGTCTGGCTGGTACCTTGATGGAAGGATCTATGCAGAGAATGAAACTTAACGACCTGGAGATAAAGAAGAAGCAAAACTTTATGCACTCGCATTTGAATCAAGAAACTACATGTATGGTGGTAAATGAATAATTTCAAACGATTTTTTTTAAAATCAGAACTTGGTGTATATCCGAAAATTTGGTCTTTGAAACATGTTTTCCCTCTATTCTATTTTAATCCTCTTCAGCAGGTTTTCCACCATGTTTTTCGTGTTGATTCTCTTATATAAGGAGAATGACGGTAGTGGGGACCTGTCGGGAATGAATTTGGGGTAGTGAGAGGGGGAGGGGGAACAAAGAAAACAGTCTAACAGTGAAGCATTATAAATCACCATAAGGTGAAATGGTTTCAAATTGGTAAAACACACCTTGATTTGTTTATCTATGACCTAACAATTGTTATTTAACAAGCCCACGCCGGCAATTGGGTCATGGTACATGTAGCAAGAAGATGAAAGGTGCATACCACTCCCATCCCCCTTGACATTATCCAAAAAGGTCCACAAATGACTGCACCTGGGTCATGGTACATGTAACAATTAAGATAGAAGGCACTTACCCGCCCCTCCTCCCCTCCCTTAGCATCCAACGTGGCCACAAGATACTACAATTGGGTCGTGATATATGTAACAATCAAGAAAGAGGGTACACCCCCCTAGGAATAACTGTCTTGAATATTCTTCTTTTTGTATTGGCGGGTTTCATTCATATTGATACTCTCTTAAAAACATGTGATGTATATTTCATACGTTTTGTTTCTTTGTCAAATTTTGTATGAGAGCACTTGAAAAGACAAATAGAAAAGATAAGTTTTAATAAGATTGTGTCCGCCTTATCATTTATGATGCAGGGTCATAGGAGCCTATTGGGACAATAAGTCATGCCCCCACCCCACCCACACAAAAATAATTTGCATTGGTATAGTAAATTTACATATATATATATATATAATTTGTCTATAATGTAAATAATGCCGTATGACGCAAAGGCTAGAGCTTGACCCCTCCAATAATCAGAGATCTCCTACGGTCCTGTAATGTGAAATTGTCTTTATCTAGAATGGGGTCCATGATGATTGTTATAATATGCACCACACTCCTCCATCCTTAAAGTGGCGCAACTAGAATCGTGGGGGCCTATGAGGCTTTTTGTGGTCGGGCCCCATAACGAACATACTGTACTGTCATTACTCAGGGGCCCCAAATACAATTTGTTTTTTGGAGGCTACCAAATCTTAATTTTTGATCAAATTTCAATTATCAGCCGGGGCTCGTGGGGTTTCCCACACTATTGTTGGATTCGTACCGTCTCCCACCCTGTTATTGTTGCACAGCAAATATAGTTGCGGCTGAGGATCTACTGTACTTTTGCTGTCGACTTCTGTCCAGCTCAGATGTGGGACACGATCACCATGCACCAAACAAAACAAAAAATTCCGGTTAAGTTTTCTCTACTATATACTGTAGCTCTAAAATTGGTTAATACTGTTAACTAGTCAACCTCGGGCGGACTGTCCAGCCGGTCCATTGGCCAATAACCGATGCGTCTGTGCCCTGGTGCCGCCCCTTTAGCTCAGACTCAGTCTTGTCTTGGCACCCCTTTGGGCACCTCCACCAAAGGAATGTGACCCCATTCCCCCTGATGACACTCTCTTCTTATTCCACCTGCTCTTTCTTTGAAAAATGTTATACCGTTGTAATCTTGGGGAGGGGGGAAGGGGGTACGTGACTGCTCGGTTGTTGTGGGTAGGTACAATTTTATTTAAAAATATAATTTCAGACACAAACACTTCCCCTTTTAAGGAAACATCTACACATACAACCATTGGTCATCACTTACACTTTTTCTTTCGGAAAGTGGGGTAGAGGTTGAGGGGGGGGAGTTTATGTAAAAGAAAAATCAGAAACAACACGTTCTCTCTCTGAGGAATACATATTTTTATACAATCCTTCATCACCAATTAAGATTTCATTAATTCTTTTCACAATTACCAAATTCAGGATTTTTTATCTTACCAGGATAACAAATCTATTCATATATCCATAACCTAATATCATTATCAGATATTTCAAATGATTTGTTTACATTAGACCCCGTAAAAAGGAATATTAGCTGATCAACCTAATCCAGTTAGAAAAGTGATGCGAGCAAACGGTTTGTATTATTTATTTTTGATCCCAAGTCATTTTCACTGATCAGCTTACCCATATCACGAGTAATAGAAAGTTGAAAAATATCTGCAAAACTGATGCGCGAGAGAGTGATCAGCTAAGATTTGTTTTATTGGGCCTTACAATAGGATACAATTTCATTACCAATCGGGAAACTTAACAGTACATCAGCCCTAACAATAATATTGTTTAGTGGAGCTGATTGGGAACGGGGAATTTGTAAAGGATCCTCTGGACCTTCAAGCTAATAGACATTTTTCCAAGACTAAATAAATTCATAGAATACCAAAAATAAATGATAACAAGAACCAAAACTTTAAAAAACAATGATTTTCAAAACGATAACTTGATTCATTAATCACAGAAATTCTGCAATTTTAATAATAAATGTACACAAAAAAAGTCATGATAAAAAATACCACGAGAACATGTAAGCTAGAACAAGAAGACATCCGTGGCAGTAAGGTAAAGCTTCAGCTTTCCAATCTAGTGTCCCGGGTTCGATTCCCGATGGGTCTTCAAATTGAACCAGTGCTCATCGACTGGTCAATAAAACGGGCATGGGCGTCTGGACGTAAATACTCCAATGGAGGTCTGTTGGGACATTATAAAACTACCAACCAAGCAAATAATTATAATGAAACCATATAAACAAGAAAGCAGAAGTATAAGCAGATATTGTTTTTTAGTCTTTTCAAACATTTCCATATAGAAGCTGCGTAGGATGTTTTGCTTACCTCTTGTGGTCCATGTACCAGTAAGTGTAAGATTATGATTATTTTACACGTATTGAAAAATATGAAAGGATGCAATTCACATCAAAATGGGTAAACATTTGGACAGCTTTTGATAAGCAGATGTAAATACAATGCTCTGTTTTATGAATGAGAATGATCTCTATTTCCACCAAACTAAACCAGTCACAAGGGGAGTCGCCGATTGTGGCAAAGTACTTTTGTATTTTTCACAGCCCTCAATCAAATTCTATGAGAAAAGAGATTTCATTAATCAAAATATAGTACATTAACATAACATAGCAAGATGTCTGGCTAAGAAGGATTAGTTACCTTATAAAAGTCCCAAACCAACACCACCACTACCACAAAAAAAAATCAAAAAAATTAAAGAGAACTTATCAATGTTGACTTTGAAATTGTGAGCAGAAATGGAGCTAACAATCCACTCTGGCAAATCATTCCACTCATTAAGAACTCTTTGCGGAAAGCGAAAATGCGGAATATCTATCCGTGAGAACTCTTTGGTCAATTTTAAACTCTTTAGTAATATAAACTGATAAGGCTAAGCTGCCTGACCTTCTCATATCACATATTTCGCAAATATTTAAAATTTCTTTAACTTTCAAAACGACTAATAAGCTCTTTTGAAAATTTTCTGTTCAGAATGTAATTCTCTTTGATGATTTAACAGTGTCCATTTCATTTATTTTATGTAACCTATATTTTAGTTGAAAACAACATTGTTAATGATTCAAAGTAGCGTAGCTATGGCTGGGGGTGGCCTTTCACCCACGAGAGCCCCCAGAAAATTATGTTTGCCCTCCAATGAGACTAATTTGCCTCTCGCTTGCCCCTCTACATAACGAAAATCCTTGTGCCATCACTGGTAATGAATATTAGAGAAAAAATTATATGAAGTTGAAAAACATATGTAGCTTTCAGAGAGACTGTTTACTTAAAGACAAAACCACACCTGGAATTAAAAATTTATGTCATGTAATTATGCTAAGCTAAAGCCATCACATATCTCTTGACTCCCACCTCATGCAATATTGCAAGGACGGTCGGTATAGGTCATCGTGCATTCTTTGTAGGTGTAAAGGAAAGGTATCGTCCTAAGAAAAACATTCAGAAGTAAAAGCCTATGTGATGGTTACGTCACTTCCGGTTTTCTATTTTCCTTATTGATTGCGAGAAATCTGCTATGTTATCAATCGAGTATAGGCTTAATGTGTTATCGAAGACATCACATATTTCTCGCAATCAACAGGGAACATTAAAAACGGAAATGACGTTACCAGTACGGCGGTGTAAATACTAAATGTATTTAGGGATGATACCTTTCCTTGAAAGCATAATGAATATTCGGTTCTGGTTTTAAATGACCCCAGAACTAGGTTGTATTTATTTCTGACTCACTAGTAAAATCTTCCAAATTTATAAACCAATGAACTTACAGGAAGCAACAAGCTGATAGGTTTCAGACTTTTACTTGAATAAATGTAATTAGAAAAGGATAAAAAAAACATTGATTCACCTCATATAACTCAGTGCTCTTGATTAGGTTTACAGTTTAGAAAGATTTGCCTCAATGTACTGAATTGTATAAAAACCCTACATATGCCTTATGAAATAACTCAATTCACTCCTGAATATCAAATGTGAAGATATGTGTGCATGAGAAATTATGAGCAGATGCAACATATTTTGAAAAACTACAAGCATGAAATCTTAATTTCGCAAGATTTATTGAAATCAAGCAAAATCTCTGGTTGCGTAAATATTGCTGATTAATGTAAAAAGCTACACAATGGGTGCACAATATGTAATATTTCTTATCACTCTGGAATAACTCTCTAAACATCTCTTCTCCATAAGAAGTTTTTAATTTGATTTTATCCTCTCAAAAACACTCATCTGAATTTGAAACGAAAGACTAAAAATTAATTAATCATGCTTCCAAAGCTTCTGAATGATCAGACATTTCTCATTGCACATATTCCTTGCTCACTAATTTGTATCCATTAAGATAATATTTTGTGACTCTTTTGCTAACTTACATCTCATCATATAGTGGTTACGTACTTTTGACATATTTCATTGGAGGTCAAATTGTTGCTTTCACTAACTATTGAGGCAAAGCATAATTTATTTTCACTTGTTTTTACTTTCTTTCATTACAAAAATTAAGAATGTACGAACACAGTTCGTACATCTTCAAAAAACCAACTGATTTTCATAAGGCTCAGAACATTTATTGTTTGGGTTTGGATTTCCTTTCGGGGCATAAATTCCATGTTGAACATATTTACCTGAAATATTTTCAATATATATACAAACCATCCCCACCCTTCCATTTCAGTATTTCACCTGTTCCAATAAAAACCCAAATTTGAGTCACTTTGTCCTTGGGCTATTGCGCAATAACAAAGCCACAAACCAAATGTTATCAGGATCTTTTCTAACTTTATCTACTGCTCTATAGTATTTTGCTGACTTCCATTCTCAACGCATTTGAAATATTTACCTTCTGGCATATTTCTGTGAAGGTCAAATAGTTGTTTTCACTAACTGAATTGAGGAAAAATATTCATTGTTTGCCACGGTGTTTCCTTTCTGACGAGATTCAAGTTCCATGATTTATATTCTTGCAAGAATCACATTTTTGTACTTTCTTTCATGCTAAAAATCAATGGATTGATTGTTTGATTTTCCTTTCAGGGCATAGATTCAATGTTGAACACATTCAATTGAAATATATAACTGTTATTCCTTAAAAAATATAAATATTATAGGATGTCAGTGAATCAAAGATAAAATAATGTCAACGAATTGATCGGTGTAACAATGATAATAAACTTGTAAAAAGTAAAGTCACCATTAACATTTCTTTAACGTGTTTGTATAAGCCGATGACTTCTACAATAATATGCAGTTGGCATAGATCTTTTGTCATCCATAAACGTATTTAATTACAGCGGTGATTTTTTTGTGTGTTTATTTTCATTGTTTTTGCATGTTTTGTTTTGAGAAAAAAATTAGACTGGTATCAATGAAAGGAAATCTCACAAACAATCTAAATATGTACAAAAATCTTCATTTTTCATTATTCACAAGAAAAATACAAGCTCAAAAAAACTGGCCTAATTTCGCCTCAAATGTGCAAATTTGCATATTATTGTCGATAATTTCTTTAATTTGACTTTTTCATTGAAACGTTTATTGTCTTAACATCAGAATTTAAACTTGTAGTGATAGAAAATGAAAGGAAAGTTAATTTTGAGAACAAAATTCCGATAATTTGTTTTCTTCACGTTCTGAGCCCATGGTCTTTAAGGGTTTAAGTTGGCTTCACGCTGAGCATAGCATTACATTGCACAAACATAACGCATTCGAGCGCTAGTGTCAGCTTGTAGGCCCATACTCACCATGCCTGAGCGCAAATCCTGGTGAAGTGCGTTGTGGTGCGCAAAGTGCTGCGCATATTTCTCTTTTTACATATTCGTTTGTTTTTCTCTCCTCATAATTTGTTTTTTATTCATATACATTTTTTTGTAATTATACCTTTATCTTTCTATGACAAAGGGATAAAAGGCTGTCTGCACTTATATTTCTGTTTAAAGATATATCACTGTTTGATAGATATAATAATGTTTATATATTTAGAGGAAAAAAATCTATTTGGAGATACATTATCTGTTTGTATAGTATTTGTTATATTCTTTGTGATTGTAGTGGAACATTGAGTCTTATAAGGTCTTATGGATTTTTGATTGTAGCTGTGTTTCTTTCCTATTCATTATTTTTCTTGCTTTCTTCTTCATTGTTCTCTTAAATTCCGTTTGATTTATTTCGTGTTATTTACTTTCTTTTGTATTGTTTTCATTTTATCTATTTCATATTCAATTTATATTTTCCTTAATCAAATAGTTTTCTTTTTATTGCTTTCTTTTTATTTATTTCATTTTTAATTTATATGTTTCTGCTTATTTCTTTTTCTTTTTAATTTACTTTGTATTGAAATATTTTTATTTATTTTCTATTGAATTTTTTTTGTTATATACTTCTCTTCTTTATTAGTTTCTTTTTTTTCCATTTTTATTTAATGTTTCTTAGTATTTTTGTATCTTTAAAATTTTTGCTTAAAAGGCCGCCCATATACAGCTTCTTACAAGATTGTTGATGCAAGCCATTTAAAACAAATTTGTGAAAAGCTTTAAACTTGGGAGAACAAAAATGTAAAATTCTTCAAATTATTTAGATAAAGTATACGCACTTAATCACAAATCATGATCATTGTCGAGATTATATTCTTGCAAGAGAAAATATAATCATATTCCACCTGATCTTTATCTCGGATATCACGGGTATTTAATTACAAAAATAAGATACGTCTCTAAACGGCAGGCAACAGGGAAAATATACATTTTCCTTAAAGGGGATTTATGTACGTTAGCATTTAGACATTAGAGTTTACATTAGTATGCAATGAATAGTACACAATATTCTAAACATATTACTTGAACTTCAATGTTAAAGGAAAGGTATTGTCCCGTCAATAGATTCAGACGTAAACGCCGCCATGCTCATAACATCACTTCCTGTCTTCAATTTTCCCCATTGGCTGCGAGAAATCTGCGATATCATAGATAACATATTTAGGTCCCTATGCTCGGTCCGGCAGATGTGTGATTGATATCATAGCAGATTTCTCGCAATCAATAAGGACAATTTAAAACCAGAAGTAAAGTTGCGAACATGGCGGCCTTTACTTCTGAATTGTTTATTTGATGGTACGATGCCTTTCTCTTAGGATTGTTTGCTATCTGGGGTGAAAGAACGACTGACCACGAATGGAAATTTTACATTTAGTAAACACTGAACCAATATTGTCAACCCTATTGTATTCCCGACACATAATACAGAACTCATGTAATTTTCCCGTATTACTTTATAGTTAACATGTGAGCGGGCAATAATGACGTCACACCGTCCAAGTTTACATTTAAATTGTACCGTACTTTTCTGTTGGAGCTCTATGTACGGGAGTGCCATCTTGAAATGGTGTAATTTAAAGTGCGAATGACGCTTTTTTATCGCATTCGCATGGCCATCAAATAAGGTGCATGACAAAGTATTCCGCTTTTTAAAGACATTTTTTGAAAAAAGACACATGAAATCCCCATTTACGTACCGTTGATATCACATCTCTAACACGTTGGCAACATTATTGAGTTATTATTGATTCAAGTAGATTAACGGGCATTAAACACTTCCATACCTTTATGTCGGCCTGCCTCGAACTCCCCACCCCTTCCTCCCGACCATTTGTTTGGGGGTGGCAGTGAAAGCATGGGCGTAGGAGGTGATGGGGCAGGGGAAATTCCCCTTCCACTAATTTGAAAAAGAAAATTAGGCCAAATTACCAAACAAGACACTTTTGTAATGCAATGCAAAGGGGGTATTTTATCGTTGGTTCCGTTTGCCAATTTTTCCCCTGGAAATTCGAGATTTCCGGACATATTCCTTTGCCCCCTAAATAAATTTGCTCTCCTACGCCCATGGTTGAAAGGTACGTTACTTTAGAAGAAAAACTGTTTGGAATTCCTTGAAATGCTTAGATTTAGGACTTTTACTTGATTTAAGCAATCTATTGTGATTAAAATGTAGGGGCGTACATTTTATTCCAAAACGATACTGATTGGCTTATCAGTGTAAATGCACATCGGTATCATTGTTATTTGACCAATCAAAATGCACAAATTGAAATCTATGTGCGTCCGCATTATAAAGACGACAACTGGTCTGTAATACAACCAGGTTACAAGTGAGCATCACCCGATCTCAAGAAATTAAAGTTAATACCGAAAAAAATCATAAAGAAATTATGGATCAGTCTAATAAAATTCAAACAGAAGTAGAAAATAACCTCACTCCTCTAATTTCAAGTATTTTGTCCAAAGTTGTAAAAGAACTGGTGGAGAAAGTTTTTATATTTATTGCCGATCTTATGGATAAGTTTCGTTCAACTGTTGGATTGTCCCAAATTCCCACTTCAACTATTTCAAATCTCTGTGTTCAGGTGGCCTCAGAACATCTTAAAGGTATTATTTCGAGCGACTTTATTAAATCCTTCTCCATCGGTGACGGAGATTTGTATCTAGATTCAGTGTTCTAGTGCTTTCGTTTTTGTTGTGGGTTGCTTGGAGCATCCATTTTAATCTTTTTTCACATACCTACACTTTTCTGTACGATATGAAAATAAGCCATTTTAATTGTAAATCCATCACAAATAAATCAGACGAAATTATTGACTTCCTTTTATCTAATAACATTTCCGTTGCAGGTTTTAATGAGACTAGACTTAAATCCTCTCATAACTTTTATATTCCAGGTTATAATTTGATTACAACTGTAAACCCCAATGGTTATTGGGGTTCTGCGATTGCAGTTGACAATAATTTATCATTTAAAATTATTGATAAGGTTTCTGATATTTTCGAACTTATCGCCATTTCACTTTCAACTCCCGACATTCCTGATTTACTGGTAATCTGCTTATATCTACCCTGCTCTTACAAATCTTTCCCCACTAATCTGATAAACAGACTTATCGCAAAGTATAGTTCCTTTATTATTATTGGCGATTTTAATGCTAAACACTCTCTTTGGTGGGATTCCTATGATTCCCCCAAGGGCATCGATATTGTTGACTTTATACTAAATAACAACATTAAACTCATTAATGATAAATCCCCTACTTTTTCACGTTAACACAACGTGTAAACCCTGTATCCTTGATTTATGTTTACTTAGTAATAGTCTTTACTTTCACTTTGCGTTTTTTCAGGTTGGACCTGGTCTCGATAGTGACCATTTACCAATTACCTGTAGTCTCAATTGTAAAAACGTTGTTACAGTTTCGACCGACTACCCTGATTTTACTCGAGCTAACTGGTTAGGTTTCTCTTCAGCTCTGGATTCGAGTATTGATAATTTAAGTTGTAAATCTTTTGATATTGGCACGCTTGACACTTTGGTTTCTTTCATTACTTCCTCAATTAACTCGGCCAGTTCCAAGTTCATTCCAACTAAGTCTTTCGTTGGCAATACTAGGAAGCATACCATTTTACCTCAGTATATTATACATTTATTCAAATTTCGCAGGCGTTTACGTAGAAATTATAATAAAAATAAGTGCCCCTTACTTAAACATAATATTAATGTAATTCGTAGAAAAATTAGTACTGAAATTAAACTCTTCAAAAATCAGACTCTTTATAATAAATGTGTTAAACTGGACCATAAATCTGACAGTCGTCATTTCTGGAAAAGCATTAACAACCTTCTAAATAAATCTAAATCTAAAAATAACTCTACTCCTTTACATTATAATAACTTTACCTACTCTACTGAACTCGAGAGATGCAAGTGTTTTCGAATGTATTTTGACTCTGTCCTCTCCACGGGCCGCTCTGATAATTTCTTTGATGATCATCATTTTAACTATATTAACAATTTTGTCAGAAAAAATAATTTTTCAAACCTCTATTCAAAGTTTAAGTGCGAGAGAGGTGACAAACATTATTTACTTAATTCTGTTTCAGTTTTAGAACTCGAAAAAGCTCTTAAAGATACTACACAGACGGCCCCTGGGATGGAGTCACTTACCTTCATATTAAAAAGTGTTCTTTAAAATTTAAATCTTTTCTTTGCCAACTTTATAGTATTTGTTTTAATTTTGGTATTTTTCCTATAAAGTGGAAATCTGGGCATGTCATCCTTATACCTAAGCCGGGAAAATATCACTCAAATCCGAAAAATTACAGACCTATTACTCTTTCTTCAGTACTCAGTAAACTTCTCGAGAGGGTCATCTGTTCTAGGCTTACCACCTATCTTAACGATATAAATTTCTTTAATAATTTTCAAGCTGGTTTCCGTTCAAAATTCAGTACCGCAGACCAGATAGCCAAGTTGTCTCATCATATTGCTTTAAACCTTTGTAAAAACATTTTGTGTTTACTGCCTTTTCGATGCCGAAAAGGCTTTCGACAAGTTATGGCATAATGGTCTTCTTTATAAGTTAAATAAGATCTCCTCCCGGTTAAATTTATTCGCTTAATTGCAGACTTTTTATTTAACAGGCAAATTCGTTTTAAAGTTAATAATGTTTTTTCTGATCCTTTGCTCGTGAATAAGGACACCCCTCAGGGTAGCCCCCTTAGTCCACTACTGTTTTTAATTTTTGTAAACGACATTCCTAACCCATCTTCTGATTACATTTATATTTCTCAATATGCAGACGACTTGGCTGTCTGGTCGTCGGCCATTAATATTCTTGCCGCAAGGGACGACTTGCAATACTATATTAACCTACTTCAATGCTGGTGCAGCAAGTGGAGATTATTCCTTAACCCGTCTAAATCACAATCTATTGTTTTCTCTCGTCGCCGTCCTGTTTTAATCCCAATCTTAGTTTTTAATGATACCGTAATTCCAAATTATAATTCAGTCAAGTTCTTGGGTATCACGTTTGATACTAGATTTAATTTTAAGCTGCATTTTGAAAGTTTGTTTAAGGAACTAAAAATTCGCACTTCCCAATTATATACTGTCTGTGGGACAGCTTATAATCCCAGAGCTCCATCGTCTTCAACCTTAATTTTGTATACTAGTCTTATTCGTTCACTCATTGAATACTCATTTATTGTTTTCCCTCTACTCTCCAAAAGTAACCGTTGTAAATTAGAGCAAATTCAAATTAATGCTCTAAAAAATTATTTTTCACATACCTCGTTGGGTTTCACCTGTTGCACTTATTGATCTTCACTCTCTTCCCAGCGTTCAATCACGGATTGATTCACTTCTTAAAAATTACTGTAAAAACCGTTTAGAAACTAATAATCACTTTATAAAAACCTGTATTTTTGATGAACAGTTGATCCTCTCGCATCTCATTGAGCCTAGCGTTAAAGGCCCGTTCTCGGTGCCTCTTATTTAGTTTCCCTTGGCCTAGCCTAGTCATTCTTCATATATTTTTTATTCTATCTGGTGTTACTCCTATGTTTCCACCCTGGGAATGGTTGGTATGGTGTTTATTTATAGTTACCATTTGTAGTTTTCCTGGGGTGGGGTGGCTCTGAGACGACTCCTTTTGTGTTCACGTTTACTTGTGTGTCCCCTGGCTGTTGTCAGGTTTTGTTTATTCGTGTGGCCTTTGGCTACCCTTTTCCGTGCTCATTCCTCGCTCATATTTTTGCGCTTGTATAATTTTTGTTAGACTTTGTAGCACGGCCTGCAGCTGTGGAACCCAGTCATTAAACTAAGTCAGTTTCGTTCGTTCATCACCCGAATTCCACCACTGCTACTACGATATGTGAAGGGCGCCATGTGCAACACACGCGGCATCAATGTGCAACACACAATACATTAATGTGCAACACACAAGACATCAATGTGCAACACACAAGGCATCAAATATGTGCAACACACATGACATCAATGGAATATATTCCTGTATAAAATGGTGACGCATTACCTTAGCAATTGGTGTTTAATTTGATTATAGCTAAGATTTCATTAGAAGTCGTATGGGAGATGATCAATACACACGGAGCTCAACTATGACTGGAGAGCTATTCAAATCTTGTTATAAAAAATGATACATTTCATCTATATATGCTCTAAAAGAATACTAAAAAGGTTGATTAATCCTTAACAACATTATCTTTCTTTTATTCGGTATAAAATAAATGAACCTAATCTTGTCTGTACGCTACTTATCAATAAAGCTTTGCATATTAAGGTGTCAATTGCCCAAGAATGGGTCATTTTTCAATAAGTTTTAGATTAGCACAAGAAGCAAGATAATAGTGATTTCCATCTCTGGTCTTTAATCGGCTTTCACAGATTCGCGCAATAAATGAAGGTAAGTATAATACCTTCAACAATGATTTTGTTTTTCATTGTTAGAGATATACTACATGCATCATAAAATCCATCATGAAAACGTAAGTTCATATTAATTTCAAAGGATTTTCATACATAGTCATCTAATCGTAAAGCCATGGCAACCAACAAATAATATATCAATCCATTTGAGTAGCTTAATCAGACTATTCTGCGTAAATTGAATTTTTGAGGAGGGTTCTGGCTTATATTTTTAATATTGCTTCTCACTCCAACACGTATCACTTGGAAATAAGTTTTTACATTATATACTATCTTGCGATATTTTGTAATTTGCAAGTTTTTTCCCCGAACTACTCTACAGAACTCTAAAAAGTCGCTCCTTTTCTTCTGTATGTATTCACGCCCATTCTATTTATGAATATATAATGAGTTTAAACGTGCAATTTGCCGACGATGATTTCATAGTAAAAGAATTGATAAATGAACGTTATTGTTGCAAAACTTTTGGTTAAAGGTTGAATGATTATCATTATTATGTTTTTGAATATATCATTAATTGCAAAAAGAACGCAAGAAAACTGAAAAATTTACCCAATGAATTTTCCCATGCGATGTGAATAATCATTCTTGCAACAGAGTGATTTTTGATTATCGTAATGAAGAATTTTCTTCTACGCATCTTTCAAATGAATCGCGCATTCTGTCAAAATAGTCAGGGGCACGGCAAGTACAAACATATTCCGACGAGCTTATGATTGACAAAAGGTACTACAGACACAAACACGTGAGTTGTGATTGTCAGTGCTCCAACCTTAGCTAGCCTAACATCGATGAAAATGATAGGCTCGGGATAGGCTATGATTTTAAGTGGTCTCATACCCCGTGATCTGGAATCATTTAGTATGCAAATAAATGGAAGATAGTACGATTAGACAGTAAATCCCAGGGTTAAGCTACGCGTATGGTTCTAGCGCGTACAAAATATAGTTAAGTAGGCCTACAAGTTTAAATATTGTTTACGGCTCAAATTGTACACAATTGATAACCTTACTCAGGCCAATGTCTAGTACTGAGCGGCAACACACTTTGAACTCTAACTTGAAAATGGAAGCCGTCGGGATCCAACGTTACCGTTACAATTTCCCAAAAATGAACCTTTCCAGCCAGAAATGACTATTTAAAGCATATAATACGTGCACCTATTCCAAAACAAAATCACAACGCATCACAATGACTGCGTGGGCGGGGCTTAGTCTCAAAAATAATGACGTCAAATACCTTATTAACTCAAGTTTAGTGAAACTGTATGCTAAGGTATTCCCTTTTCGTACCCAATCTTATCCAAATTGCTAGAAATAGGGGCAGCAAAAATGTATAAGTTTTAAACAAATGTTGAACTCTCCCAAAATAGCCTAAAGGGAATGATAACAAAATCAAACAAACTGAACAAAATTATTTTGTAACATTTACTCATATTTATTGAATACTCCAAATAGATATAACTTACGAACAACAATGATGATACAAATTTGAATATAAACACTTAAAATGTAACACATGAAATTCACATACAACCAAAACATTATTATTGTACACAATGTTCCATTGTGTTTTAATTCTTTCTGAAAATGCCACCTATTCTACCATTAATCATATTTATATAACATACAGCTTAACGTAGAATCAGTATTACCTCTGGATAATATCTCTGACCAAGCAAGTACAGTAATAATAATTATATAAAAAAGTACTCGTTTCCTTACCAACGCGTTTCAGCTATCGCCCAACAAGACTTAGCCCAACCTGTGTTGTTCAGGTAATATCATACAGTTATTTTTCATTATTTAAATTATATATTACTTTATTTTTGTGTTAAGTGTAAGCAGGTAAGGGAGCTGCAATAATAAACAAGAGACCGATTCTCATTAATCTATAAACTCATGCCTCTAATATTTCTTATACGCATAATTCATATTTCTGGCTATTTAACCAGTCCGGTCTATGCTCCCCATTTGGAGCTCTCCTGATTGGGAGATCGAGACATGCGGAGTGAACCTAATTCAAACTGTTACTAATAAGTTTAGCCGTTAGAAATTTGTGTTGCTTTCAAATTTTGTAATTTTGATGTTGTATACTTTACAAAATGATATTGAAATTAATATTAATGTAAAACTTGCCTTTTCCAGTGACTAAAATGTTAAACCTGCTTTTCAGAAACTATTGAAATGAATTTTTAAAGATTGCTTCCAAATTCCCTGTTGAAAGTTACAGTTGCGCTGGTAAAAAAGAAAATAATATTACCGTTCTGTTGCACCAATGAAATTATAATATTACGCATGCATTTTTCCTACCATTTGCTTAACCCTATTTTATCGTTGTATATTTCTTTAGAGAGATTTGAATTTGGAAACATACATTGTGGGTAATAATGATAAAAATCTCCTGATTATGAGATCACCCGTTCAGAAACATGGACCGAACTGTTAATAAAATACTGTAATCCAACGTTTTTTTACCTAAAAGACAAAGTCGAAACAAAGTTTTACTATTGCTTTACTTTCTTAATAAAAACGTACCTAAGACGTTTCTTACTTAAATATTCAGATAATGCGTCAAACACATATCCGATCAGATAAGCGTAAAACAATCGACAAAACAACAAACAAATGACATACTGGAAATTCATAAAATAACTATTTAAAAAATCGGAAACATTGCCTTACTCTCTGAAATTATTTCTATATAAATCAATCTATTTATACTAATTTTTAGCAAATTATTTTTCATCATGTTTTATTAGATGTTAATTATATAGAATTTCTTCGGTTGTAAAAGCAAGTTCCAAAACTTGATTCCATAGTATTATTGTGAAGGGTAGGGGATGCAATATTGAACAAGTGAGCGATTCTCATTAATCTATAGATTTCTGCCTCTAATATTTCTTACACGCGTAAATCATCGAATATGAATGATATATTACCTTGTTTCCATTCTGAGTAAATTAAGTAGCACTGTAATACTATCAATTTAATATAGAATAATCTTCAACGAATATTCCCGTGATTTATATGAAAGACGACAATTAAAGAAATCAATTGGTGAAAAGGGGATCTAATTTCAGGACTTATCGCATTTCAAAGATTCCTGCAGGAATTTGAATTCAACAGATGATGCCATCAACCACACTTCCAAGACATTTCTTTGAAAATTAATCACCTCTTCCTCAATTATTAGAAACATATTTGAGTGTATTGAGATTGACTAAGGCATGCACTTTACAATATTTGCTCATATGTGCATGTACATAAGAAAGAGAAGAATGAAAATATATTTTTATGTAAATACATAAGCATTGTCGTGAAAATGCAGCTTTACCAATCAAGTTGAAGCTGACTAGTAATATTTTACATTAGAAATAACTTTGCTTAAAACCAGAACATCTCAACCTGCCCTCACATGGAGCAGGGCCGGTCAAAGTAAAATTGATATATCTCTTTGTTTCCCAAACCACAAAACTGTATACAGTTTCACCTCTCCCAGGCTCCTTCAAGATAACAACTACTCCCACTGGTGTTACCTGGTATTTTTAGTGACACACATCTGAATATAATGGGAATCCTTTGTAATATAAGTAATGCTGGCATTGTTTGTCTTTGCTGCTGGGAAAAGGTGAAATAAACTATGATCATAAACTACTGTATTTATACTTCAATGTTATGATGCAAAGTTAATCTTGTTGAATGATGTGGTTAATTTGTTGCTTGAAAATTGCAGGCCAGATTTTCAAGCAGTGCTTTTACTAATAAATGCAATCATATAAAACTAAATAAGATATCAAAATGTTGTGTTTTTACCACTTTGCTTGTTAAATAGTTCAATATCGTTCAGATGCATATTGAAATTCACTGAAATATTTCCAAAAAAGAAGTAGGCTAATATAATACTTAAAATTTCTAGCTTTGTTAACGCACAAAAAACAACAATAATGATACAGACAATTTTATTAACAACACAATCACACCTCAACAAATTAAAACTGTGCAATAATTTTGTTATGCACACCTGATTTTTTTGTACAAAAAGGTTTTGGAAACTTTCCCCAATGTCGTCACATGCAACACTTCAAAGCTATTTGATGAAATCTTTATTAAGAGGTGAATAACAAATTTTATATCAAAAAGATCAACCAACCATGTAGTCAACCAACCAAGTTGCCCTTTATTAATATTTCACACTGTCACGCAATCAATGTTTAAACTGTCAAATTATTAAGTATATAGATTAAAATATACCAAAACGACAATATGGTATTATGCAGCTTTCTAATTGTTTAAGTTTTTACAAAATTGTTTTCAAAGCGTGACTTTCTGTATTATGTGTAATTTGCAATGCAAATGATGTAAATTTCTAAATACAGTACATCAATTAAGCTTTGTCATTGCAATACAAGTACCACTAGTTTAATCTCAATAAAGCCAGCTCATTTTGGCTGCGATTTGAGATATCAATAAACATTTGTTGGAAACTGCTCCTCCCCTAATTTCCATATATATTGACAAGTGCATTCATTGATGTCTCATCCCCCAACGCTATGCATCAGTTTACACAACTTCATACAATTGTGCACAAAATCCACTAATAACAAATCAATTGTAATCAAATATAAAAAAGAACTTTATTCAAAATGATATGAAACGTTAAAATAAGGCAACTCGTTTTATATTAAAAATAAAGATGCCTTGCTGTCGGCCTTTGTTCTCTGTGCTTAATAAAGATCTTGCCTCGGTTACTGAAGTTTCACTGTATAGATGCTAGCTGCTTTAAATGGTGGATCTGGTGAAACAACAAAATACGTGTAGATAAAATACAAAGCCTAAAACATATTAAAGGAATAGTTAAACGTAAATGGACAATAACAGTTTGGGTCTTTTCTGGGAATCAGGAATGAAATATAAACAACCGTGCGGCTTTAGATTTTTATTTAATTGAATAAAACTGGTGATTTTTCATTATATTGTATTTTTAGACAGTATTGCTCCAAAAGAAGTTTCTAAACTGTATTCCAAAATTTGGTTGAAATGAGGTATGAATTATCTGTCACTGTGTTTTTCCCCCTTAAATTATCGAGAAATCTGAAAAAAAGGTGGTGATTATTAATGGTACGTTAATATTAGGCAGCACCGTTTCAGAAATCAGAAAAAAAACGTTTTAATTTCTTCTCAGAATATTTATATTAATTAGATGCAGGTACAATGTTAAAGAATATTGGGTAAAATATTAAAAGAAATCCAGTTTCTTTGGAAAAAGGTCTTATACAGATTAGTTTAGTGGTTGCATGTACAAGTTAGATAAATGCAAGAAGTATAGAGTTGTGTTGCAACCACTATTGCAATAGCGACCCTAATGTAATAAGTAGTACAATTGTGGTCGAAGATTAGTTACTATAGTGTTCGTACCGTAGCATCCACTATTGTAGAAAATAATAATAATCTTAATTTAGCGATATCTGAGGATAATAATGGAGGGCAAAAGAATAACATTTTTTCAAAAGTGGCTTCCAAATGCCGTGGTAAGGGCGTGGAGGCACGTGGGAAAACATATGTGATTTTCCAAAAACTTATTTGTATGTGTTAATGTCAGCAGTAACGTTTATATGTATAAACATGGTAAAGGTTTCCTTTCATGTTAAATTGTATTTCAGCCCCATCCAGTCCAACAAAGACTTTGGAACCGTTGCGGTAATGCCAAACGTCACGAAGTCAACCAGAGGTTTTAGTTTATAAAGCCACCGCGGCCTGCATAAGCATTAAACACTATTGTAATAATTATTACAAAGTTTTATAATAGTGATCGCAGTCGATGTTAAAATAGGTTCCAAACCGTTGAGAAATGCGTTTTGTTGTGCATGAATTGATCATAGACGTTAAAAATGTGTTATATTGAATTTTAGTAAACAAGAAGCCTATTTATGCATCAAATAATTTTTCTTGTTTTAGCGTGACGTAATCATTTTAAGATTAATCATTTTACTTTAATAAACACCGTACACCGAAATAATATTTGAACAAAATATTGTGGCCAATCACGATGGGAAATCACTGAAGGAAAATTTTTAAATGTGGAGTCGGATTTTAAATCAACTTTTATCAAAGGAATATGGTTCTTCTAAGGTATTCACAAAATCTTCAAACTTACGCACTTTGTGATTGTCAAAAAGTTTTTTTTTCTTTCCTTAGTTTATATTTTTGAATGAGCCAAATAGTAGTGAGCGTTAGAGATTTGTAGATTTGTAGACTTTTGTTTGTAGGGGTAAACAAAATTTAGCAGTAATGGCTCTTGAAGCGTTTCATGGTGAAAATGCTTTTGCTACCAATTATTAAACAAAAACAATATATGTATACTGTATACAAGAAGAAACATAACCCATTCTGTGTTCTTTTGATCGACACAATTACAAATCTCAAAATTTGAAACATTTTTGAACTGCAGAAATATTATGCAGAACCACCTTAAATACAAGGAAAAACAAACGTTAGTACAAGATTTGGGGGGAAACGCACAATTTTCATCTTGTTTATGAAAAATGAAGAGACTTTAAGAAATGACCTGATACGATGCAGACTTCTCATCTTCAAATTGTAGTTCAAGTGTAACATATGTCATACGGGAATAATTATTTCAAATTCATAATCATTTGGTTATGATATCTGTTTTCACATTTTTGGCACAATCGCCTAGCATCATATCCTAATAAAAACATTATGTTTAAAGCTTTTAATTTGGAGCATGTATATATGTTACTTTCCTTAATAAGAAACAAACATCCCAAATCAAAATCTTTACATCAAACTGTATGAGAACTGACCATCAGGTTTTCCTGATTTAATGGGAATTACTATAAGTTCGAAATGAAAATGTTTGTGAGAAATACAATTGATTTAAAAATGACATCTTTTAATCATGTAGCCATTTTCGTTCGTTCATGTTGTGTGTTGTACTTTTTGTATGCATCAGAATGTAAAATTTTATACTCATTTGCCACTTTTTCCCACGGAACTACTGTAAAATAAGGGAAAATGTATGGTGTAAATATTTTCATTAGTAAACAATCTTACACTGTATTAAAACCCTAGAAAATTTAAAAAAATACTTCTGATCCCAATTTGACAAACGTTGGCAATCCTGCTACAGCACTTAAAATATTGAGACATTTGATCATCTATAAAACTTTTAATCTTCACTGTACCTTTAAAGCTAAAGCATGAATAATGTTCATTGCATGATCATTTATACTCTAAATAAATGATATATAAATCAAACTCTACACTGCGCTAGTGACTTTTCAACGCAATGATGAAATCATACAATATACCTGTAATAGCCTATTATCCTCAAATATCCCAAACTACTGTTTTGTGCGTAAACTGTGTCCAGCCAAAGAATCAAAGACACTTTTCTCCAATATGTTACTTTCATATAAGATATGTTAATGTTTTTAATTATTTGCGAAAAGAAATCCGTGTTTTTAACTAAATCTGATGAAACATAAGCTACAGTAATTTGTTGCTCAAGGATTTGCGTATGATTCCTTATTAATGTCTTTTTTTCTAGCTTCACATAAAACTGTATGAGCACTGACGATCATGTTTTCTTGGTTTAATGAGCATTATTAGGAGTTCGAAATAAAAACGCTTTTGGGAAGCAAAATTAAGGTTAAAATGACATTTTGTAATCATTTAGCCCTTTTCGTACTTTTTTTGTGATGTAATTTTTGTATGTATCAGAATGTAAGATTTTATACTCACTTGTCACTTTTACCCCCGATACTATCTGTAAAATGAGAGAAAATGTGAAGTTCAAATACTTTCATTAGTAAACAATCTTACACTTAATCAAAAACCATAGAAAAAGGAATAATATTTCATTACAATTTGACAAACGTTGGCAATCCTGCTTTAGCACTTAAAGTATAGAGACAATTGATCATCTATAAAACTTTTAATCTTCACTGTACCTTTAAAGCTAAAGCATGGATAATGTTCATTGCATGATCATTTACACTCTAAATAAAAGACTTAGAAATCACACTCTATATTGCGCTAGTGAATTTTTAACACAATGATGAAATCTTACAATATCTTACAATGTATATTTTTCAACGCAAACCCTTGAGCAACAAATTACTGCAGCTAATGTTTAATCTTCACTACACCTTTAAAACTCAAGCGTGAATGATATCAATTGCATTTAAAAAGTCATTTGGCAATGTGAGTATTGTTGATGATCTACATTTTATATTTACTTTCCGATACAATTCTGGTCTTCCCTCGAAAGACATTTCTTTTATCATTTAAGACGTTATAACGTTCTTAAGTTTTCTCCAAAAAGAGTGACTACAAATATGTGACCTGTATCATTTTTCTTTTTTAATTCCTTAACCATCTTGTATTACATTTCTTCATTTCAAAGCTATGTGAAGTCTATACATTTTGAGCGTTTTGTTAAAAGAATATTAGTGTGAATAATCATTTCCAATCACATGATAGTGGATGATTAAAGAGATAAATTGGTTTAAAAATCATAATGATATCTTTTCCGCTTGGGACTTATTGCATTTCATCATTCTGTTGTACATTGCCTTCGCTGTGTAGCGTGTGATATCATACATAAAATCTACGTCAAATTGTATGGGTTTTTTTTTTTCCTATTTGCCTCGGTCTGAATTATTGGAAACATGTTTAATTATTGAGATGGAGTCAAAC
>JAIGNY010001560.1:132500-142500 GCA_020152595.1 Chiridota heheva | reverse complement strand
TTATTGCAAGTATTTATTTGTGTGACTTACTTATACACAGATTATTTGCTTCGGCCCATTGTCCATCAGCTTCACACCGTATTTCGTCTCGAGCCTTTTCGTAGCCGTGTCTGCAGGTATAAGTAGCAATACTCCCATAGCTGAATAAATCGTCTTGACAAACTTCTTTACTTTCGTATGTGATCTCATCAGTAGGTGTATGGTAGATCACCATCGTAACATTTCGAAGTTTCTCGTCAGTGAGACAGGCACATGTAACCTCTTTAATAGGAAAAATGAAATACTAGTTTGTGCATCGTTCTACTTAATTTGGATCGTGTTAATTCTAATCTAGTTTTCGTGGGTGGTTGCTAGTCTTGATAAAGTTCATTAAAAATGTATTTAAAGAAACAAATATCGGCACAAATCATGATATTAAAAAAGAACTTCCTTTTTAAAAAACGATATAGCTTGATTTCTTCTGTAGCAAATCATTTCTGTGAAGGGCTAGAGAAAAAATATGTAAATAACCTTTGGTTAAATACAGTCCATGAATTTAACGAGCAGCTTTTTAAGATGCTCCAAATTGTAGTCGTACTTTGACACATTACATATGTATGTGTTATTTTCAACTTATCTTTAAAATTGATAACAAAATTGAATGCTGCACCGTAATCATGGAAATATGCGTAACGAGTCAAACTAGTAGTTTATAACTACAAAACATTAAAATGTGGATAAATTATTTTAATGTCTTGATATCAGTGGTAAAAATATCACAACTTTCTTTGAAAATTACTGGCATAGATGTCTATTACAGCATGCTTGAAAGTGAGGTTAATTACTAAATCAAAATGTATTAATTTTACTAAGCATTGTACATTTTTACGTTCTTATATTTATTCTTGTATCTTAATCATGATTACGAATTATTTTAACTGACTGCCTTTGAAGAAAGAAGCCCTCCTTCATTATTTTGTTCCTTTTTTTCTCTCTTCACATAAGATGAAAATTGTATGTGCACTAAACTATTCCCGGTAAAGTTTTAAACCAAGCTTGCATTTGGTGTATCATACTTCAGGTACATGTTTGCACGCCTTACTTTTGACCACCAAAGTCATTCTTACATTTGGGACAGACAAGGAACAACCTGGCTTAAGTTTTGTTATGCAACTCATCGTTTGAACTGTGTTATAACTAATTGACTTTTGCCCGTGACATTATATTATTTCCTTCACTACATGAATGTTTTACCTTCGCACTGTGGTTCATCATCTCCAATCCAGCTCTTGTTTGCTTGACAGGTTTTCACTTTTCCTGTTTCACCGACATAACCAGTCTTACATTGAAGTGATATGATTGTTTGGTACTCAGTGCTGGAATTTATGCTCTTAATGAATGTACTATTTGGTCGATAATCTCCACAACTTATCACTGAAAATGAAAGGATCATAACACTATTTTCACCACTTGCTTTCACAGTTTTTATTTTAGTTTAAGCTGGTATAGTAGGCACTTTGTATACTTCAATATAAAATATTTTGAAATCAAGCAGTGCACGTAGCCATTCTTTGCCTCTTTAGATCCACTCATTACTCACTAGTTATCTTTTCCACCCGTTCCTCTTCGATTTCTAAGGTTTCTGTAACATGCACCCCTCACCACAAATACATGCATTACCAATTTTAAATTAATCATTACCCATTTCTATTGGTGTAAATATCAGGGTGTAAGCCCCCCCCCCCTCCTCCCCCCCCTTTTTCTTTTCCCATCTTAACCCACCAACCCACCACCCATTTTTGGGACGTTTCTGTAACATATACCCCCTCACCACAAATACATGCATTACTAATGTTCACTTAATCATTACCTATTTCTATTAGTGTATACCGGGGTGTCAGCCCCCCCTCCCCACTTCTTTACCTACCTCCCATTTTTGAGACTCGTTGGTGCAATTTGAGTTGGTTTCTAAACCTGGTATCAAGTCGGTAAAAATTAAAGTTTGCAGCCAAGTTGCTAATTGAAAAACCAATTCTTATTATTACTTGAACTTAGGATCATATGTAACGTAATCTGTATACAATATAGACAATGATATTTCTATTGTATATACAAAAATACGTATCGCACTCATAATTTATATTGTATCCGTGTAATGTATTTCATCATGTTAATGCACAGTAATCTACCCAAGTTACGTGCTCCGAAATTGCTCCTACAGTTCTACGGTTATAAGAAGCGTGTAAATCGCTTTATTTCCCAATAAACGATGTGTGCTAATCGGAATATCTGCAGCAATTTCCGCAATGTTGCACATGATCGGCATTCGCAAATACTCTTGAAGCAACTTATGATAATTGTTTTCCATTTGTTTGTATTAATAATAAGCCCAATGTCAAAAAGTTTCACCCTTGGATCACTTCAGGTATTCTCAAATCCATTAAAGTGAAAAATGTATTATACAGACGATTAATAAGATATCCGTCAGTTGTAAGCAAAAGCAACTTCACTAATTACCGAAATAATTTAAATCATGTTATATGCTTATAAAAAAAAGAATACTTACATGACAAATTTGATAGCTGTACAAATATTGCAAAGAGCACCTGGAGTATTACTAAAAGCCTTTGAAATGATGACACAGCAAATAGAAGTGTTAATACTGTGTTCAATGGCGGTGCTAGCTCATTTAATGATCCCGAAACTATTGCAAGTAACTTTAATAACTTCTTTGTTTAACATACGTCCTACTCTTTCAAGCAAGATCGACTGTAACAACTCATTTAACAAGTACTCAGACCCAAGCAAGTATATTACAAGGTACATGTATATGTTCCTCTATGCTGTTGTCGAGAAAGAAGTACTCAAGGTAGCCAACTTAAACTCAATCAATCTGCTGGCTCTGACAACTTAAAGCCCGGTATTATCAGATTAGTCATTCATATTATTGTGTTACCTTTAATTCACATTATCGATCTACCATTCACCAAAGGTGTATTTCCTAACAAACTTAAGATTGCTAAAGTAATTTTCTATTTTCAAGAAGTATGAAGCCTCTTTTTCATAAAAAGTATTTCTCTATATCTGTCTTACCATGTTTGTCTAAAATAATTGAAAGAGATATGTTTAATTATATAATAGGTTTTCTTGATAAGCACAATCTATTATTTGAGGATCAATACGATTTTACGCCTGGTCATTCTACGGAATTAGCACTTATCTCTGCCACTAATAAATTATACAAAGCTCTTGATAAAAATGATTTAGCAGTTGGTATCTTTTTAGATCTTTCAAAGACCTTCCATACTATTGATCATCAGATCCTTTTAAATAGGTTATCATTCTATGGCATAGGAGGTAATACACTTGCGTAGTTTCATAGTTATTTTTTTGTAATAGTCATCAGTTCGTATATTATAATAATTGTAGCTCTGATCTTTATAATGTTAAATGTGGAGTTTCACAAGGCTCGATATTAGGTCCACTTCTTTGTATTACATATACCAATGATATAAGCAATGTGTCTACAGAGTCATCACTTATTTTTTATTTTTTTTCCTTCAATTTTTTTACTAGAATATTTATTTTTAGATTTGTTTTTGTTAATTTTGGTTTATTTTTCATTTCGTAATTTTTTTCTTAATTTTCAGGAATTTTTCTTCACTTTGCATGGTATCTTACCAAAATAATGAAATATTTCCTATAATCCTAACATATTTCCTATAATTTTCAGTTGTAACAATTCCTTTCAATTTAACTTTGATAAAGTAACAATTTTAACTTCTAACCGGCTGAAGAGAGAGAACGTGAAATCTTCTCAGGGAGGCCACCCTCTCTAGCCCCCTTTCAATTTTCAGATCCCCTTATGAATTACCTACCTCTCCGCTACCTCTCTCTACTAACCCCTTGTCACAAGTGTCGGCAAAAACTTCATTTATTTAATCATTTCATATTCTGATTTTTTCAAACGATTCTACAACATCATTTCTCCGAATTATCTCACCTTTACATTCAATACCCTCATTGCTCCAAGTTTCATTAATATTACAAACAGGCATGTCGTCTCCAGTCCGTTCATAGCCTATGTTGCACTCAAGTGTTGCTACGCTGAGATGTCTCCTTTCATTGGTGTATATAATTTCAGCATTGCTTTTGTTCAGATCCGGACAAATTATTTCTGTCAGATTATAAGAAAATCAATTGGCGCACAGAAGTCATAACGGTGTAGTGACATGGAGAGCACATAAGGTAGTTTGTTTAAACCCCTTTTGGAAATTACTGGAAAATAAACGCTTCACTGCTTCAATTTGTCTATGACATGCCTTCATAAGCCGTATTTTATATTAATGATCCATTGTATAATTATGTTTTTGCTCGACTATTTGGAAACAAATATTTGTATCTGCCTAAGAATTTCATACATTGTATGATTTCCCGGAACACTTTTTGTTGAAGAGATGTTATAGCCTTCAATTTGTCTATGCTATGACATGCCTTTATGAGCCGTATTTTATATTGATAATCCATTGTGTAATTAAGCTTTTGCCAGACTATTTGGAAGCAATTTTTTGTATCTGGCTAAGAATTTCATACATTGTATGATTTCCTGAAACACTTTTTGTTGAAGAGATATTAAAAATGTTATCATCGGCAAAATATGATTCACAAAATAGATACCAAACAACAATGCCTGTTTTCAAAAATTGTGGCTAAGAATTTTACAAACTTAAATGTTCTTAACCAATTTTTGATGGGAAATATTGTATGGCTAATGTGATGCCAAAGAATATTATATGATTTCTTAGAGCCCTTACACAAAAAACGATTACAGATTTGCTCCAAATTTCACTTTTCTCAACCAAAACCTTCATATAACAATGAAAATCACCCTTGCTTTCCTACCCTCTTAACCCATATTTTACCATTATCATACATTAACAACACTTTCATTTTTGACAACCATTTCCAATCTTGTATGTTATGGGTAGACTATGGTTTACCACCTTTTCCTACGATTATCAGATTTCCATAGAAAACTACCTTTTCCTACATCATTGTGGTCAACATGTTGGTTTTTATATGAGGCATGAACTTGGTTGTAAATGGTGGAATTTGTAGGTTTTACTAAACCTGCACTGACAACCGTAGTTTGTCAAAAGAGAAAGAATTGTATTTAAAACGTAGACTATAATGCCCATGTGCTCGGTTGATCTGTACTGAAAAGTAATGTACTAAAGAGATGGACATACATAAATAAGCACTGTTTAAGCTGTGCAGTCTCATTTAAATATGCTAAGGGAAACTAAGACGGAAGAAAAATAAAAAAAGCAACAGTGCGGTGATGAAGCAAAGCCAACATGTGGTAAGTGGCTTTTTACAATGAAAAGTTCAAATTTTCTTACAGCATGGACATCTTATCACATATCTCCATGGTTACATTAAAGTAAAGTAACTACACAGATTAGCTTAAACTGGAAAAGGTAGACCTATATTGAAGTGTGTTGATTTTTGCAAAACAGATCAATACAAATTTAAAAAAAAAAAAACATAGGGACAAAGGAATTAAAAAAAATCGCCTTAAGTACCATAACTAACAAGTTTAAAACGTAGGTTAGTGCCTAAATAGCACCAAGGACAAAAAAGGGGGAATCCACCCTAAAACCCAAGAAATGTAATATCTAAAATAATCAGTTATGACCAAACAGGCTTTATTAAAGGGAGATATATTCATAAAAATATTAGAATTGTATACGACATTATTTCTTTTTGCAAAGACAGTTCTACACCTGGTGTTCTATTATTTTTAGATTATGAGAAAGCATTCGATTGTCTTGATTGGAATTGTATATTCAATACTCTTTCCTACCTTAACTTCGGTCCCTCGTTATTTCAATGGATAACAACCTTTTATAAAAATGCAACCACGTGCGTAACAAACAATGGTTATGTTTCTACTTGTTTTAAAGTGTCAATAGGCGTCCGCCAGGGTTGTCCTCTTAGCCCGTATTTATTTATAATATGTACTGAGATTTTAAATGTATTAATCGATTGTAACGACAATATCAAGGGTATTCATGTTGGTAATTTTATTCTAAGATCTCCCAGTATGCCGATGATACGGTTATAATCTCTGATGGTTCAGACACTTCCCTTCGCAAAGTTCTTGATGTTCTTTGCAAATTCTCAAATATTTCTGGTCTAAAGGTAAATTTTGAGAAATCTTGTAAAAGCCATAACCTCAAAGCGATATAAGTTTGGCAAAAAATATTAAATATTGTTTGATTCGATATCTGTCACATAATCACGAGCATCACTAAATACAAAAAAAGTGTACTTGCCTATGCAGTTGAATTCGTCCCCAGTCCAGGTGCCATCCCGCTGGCATGTTCGCTCAGCGTCCCTTTCAAGACGATATCCAGACACGCAGGTAGCAGTAGCCACGCTAGACATATTCTGACCGTCTGAATACGATATGGTACTAACATTGACGGGCATACGAATTTTATGGCAGTACATTCCTGAAAATGAATTAATGATAATAACATATAGGCACATTTGAAAAAAAGAAAACTTGTCTGTTACTTTACCGATTTCACCCCCACCTCCACCTACCCTGTACGGGAATGCTCCCACTCTTGACTAAGAGGTCACGTTAGTACACTAGCTTTAAAAAAAAAAAAAGAAAACTTGTTGTAGTTAGTTTTTCCAAAAAAATATGAAACATTTTCTTTGCACATAGAAATGAATGCGAATTAGTAATCATTTTCAATTTACCGATCATCAGTCAATTGAGAATTTATACCAAATTGACAAAAGTTCTGAGTAATGAAAGAGCATAAAGATAAACTTGATATGCATGTGTACTAGGCTTGCGTATCAGTTTGGAAGATAAAAAAAACAATTCCGTGCTATCAGATTATTAAGATTCTATAAACAATGATTATCTAAGAGCTTACACCAGTCTTTGTTTTTCAATTGAAAGCCATTGTCGTTCATCAAGAATGCTAAATTTTACACGGCAAATGCACTGTAAAAGCTATGTAAGCGCCATTTATTGAATTAACAACATGATTTTGTTGATACAAGTTTAAACTTAAATTGCTAAGCAACGAATCCAGTCATAAAATCCATATTTACCCAAAAAGAGATAAAAGATTTTCACATTTTGTTGTTAATTGTCTGCGTGTTAAACTTTCCCTATCAATTTGAAATTCTTGTAAGAATAATATAATGTATGCGTGGTGCTGTATATGACTTTTGGGAGTAACATTTTTAACGTTTAGGATTGGACTGGTTTCTAAAAATACGATTTATACCAGATTCTTTATATAAACTTCGTCTAACATCTTAGACTTTAGAAAACAATGGAGACGACGTTTTCCATTAAAAAAAAATGCGTATTAAGTATTTTAACGAAATGTAGATGTTGTTGCCTCTACACCTACATATACCTGTATACATTCTAACCTGTACATGTAGGAAATCGTTGCGACCACTGTAAACTCGGCATTCGACATGTCATTGTAGTCGTAATGGAGTCATCGTTTATGCATGTTAATTTGCAGATGGATCCAGCAAAAAATTCCCTGGTGCATTTAGATGTAAACCACAGAGACGGTTTAGTACAACGAGCAACTAAAATGGAAACCAGTACAATTATTACTAATACTTGTCTTTTTTCTTTCTTTTTGTTCTAGTTGTTGGTTTATTTTTGGTTTTTAAAACATTTATATAATATGTACACGTTTTATCACGACGTATTGTTATCGTCTTATTGCAAATCAAATATTGTAAATAAAATGAATAAATAGTAATGGAGATTTGCCACAATATGAGTTATGTAAAATCCTAGGGCCTCAATAATACATATGAAATATAGGCCATATTATTACGGTAGCCGTGACAACAGTAATATTTGGGTTGCTATGGATTTTTTAACAAACGAATATCAAGTCATGCAGTGCAGAATAATAAGATAGAGCCTAAACTGCTAGAAAAAGACATGGAACTGATTCAATTACAATATAATTGATAAACATTGTACGTGCTATGTCATTAATGTTGTATTTCTTGTTTTGAATATGAAATGATGATTTGTGAAAATTACTTTCAAATATCAGAATATCTCCAGTTTGGTAGAGTAATTGGGACACCCGAGAATGCACCGAACCACATAACTTGGCGTGAAACTTTACGCGACTTACTACTACCCTTAATGCAATGATCAGGATTAATTTAGAAAATTGGCTTTAGAATTCTGCTTTGATTAATTTCGAACGATGTCTTAACAAAAACACGGCATCGAGCTGATCGTCATAATTTAATTGTTAATTCTTAACTAATTTGATCAAATAGTAATACAATTGCGTTTAATATGAGATTTCCTATTTATAAGATTTATTCGGATGTTCTGAGAGTTACTTTTTGGTTATTATCCCGAGTAGTCCAAGCTCCCGAAAGGAAAATCTCCCAATCAGGAGAGTTTTTGTCATTATAACGCACAATGCATCTTTTCAAATTCAAATCGCTCTAAAGAAATACACTAAGGTTAATTAGATTTAATCAAAATGTATGAAAATGCATGTGAAATATTTAGATTTTATTGGTGTAACCAGTACGATAAAATAATTTTCTCATTTTTACCAGCGCAAATTTAACTTTCCCCAGGGAATTTTAAGGTAATCTTTAAAGATTAATTTCACTTTCTTTGAAGAGCAGTTTTAACATCTAAATCACCAGAAAAAGCTCAAATTATACAAAATTATCAATTCCAATAGCACTTCCAAATTATACAACTTTAGAAAAACAGAATTTGACAAACAAACAAATTACGGCTGAATATTAGCAACAATTTGAATTATGGTCATTGCGCATCTCTTGATCTCCCAGTCAAGAGATCTCCCGATCGGCAGCGTGAACAGGACTGTCGAGAGCATTTACAGAACATCACACAATGTGAGGCCACTCAACAGCTACCCTAAAAGCAGCCCAGCCAAAATAATCATAAAGCGAATTACATTTATACATGAAGTGATGTACGTCCACTGCACTATTGCTGAAGTAAGGTTTGTCGAAGTACAATCTGGTACTCTGGTCCATGGCGATCCGTGTGTTCCTTCCGCCGATGATGATAGCAGTGCATGTCCTGGGATCCTCATCAATGATCACCCATTTTAATTTGCCGTTTCTTGTTAATGGTTCCTGGCCCATTTCGCATATTTTGCATTCTTTTAAATAGATTTAAAGAAACAATGATAATTCATTTATCCGTCCGGGAGAAACCCTAATTCTTAGAATAACTCTGATTCTTAAACGTAGGAGGAATGTCAAAAACAACGTGGGCCGTCATGCACCCATAATAGCATATTCTGTTTACGTGTACTGTGTAGACAAACTTCATATGTATCTGGAAAATTTCAAGCTTTTATCATTAACGAATGGTGCCAAAAAGATTATTACTGACAATAGATTTTCTGTTAAATTTTCCGATAGATTTCTCTCCTAATCATCTTATCTTACGAGCGTTAAGAGAAATTGCAAACTATTGCTGTAACTTGGGCACCAACGACCAAAGCGATTAAGCCGCGTGAATGCAGGGATTCTCCGCAGTTGATAAAATGAATATAAATTCGCGGGGAAATTTTTTCCAATTATTTTAACATTGTTTTGAAAATTTGATTCGGGAAATTTAAATTGAGGACGACAATCGACAGTAATCTGTCATTACTAACCTAATACAATTATAAAGACCTACCTGGACAATTATCTTAATACAATTGTGATCGACATAATATTTCAGACTGAAAGGAATAACCATAATTTTCTCTTGTAACTTCGAGGAGATTTAACAGCCAAACATTAATGCACGGCGAAACTGTTTATCGTAATTTACAGTAAAATGTGATCATAAAAGCATGAAATCAAAAAAGGAGAACTTATTGAAGCATTGAAAAATAAAACTTCCTTCATTATTTAAATCAATACCGAAAGTTTAAGAAACAAGCCAGCAACCATCCATTGT
>JAIGNY010001560.1:107500-115000 GCA_020152595.1 Chiridota heheva | reverse complement strand
CGATTAGAAGGGATGTGGGAGAAATGGGGTAAGTTTGGCCAATTTACGGAGGAAGTGGGTGGTGTCTTGAAAGTAGCTCGGGATAAGATGCAAAAGGGGTTGGAGTCAACGTGGCCAGACATCTCCTCTGTGATAGTGCCTCTGCATGATACTATGGGATACATTAAAGGCGAAATTTTTTTGGGGGTAGTGGAGTTCTCTCGAAAATTGCAATTGGGGGTGCGGCGGATGGTGTCTTTAACTAATTTAGGGAGTTTGTGTAATTTAGGTACTCCATAGAAAATGCCAAGTTTAGGTTCAGATGGTTGCATGATTGAAATGTCACTATACAGTTAGGTGAAAGATTTTTCACCATAACGATTGCCTCATTACGAAAACGATGGAGGGTGTTTTTATGTACTTCGCAATAGGTTGCTGCGTCTGAGAGGAGTTCATCGCATTTGTCGATGTAGTCTGATGTGTTGGCGAGGTTGTGTAATGCCTTCCGTTGTCGGTTAGTGACGTTCGATGGAGAGGTGCGAATGGGGTGGGAGATAAGATTATTTATATGATTGCGTGCAGAGTTCACAAAGAAGTCAATTAAAGCATTTCTTCCTGCAGGTGGGGCTCAATTACTCTCTTTGTCTTTCTTCTGAGAAAAGTGGTGGGTGTGGTTGAGTTAGAGTTGAAGAAATATTTGTGCAAACGGACCATTCTTATGAAATCTTGATTGTTTTGGCAGATTTTCATATTGTCAATATTAAAAGGCATGGGGGCAGAATGACAGACCCCAACTATATATATGTATATATATATATATATATATATATATATATATATATATATATATATATATATATATATATATATATATATATATATATATATATATATATATATATATATATATATATATATACATATATATATATATATAAATATATATACATATATATATATATATATATATATATATACATATATATATATATATATATATATATATATATATATATATATATATATATATATGTGTATATATATATATATATATATATATATATATATATATATATATATATATATATATATATATATATATATATATATAAATATATATCTAATATATATATATATATATATACATATAAATGTATATATATATATATATATATATATATATATATATATATATATATATATATATATATATATATATATATATATATATATATATATATATATATATATATATATATCCCTTTTGAGGATGACCATTGTTTGTTTGTTTGTTTTGTTTTTTTTATAACATTTTCTCAAGTTTAGGCAATATTCAATTTCAGCTGTGTTCCAATCAAAATTAAAACTATTAAAACTAAGTAGTATAACAAGTTATCTAGGTAATTTCCTACGCTAATAACCTTGGTGTGGGTTGGAAAGTAATATATTAAACATAACTAACATAACAAAATATGGAAAATAAAACAGCAATGTAAACAGTATAGATTAATTTCTAATCCAACATAGTCATACAAATCTAAAGCGAAGTAAAGTGTAAAATGAATAAAACTAATTTTCATCCATTTGTTTCGATCGATTTATACCACCCTTTCCAACTTTAACAAACGGTTAACAAATATTCTTGACAAATTTTTGCGATAATCAATGGCTGTAATTACTATCAATAACTATCAACAAGTGTTAGCGGTTCGGTGGTAACCAGCCGGCCGCATATTGCTGCATTTGTCCGCCTTTTTCAATAGCCTATTGCCTATTGTGCTGCCATCACCGGGCCATCGCCAAGGATTACTGTTATGCTGATACTCCAGAATAGAGACTTAAATTGAAAAAAAAATGAAAATTACGGGTAAATCTATTCAATTTTCAAAAAATCGTTTGAACAATTCCGATTTAATTGATTTAAATCGAGAGAACAAATGACAATACCAAGCTGGATTGAAAGCGTAATTGTCATTATTAATCTGATATAACTACGAATTTGAAACAAGTATACTAATACAACTGAGGTCGAAATAAGATTCTTCACTGATATGAATAACTCGAGCACGAGAAGACTTAACAATAATACATTAAATGTTAAGTTCAGTGTTCAAGTATGTTCATCTTATATGAAAGAGGACATCACGAAAAAGACAATGGTGATAAAAGCATTCAAAAATCTCATTCCGTTAAGGATATATTTAAGTTTAAAGTTTGGTAACATTTCTGTAGAAACGACTAAAATCAGACTAGTTGTGTTGTTACAGCCTCAGATTTCTTAATGTCGTTATGTATTTTAAAGAAAGTTTATTCAATTTGTTTACTATTTAAATTATTTTCCCTCAAACTTTCTTCAGATGGTATATTATAAATACCCTTCCTAGATTCAGTTTTACTACTTTTTTTGACATATCCCATGGTCTTTAAAACACAAAATTGCAGGACAAAATATGATAGAATTCATAAAGACTTTGAGGAATCTGAGACTATGACATCACAACTAGTCTGATTTTAGTCGTTTTAAATAATACAAAACTTTAAACTTAAACATCTCTTTAAAGGAATAGAATTTGTGAATGCTTTCTTCACCATTATCTTTCTTTTGAAGTCCTCTTTTACATAAAATAAACATGCTTGACCACGGAACTAGTCCTTTAACACACAGCAATACAGCAACTTGACCATCTGTGTACTGTAAATTACAAGGAAGCGTAAAACAATGCAATTATAAAACCACCAAATGGATACAAAATCAAAACAAAAGAAAATTATCTAGCTTTCAAATAAACTTCAATCAAAATTCAAACCAATCAAAAAAAGTTTACGAAACGATGCCATCTAAAAAGAATCGACAAATATTCATTAAACATATAAAATGATAAAAGTACCTATATCTTAAAAACTAAATCAGGTTTACGGATCCTTTCCTTTAACACATTGTTCTTACTGAACGCTACCAAAGGAGAATTTGCAACAATAAAATCCTATTCCTTCTTTTGTTCTGTCATACCTTAATAAGGTCTGTCGGCGGAAGATCGCAGAAGGGGCCATACCTCTCGGCAGACAGGAGTCCGCCACCCACTTGAGTACTGGAAATAAACTCACACTTACTAAATTAATCTGAACTTATTTGAAAACATCTTCCGCTTCTTTGAACGTCGTTTTGACAATTCAGATTCGATACACTTTAGCCAGTAACTTATCGAAGATACAGGACTTACAATAGATAAATGTATTTGGTAATCTGATATAATACTAAAAGCATAAAGTATACCATCGCGACGAATGTGAGATTTTCGATCAATTAGAATTACTCGAATTTAGAAGCACCCATTTTTAGGTGTAATTTCGAGGGCATATACAAACAGACAAACATCATATAGTAACACAACTGCAACTTGTTCTAAGCCAAAGTAACCAAAAAAGCCTACAACGAATTAAAATAGATAACGTGATTTTCATGCTGGGATGACCCGCTGTGTGAAAGTAAATTTACTTTACATGAAATTTTATTTCGATCGATTTAATACTATTATCAAATTTTAACTCTTGAGATTCTGAATAATTTTCTAGCGAAGAGATGACGGCAAAAGGAATAATTGGCAACAGTTAAGCGTCATCACTAACATAATACAATCATAGAGCGCTATCCGAATATGAAGAAAAAAAACATTGTGTAAAACGATGAGCATATTTTGGTAAACTATTGTAATTAAAATGAACAAAACTGTTTTAACAATTTATACAATACATTAACAATATTTGACGATATAGGTTAAACAAATTCAAGAATCTTAGATGCATTTCTATGTCGCTTATTAATGAACGAAAGGGATAATTTTTCAAATATAAAATTATTTGGGTAAAACATTGAATAGATTTTGTCACGGCTAAAACAAAGACAATATTTTGGTAAAATAATAAGAATGCTCTAACCTGCAAGCGTGAAGCTCATCAGAAGCAGCATGCATATTGTTGGAGGGCCTGTCGTTTGGACGAAGCCCATCTTGAAACATAATCCGTTAAAGCCTGGTTAGATGCTAGTTTAGTGAATAGGACAAAGATATGTAAACGGTGTTGTGCTCCTCCCTGGATGTTACGATGTATCCTTCAGTGCAACAATCAAATATCGTAATCTTCGATTCACTCAATCAGGAATAAATATCCGAATGAAAAATTCACCTGTATTAGTCTAATATCATCTCGAAAGGGGTTCTTACCCACTTACAGCGGGATAAACGATTATGTCCAATCAGTCCAATGAACTTATATAATCAATTTCTTTTAAATTGAAAACTGAAAGTTTACGAATCAAGCTGATAAAGAAGATGTTTGAAATTAAATTGTCCTATGTATAAGCAACCGTTTCAGTTTTACCTCCCGTCATATCACCATTCGTATATTTACTCCAAACGTTAATTCGACGCCTACGCAGTGGTGATAATGCATAACATAATCTGAACTGATTTACTGAGGAATACAGTGTATTCATTCTAAACAAAACAATAACTTGACTGCATTTTCAATACACCGTACTTTGCAACTATCTATTCAGTATACAACTCAGTATATCGTTTGAGTGAGCTATAAATGAATAAATCAATCAATAAGTAAAAGCAAATAAAAGTCGCTGGATCATAAAGGCATATTGTACCATGTACCAGGTACCCAGAAAGACTGAATACATATGACGGTATATTGTGCGAAATATACATTCGGTATAAAACTCATTATATCATTTGAATGGACGTAGCAATAAAAAGATTTCCAGTCAAGAAATCACCCGTAAAATTGAATAGCATATTAAAAGGATGATAACAGACAAATAACCAATACGTTTGGTCGCATTAATAAATGTATATATGCACACTGAAAAAAAAAGATACTGCAGGCGTAGTAGCATTAAAGTATGTAATTACAATGTGTTAGATTGCATAATTGGGCGGTATGAGCCTGGTCAGAAGTGCATTTGTACTTTATTAATTTATATAAGAATTATGTCAGACTTTTTGTTTTCTTTAAAATGAATGAAATGAGAATTCAACTAAAATATGACCCACTGACCCAAGGTTTGTACAGCCAGACAGCAGGCCTAACTTACAAAGCGACTGTAACTGAAAAGCTATCCGCAATCTATTTCGAAAATTGCATCTTAGTCCACCCAAAATACATCTTAGAAAATCTATTTTGAGCAAAAAATTGAATCCTGAATCATGCCACTTGCATCAATCTATTAAGAACAACAAATGCAATCCTTAATGCACTCACGCTACATCTACCGCAATTTCGAAGAAGAAAGTTCAATCTTAATTTATCAATGATACATTTACGGAAATCTATTTACAACAAGAACGTTATTCCTATTTTGTACCTCTGCGGTAATATATCTAGAACAAGAAATTGAATCCCAAATCTACCCATTTATTATATTTATAGCAACAAATGTAAACATTACTCCACCCACGTTACATATAAGGCAATATATTTGTAACAAGAAGTTGATACCCAAATGCACGGAAGCTACATCAACGGCAATCTATTTTAAACAAAAATGTAAACATAAATGCACCAACGCTACATTTGATTTTGAAACTAAAACAACAAGTGAGATCTTAAACCAATTGATCAAAACTTTATCATTCCGCACGTTTTGTACATTATTTTAAAAATTAACAATGTTACACATTTCTCAAAGTTTTCATATGTTATATTGTTCTTTCCGGTAATTTTGTGGCTCAAAAAACAGTGGATATGTCAGGAAAGTTGTGAAATAGAATCTAGTGAGCTCCCTGGATATTTCTTGAGAAAGAAGAATTGTAAGAAGCTCAAGAAATATTATAATCGTCTATTTGGATTGTTTACATATATGTTAATGATTTAAAACAAATTTTCGACTTCGTTGGCCAGTACAAGAATTCATTTATTAATTTATTTGGCCATCGGCCCTTGTCACATTTACGAAAAAAATTTAGAATCATATAACATTGTCTAAGAAAGGTACTTAACGTAATAAAACAATATCAATAATAATTATAATATGAAACATAAAGTATGATTATTCATTTATTCCAACAGATATATGCCTTTGATTCCATTGCTCGTTGTATTAAGTTCATCATTCCAAGGTATTTCATTATAATGATTATCATTAGGCAAAAAATTGTAAGTCAACTTGTACTTTAACGAAATCATACATAACGAAACACTTTAACAGCCATTAACATGCTTTAAACACTGCACAGTGACACCAATATATCATAACTATATATTTATTGGATTTTAGCGCTTAATAGATACAAAATCTATTCATTACATTTTATCCTTTGAAAAACGGATTTAAGCGCTAAATATTTGAATAAATACTTGTTCCTCAAAGAACGAGATGTTCCTCGAAGATTAACTAGAATACTGTCAATGGATTCCCTTCTTGATAATTCTATTTCTAGATACCACTCCTGCCAACAGGTAATGTACTATTGCTATCTAGAACCATACATGGGATTCTTTTTAGCCAATGGGAAATAGATCACTATCGGCAACTGGACGATGCCAATTTACACTACCAATCCTGATATTACCACATTCGTTCTCTCTAAACTAAAAGATGAATTGCAATCGCCAAATGTATGATTCAACTGCGTTCATAGGTAGCTTATTTGAAATATTTAGTTAGGTAAAATCTAATCATGTAACTATTTTGGAAACAAGTACTAAAATGTAAGCAGATCAGTGTTTTTTTTTGGTTAAATAACATACTTAGTCTTTGAATTATGTCAGAACAAAGTTTGACTAGTTTAAAATCAATTAGAAATGTATAATGTATGAATAAGTAGAGAGCTCCAAATCTGAATGTATTTTTTGAAATTTCTATCCGTAAATAATTCAATAAAATTGACAAGAAAGACTTTTACTTATTTGTATTAATTTAATTATTGATTAATTGATTAATTGATTGATGGACGGACGGACGGACGGATGGATGGGTGGATGAATGGATGAATGGATGCATGGATGGATGCATGGATGAATGAATAGATGGATGGATGAAGAGATGGATGGATGGATGGATGGATAGATGGACGGATGGATGGATGGATGGATGGACGGACGGATGGATGGATGGATGGATGGATGGATGGATGGATGGATGGATGGATGGATGGATGGATGGATGGATAGATGGATGGATGGATTGATGGATGGATGGATGGATGGATCGATTGATAGATGGATGGATCGATGGATGGATCGATCGATCGATCGATTCTATATTAAATGTAATTAGCCACCCCTAATTAGCTTTACCCTCAAGGCAACAATTATGCACACACTAAGTCAATGAGACTTAAAGCCGTGACAAAGGGAGGGGTGGCAAGCTATGGGTACGGGAGTATTTTGCTCGACTCAGTATTTTTTCATCAGGAGGTAACCAGGCTTCTCAATAGTGTCAAAAACTTCAGAATCAAATTAAATTAATTAGACTTAATTAATCAGCCGTTTTTGCAGCGGTACTAACCTTAA
>JAIGNY010001560.1:90000-97500 GCA_020152595.1 Chiridota heheva | reverse complement strand
AATTTGCTGCGTTGCTTCAAAGACATTTCAAATTTAGAAATATATATATATATATATATATATATATATATATATATATATATATATATATATATATATATATATATATATATATATATATATATATATATATATATATATATATATATATATATATATATATATATATATATATATGTATATATATATATATATATATATATATATATATATATATATATATATATATATATATACATATATATATATAAATATATATATATATATATATATATATATATATATATATATATATATATATATATATGTATATATATATATATATATATATATATATATATATATATATATATATATATATATATATATATATATATATATATATATATATATATATATATATATATATATACATATATATATATATATATATATATATATATATATATATGTATATATATATATATATATATATATATATATATATATATATATATATATATATATATATATATATATATATATATATATATATATATATATATATATATATATATATATATATATATATATATATATATATATATATGTATATATATATATATATATATATGTATATATATATATATATATATATATATATATATATATATATATATATATATATATATATATATATATATATATATATATATATATATATATATATATATATATATATATATATATATATATATATATATATATATATATATATATATATATATATATATATATATATATATATATATATATACATTTATTTTGCCCAATCACACGTCAAATTTCGTTACCTGAAAATTTATCTTGCCAATGTCAGGGACTTTGCAACTTTATTTACAGTTGTCCCTACACGTCCAAAGACATCTAAAATGTTGTTAACTAGTTTAAAATCAACATTGGCAGAACTAGATAATACTTTCTGAAAAAGATTTTTCACTTGAGATGGAAAATCTGGTCTTTTGTTATTTCAATAAGAGTAAATATTGTTTTGTATTACCGTCATGGTAACCGTTTTCACATATTATCAATATTACTATTAATCATTCGTGATTGCTTTGGTCTATTTAATAATCATAATTATTGTCAGCCAAAACTCCAAGTTAATTGCTGCACTAATATTAATATTTTTTCAGTTTGCAAAAACTCATTTTGCGTCCATATGTTATAGAGACCATTCTATTAGCCATTGGTACATAATAGGTATTGTAAGTGCTTAACCGCAAATGACGTATATGTCAAACATCATTCAATTTCAAATAAAAAGAGGCTCGTTCATACAGAGTGATGTTGTAATTAAAAGTGCTACAAGTCCATGCGCAGTATCAACAAAACTAACAATATTTTAATCAAAAGTCATGGAGAACCATTGAGTTTAAAGACTATCTCATTGATGTAAAGACCGTGTCTCATTTATGTAAAAATGACTGAAGTGGACAATCTTCTCTCCATGGTTGGTATATCATAACTTTCTCAACAAATGTTAATGTTTTCAGAGAAAATGAATACAACTATATTTAGTAAGTGATTTTTTTTTTTTACTTCTGGTGTTAAAATAAAGTAAAAGTAAAGTTTTTACTTCTGGTGTGTGTTAAAATAAAGTACCTCACTGAATTTTGTTTTAGATTTTTCCTTACATATACAATGATTTTGTATCTCAGGAAAAATCTCAGGAAAAATATAAACGAATACATAAAGACTTTGAAGACGGTGAGAATGTGATGTAACAACTAGTCTGATTTCAGTTGTTGAAACAGAACTTTAAACCTGAAAATAGAATAAGATAGTTTAACTGCATTTTGCGCAAATTTGTTTCTTTTGATGCGTTCATGTGTAAGAAAATCTTCAATTCGAACCATTCATAACTCGAAAAACTATAGATTTTGTTCTATAACATTGAAGACGTGTATTTAATAAATGGCACTTATGTAATTATTTTTGTTAAGAATTTTTAACAGAACAAAAATTTAAATATATACAATTATATGGACATGTATATTGTGTTTGTACTGCTACAATAAAATATCAAAAAAAAGACAAAACATTCTACACGTCGCATCATTTCTTGTAAATGTTATTGTTCATAATCTGGAAAGCTTATCAAAAAGTTCATCACCTCACATAATTTCATTATTGACTGACATCAACATAATGTATAATCTACATTATAATATATACATGAACAAAAAACTGATACTTATAGTTATACTTTAAAGGTCAGTTATCGTGGCGATACAATACTCTTCAACTTTGGAATGGTCCAGATAATAACACAAATTCCTAAAACAAAAACAATCAATAATTGTGGCGGAAGTGACGTCACTTTTAGTAAAATTGTAAAGGTTAGATATCGTGAAAACGTTGAGATGTAATACAATTCAACTTCAAAATAGTCGAGATAGTAAGACAAAGTTATGAAAATCAATTCAACAATTGTAGCGGAAGTGACGTCACTTATTGTAATACTTTAAAGGTCAGATATTGCGGAGATATAATACAATTCAATTTCGGAGTGGTCGAGATAATAACACAAGTTATGTTAAAAAACAATCAATAATTGTAGCGAAAGTGACGTCACTTGTTACTGGTGGTATAACAAAATATATTTTACATTTTCATGGGATGAAATTAATTATTGTTCTATCAAACTCTATATATTCATCCAAATTATTTTGTCCACCCTATTGTCAGGAAGGCCGTATCCTTTTCACATATTAATAGATTGGGATCATTTTTCGGGTGTGTGTAGTCCTTTTAATGCAAATGTCGTATTGTTACTTACACACATGCAACACATTAAGAACCAGGCTACCTGTCAGCCTGTGAGAATGTGAGTAGCTTTTTTTTCTCGGAATGTTCTCCCTTATTAGACCTGTACACCTCCCCCTCTCCCTATCCTTCCTGTTATATAATAATGAGATATAATATCATTAACAATTTTGTAATCCTTTTTGTTTAGTATTTAACGAAATCATTTCTTTTCAGATTGTTCAACATTTCAGAGCGTGATTGGAGGTATTACCTTCGGCCCTTTCCTGCTGCTGCATTACAATCCCTGGATCCTGGTAAATACCAAATATACTAATATATGGAAACGTTCAAAGTCATGCTATCTACCAACATTGCGTTGCTGTTAGAAACAACAAAAGAAACACACGGCAACGTACACTGTAATGAAAAAGATTCACCAGATTAACATTAGCAGCTAGGTTTTAAGGCAAACAAAATTATTCAATCTCAAAAAGATCCAATTTTGTATCGCTGTTGTAAAATTTGATCTTTAATTACGTACCGTTATTATTGTAAGGCGACAAAGAGTATACCAGATTCAAATTGAACGCCTTATTAGTTGTAAGAACTGTCATTAGCACCATAAATGGACGAGACATGATAATACGTGACCATATAATACTACTACTATGACAACAATGTTGTGGTCATAGCAACCAGATGTCGTGATAATCCTTTGGCGCTATTGCAGTATTCTGTGTCGCAGCAGTAGTTGCCGCCTTCAATAGTTAGGATACTATAACAGAGCTAAATGAAGTTGTCGGTGCATCCACGTGACGCGGTAACTATGGCGCATGCTGTAAGAATGATTTGCGAAAAGAAAAACACGTTGTATCCAAGCAATACAATTAATGGTATTGTCGTGTTTTTAGTACAACCAGCAAATGAAAAGTGACGGCGTTTATATGTTCTGTCTCGAGAAAATCCCAACACACTTTTCGTGCACTAGATTGTACTGAAAAATCTTCGATACGAATGTTCATATTAATCATAATTATTTGTTAAGAATACTTAATCAATTTTTCCACGACACGAGTATCAAAAATTAGACATGCGTGTATTATTTCAAAATTATCTTGACTTAGCTAAGAGGACGCCGTCACTCTTTGACTGAAAGCTCCTTTAATTAATAGCCTATGTTGTTCAAAAAAAAAGATAGATGATCGATTGATATGTATCAATACAAATTTGACCACAGTATTTTAACCAATCAAAACGCGCAGATTGAAATTTGTTCCATATTTAAATCTGTGCGTAATTAGATGTGTGAAATACAAGCAACTTCAGGTTAATTGCTTTGAACTTTTATTTATGACCATCGTTTTTACAGTTTTTAAATTAAAAAGAAATATCGTTTAGTTTCTGTGTACGATTGATCACAGTTTTATGTGTTTTAAACTCATGCGTATGAAAATAAACTCTCAATTCGATCCACTTATGTGGTCATAACTATAAAACTAAAATGCTCTTACATAAGATTGAAATGCGTTTTCAACATGTCGTGTTTTAGTAAGATTTAGTTAACAGAAAAGTGAGATTGTGCGCCTTATACGCCTATAACTTATGCATGAAGCAGGGACCTGTACTGTAAAAGATGAAGGGTTTGGTGTCAGATTGCTTTTAAATTAAGACGGGAGTCAAACAAATCGATGTAATGTCTGGTTTTATTTTTCTAATGATAGTGGACTGGGTGATGCGTAAGACGACTGAAGCCAATAGTAATGGAATAAGATGGAGGTTTATGTCAATGTTAGAAGACCTTGATTTTGCAGATGACCTCGTTCTGACCTCCTCTACCAATCAAGATATGCAAACAAAATTAACGACGCTGAACCACTATGCTGCACAAACTGGAAAAAAGAGAAAACAGTGTTCAGTGATCACGAAAATTAAGATACGATTTAAAATAATTAGCCTTCTTAAAATTTTGTATAAAAAAAGTCATCTTTGCATATCAAATATGTTCTCCGGTAGCTGGTTTCGTTTATTAATATCAAACAATATTTGAAAACAAGTATCCAGAAACCATCGTCAATGCCATTCATTGTTGGTGTATTATAACATACTTAAAAGCGAACATAAAGGGTTCACAGAAGGCCAGGTGGGTTCGTTGTCATAGGTTAAATTCTTTGTGTATTTAAATATACCCAATGCTAACATAAAGGGTTCACAGCAGGTCGGGCGGATTCGTTGCCATGGTTAAATCATAAAACTTTCCATATGACTTTCCAAGTGTTCTTGGGGCACAAAATCTCCCGTAAATATCAAATAAAATACATAAAAAGTATGAGGAATCTGAAGATGTGACAATTTCACAAATAATACAGAATTTAAAATTTAAATATCTGCGTAACGGAACAAAAGTTTTCTTTCACACCGTTTTGTCTCTTCTGCAGTTCTCTTTCATTAGTTCACATAAAATGAGGTGGCTTGACCACTGAACTAACACTATAAGAACAAATAGCAAAGCAAAACAGAATTATTTTCAAAACTATTTTGACGTAAGTTTTAATCTAAAACTCTGTCTTTGCCTTGATTCTAGAAGCTAGCATCACCAAGTTTCTTTTTCGTGGGATACGTTCTGACAGTTCCAGAGCAACCCGAAAATCTGGGTACTTTGAAATACCCAAAAAATTGGGTACTTTTTTTAATTATGTCATCGCATGAGCCTACACATTTGACTAGCCAACACTAAACATAAGGGTTTCTCATTTTCTTCTCCGGATTATCCAAAAATGTAATGGATACTCTGAAATTTTGGAGACTGATAGTAAATAGATATTCAAAACTTTTTGCCGCTGCTTTTTTGAAATTCACGGTTGCCTTTTTCAGAAAATCAATCAAACAGATTTAAGGGCAGTCTGTTTTGTTCATTTTCTAAAAAAAGCGACAATGAATTTTAAAGAGCAGCTGCAGAAAGTTTTAAATATCTATTTACTATCCGTCTCCAAAATTGTAGGATATCCATTGGAAATTTGGACAATCCGGAGAAGAAAATGAGAAACCCATATGTTTAGTGTGGGCTAGTCAAATGTGTAGGCTCATCCAATGTCATAATACATAAAAGTACCCAGTTTTTTGGGTATTTCAGAGTACCCAGATTTTCGGGTTGCTTCCGAACTGTCTGAATCTGAATAGACAAAAAAAAGTGTCGGCAACAGTGTTGGCGAAAATCCTTCTAGAGGATATGGACACTAACTGGGCGTAACACAATTATGAGGAAAAACAAGTTTAGTAAGTTTAGCTCAATTTCAAACAGTTTAGACTTATAGTGCATGTACCATGTCTGGCGGCAAAGCAATCCAATCTTTGAGTGTTTGGGGGAAAGAAGGAGTATTTATATACATTATTTTTAGCATAGGGAACGTAAAAATTCAGATCATGATTATTTCTTGTATTAATTCTTACGTTAGGGATTAGGTTATCATTATCAATGGCGATAAGACTTGTTATTGATTTTGTATAGATAGCATTTGCAGTCCGGTGTTCTTCCTTCTTGTTATTAGCAGGGGCCAATCTAATTTGTGAAGCATGTTAGTTACACTCGATGTATACGAGTAGTCTGCCATACACAACCTGTCTGCTCTCCTTTGAATTGAATCAAGCCTATCTACGTCGCACTGCTGATGCGTACCCAAGTACTTGCCTAACTGGAGCTTAATTATGCAGTAGTTTTATAACGTCCGTGAGACAGTTTGAGAGGCTACGTCTTAATAGGCCAAGTACAGAATTTGCTTTATTGACTATGTTGTGTATATGTTTATCCCATCTGAGTTTATTATTAATTTCAACACCTAGGTATGGGTGGTAGTTGACATGTTTTAGCAGCTGGTTGCGCAAGCTATAAATTGGAAATTTATAGCATGTGTAAGTAGAAATTGAGATAAAATAGCATTTAGAGGGGTGGAAATTCATTTTGTCATTGTTCAAGTTTGTTTAGATCATCTTGGAGGATCATTTTGGTCAGATGGGTTATTCGTTGTTCTATGCACAAAGCATTTATCAACAAACAGTCTAACCGTACTGTTTATATTTTCAAGGATGTCAATGACATATAAAAGGAAAAGTAAGGAACCTAAAACAGTACCTTGTGGTACACCAGATAGAAATTGTTTAGAATTTGAGATTTCGCCATCACAAACAACGCGCTGAATGCGGTTGCTGAGGAAGGATACAAACACAGCCAGTAGATTTCTGTCAATGCCATATGCGGAATGTGTGTACAACAGACGTTGATGTGTGACTTTTTGATATACCGTTGTCATAGGCTTTTTAAAATATTTAATTAACACTTGAAATGTGCTACCTTTTGAAATAATCATTTTAGACATAGGGCACTTAAGTCGATATCGTGTTTGTTGTTTTCCTTAAAAATGGACCCCATAGTGTCATTACGGTCGCTATACCCCTGTTATTATAAGAGTTATTATATACTTACCTGTAAGTAATTACCCCAGATTCCTACAACCAAATGGTAGGCATATCAGGCTTAGGCCGATATTGCATGATTCAACACATGACAACATCGAGAGGGAAAGTAATATATATATATATTTTTTTTTTGTGGAGGATTATCAAAAAAGCAGGGAAATTCAGTAAATCATTCCAAATTATATTAGAGTTTCATCACAGTATGTTTGATGGGGGAGGTGGAGTGTATTTGTTGTAGAT